>LT669794.1:30477368-30903079 GCA_900128785.1 Arabis alpina
ATAGTTTTTATAAGTTTTACTACACATAGGTTACGAGTAAACTTATACGATTCATACTTAGCATTCATTAAGTATTTTCTTCACTTAGGAAAATACTTAACAACGCACTATTCATACTTAGCATTCATTAATTATTTTCTTCACTTAGGAAAATACTTAACAACGCAACATGAACCTCAATCAAAATAATATTCAACAATACTTAGCAAAATTCTAGATTTCGTGCTTGAACCTCTACGATTATAAATTCAAATGATCAAGCAAGCAAACACGAAACCCACTCAATTGTTTGCAGTAAAACAACAAACATAACCAAAGACTCACCGATTACTTGGTGAAAGTATGCAATTCGATTCACACAATGAATCCTACTCTCGGCTGCCTTACGATCAAACTGATGATCTTTCGGAGTGATGATCTGTTCCATTAGATCACACGAACATTACTAAGGAAACACTTAGAGTTTTCTTAAGGAAACTTATGAAAATTATTCGGACATTACCTAGATCGGAACAGAATGGTTTCAAGGGTCTTCGGTGATTGTCTGGAATCAAACCGAAACTGATCCTACGAGTTTAAGATGGATCCGGCCATCGGATCAAGAAACTAAGGTCAAATTCAAGATCAACACGAAAAATCAAGTCGGACAAGACAAGATTTGGATCAAGAAACTTACCCTAAGTTTTTCCCGAAATTGCTCTAGAACGGTTCGTTGTGGCTAAAGATTTCGGACTGATCGGACAGAGTATCGCTTGGATAAACTGATCTGATCAAGGTGATCGGACAATATTTTGGTTCGGACAAAGTATCCGCGGTGGTTTAGAAATGTTCGGACAAAGGTTCGCGGTGGTTTTGAAATGTTCGGACTGATGCTAGGAATTTTCAGAATGTTCTTGGTTTCGTTTTTGGGGTTAAGGTCAAGGGCAAGCCTTGCTTATATAGGCGGAAACAAGCAACCAAGCATGCTAGTGAAGCAGCTGGACACTAGGCGGATCGGATCCACCAAGATGGCTTCCTACCGCGACATGTGGCAATGGACAAGCTTGCAGCTGCTTGTCATTGCTTCGGCCAAGGGTTTCATAGGCACCTCCTACTTGTCATTGCTTCGGCCAAGGGTTTCGTAGGCACCTCCTACTTGAGCTTGCTTCACCTGTGGGTGTGCTTGGTGAGTCACCAAGCACCCAGGCAGGCAGCTTACTCACCAAACACCCTAGCACGCAGCTTAGTCACCGAGTAACCAAGCAAGTAGCTTAGTCATCGAGGTGCTTGGCTAGGTTTTGGCCAAAATCTAAGGGACTAATGGACTGATCCGCACCTTGCATCGAGTCTTTCCTCGAGCGCGGTTTACCCTTAAGAGAGGGTCATTACAAGGATGTCCGCCGCGGCGAAATTTCTCACCTCGGCAAAAATTATTTTACAGGGATGTTCGCCTCGGCGAAATTTCCTACCTCGGAAAAAATTTCTCACCTCAGCGAAATTCCCACCACAGCCAAAATTGCCCGCCTCGGCAAAAATATTTTGACTAGGATGTCTGCCTCGGCGAAATTTCCCACCTCAGCGAAGATTCTTTGACCGGGATGTCCGCCTCAATAAAAATTCTTTGATCGGGATGTCCACCTCGGCGAAATATCCCACCTCGGCAAAATTTCTTTGACCGAGATGTCCGCCTCGGCGAAATTTCCCACATCGGCGAAAATTCTATGACCGAGACGTCCGCCTTGGCGAAATTTTCCACCTCGGCAAAGTTTCCCACCTCAGCAATACTCTTCGACTCGGACCGTCAAGTTTGTCCACTTCAGCGAAATTTCTCACCTCGGCGAAACCGCTTCGAATTTTTGCCGACCCAGGTACACGTCTCCGTCTCCCTTGGTAAAAATTTCACCGAACAAGTTGAGCCTCGAGACGCGGCATCTCGGCGAAATTTCATAAAGACACGATCCTCGGTCAAATTTTCTTCTTCTTCGGCCAAAACCTTGTTCGGCCAAAACCCACCGGCTGCTCCTCGGCAAAAAATTTCCGACCGCGACCAAGCAAAGATCCTCCTCGGCAAATTTTTCGTGAGCTATTTGGCCGAGCACTACAACAAACCAAAATTCGTTAGTGACCGTGTCCTTTGATCAAAAACTTGTGCTCGTAAAAACCTGTTGAAATTTTCGCCGACCCGGTCGTTTACTCAAAGTTAAACTGATTCGATCGAACTCCCTGGCCAAATCGACAATATGACTAAGGCTCTCTTCCTCTCAAACGCAAAAAAAAAAAAAAACAGCTCAGCAAAAATTGAAACATAATTTGGCCGAGTCCCTTTGCAAAGCTTTGGTCAAACCAGGCTAGTTTGGTTTGGTCAAACTAGGCTGGTTTGGTTTGGTCAAGCCGGGCTCGTCTCGTTTAGTCAAAAAAAAAAAAAAACGGGATTTTTCAACTCGGTCAAAGTGGAGAACTCCCCTCCTCGGCAAAAAATATTTTCTCTTTATTAACTAAGTCAAAAAAAAATTTAAAAAGAGACAAAACACAATATCTCTATAATTAAACTATAGCACACATTAGTACCTTTTGTATAGAGATGATGAAGAGGTGAGGAATGAAAGGAAAATGGAGAGAAGCCTTATTTTATATGAAATTTTTTACCTCGGGAAACGTGTAAACCTGTACGTTTTTCAGGGATTTTCATAAACACTTGAAATATTCATCAGATGGAACGAGACCCGGTTCGAAACATCACATCAGTCTCGTCAAATATTTTTAACCGTTGTCCTCTTTACTTGGATAACTTACCGCTCCGCCACAATTTTCATACCAAAGGGCTTAGGGGGGTAATTGTTGGGGTCGGAAATCCCTCCCGGAGAACAACGGTTAGAAATGACGAAAGCGCTGTGGTAAGGTCTAATTCGTCGAGCAGGTGAATTGGCCGAGCAGCCAAACATGTTATAGCTGCTATATTTGGCCTAGCTGGCAAAATTTGGCCGAGCTGGGTGGAATTTGGCCGAACCGGGGAGATTGGTCGGACAGTCCAGTTCGCCGAGCTGCCGAATCTAATTTGGCTGAACTGGACTGCCTGGCAGATTTCGCCGAGCAGGCTAAACTGCCTAGGCATATTTCGCCGAATAGGCTAAACCAAACTGCTTGCAGATTTGGTCGAACGGGATCAACTACATTTCGCCGAGGATAATCCATTCTGAAGAGCAAGTTAGTCGCTAAGGTTGGCAAAACCATCAGGCCGACTGGTCCAGAACGAAGCTAGCCCATCAGATGAAGCCCACGAGGATAACCGCCTTCAGAAGGAGATGATCATCGGCGAAATAAGGAAACTTCCGGATTCTTCGAGAAGATCAGCTCAATAAGGAAATAGCATCAAGGAGAATCCCGAAAATTAGGATAGTTTCCTTTATCTCTTTGTAACTTTTAAACCGACCTAGTCGAGTATATATATCGATGTACATCCCTTGGGAAAGGAATCCGCAATCTTATTGAAAAAAGCAATACAACAATAAAAACTCTTCTTTGATCTTTCATTTTTGTGGCTTAACCTAGAATTCTCTGTCCCTTTCACAACCCTTGGACAAATTTAATTATGCGATTTCTCACACCCAAAAACTCGAAGCTGGGATATATTTGGTTTCTGCCCAGATGCCAACTGTAATGTGAAATATTTATTATATGCACTTGCCCTTACCTGGACCAATGCTGCCGTATGCAATATAGCATGTCCCCATATAGAAATTGGGAGCTTTGTTCTCAATATCAATGGCCTTGCAATTAATTATAGCCGTTTTATCAAGCTCTCAGCCATACCATTTTTTTTATGCACATTTTTTTGAATCAAAATTGCAGATTAAACAATGTCAGGATTTAGTTAAGAACTGTTCTTGAACTTGGAACACTAAGATATAATTAACCAACTTCCGTTGCGAAAACTAACTATGCCTAAACTTTAGAAAGCCAAATTCCTTTGCGAATCCAATCAACTTAAACAAGCTTCACCCCAGCATTGTTCTTTGGACTAGCAATCGCGTCTACCCACTTGGAGACATAATCCACATCAACATGAAATCAATATGTAGGTATTCCCATAAGATGATGGGAAATGACCCATGAAATCAATGCCCCAACAATCGAATAACTCAACTTCTAGGATAAAGTTCTGAGGCATCTCATGTCGCCTGCTGATTTTCCCTCTTCTCTGACAAGCATCGCACTTCTTACCAAAATCATGAGCATCCTTAAACATTGTAGGCCACCAGAAACTTGCTTGAAGCACCTTGGAAACTGTCTTGAATGTAGCGAAATGTCCCGCATAATCTGAACCGTGGCAATGAAACAATACCTCTTAGAACAAAAAATTTAGAGATAAGGTTCATCCCAATAATACCTACGAAGCTCTCGGATAAACTTCTTCTTTTCATACCCTTTGAGATCACTAGGCATGTCCTCTGCAGCAAGGTAATTGGTGATATCAGCGTACCAAGGACAAGTAGAAGAAGAAACGGCGAAGACGTGCTCTTGGATTGCGTCGTTTATGATCTGAGGAAGACGATCCAGCGCTCGGTATAGGGGTTGTCGATCGACACTGCTGTAAGGGGTCTGTCGATCAACACTCATCAGGTGTGTCGATCGAAAGTGTCTGTAAATCTCGGGAAATCTGCGGATTTTCAGCTTACAATCCACTCTCAAGGAAATTAACACCCTCCGTTGGGAAAAAAATCGTCAATAGGAACGTTATCCTCGATCCTAATCCTTGAGAGATGATCCGCGACTCCATTTTCAACCCCTTTCTTATCCTTAACCTCAACATCAAACTCTTGAAGCAAAAGTATCCATCTTAACAAACGCGGCTTCACATCCTTTTTCAGCATAAGGTACTTCAGTGCTGAATGATCCGTATGCACAATCACCTTAGAACCTATCAAGTATGGACAAAATTTCTCGAAAGCAAACACTACTGCCAACAACTCCTTCTCCGTGGTAGCATAATTCCTATGTGCATCATCGCGAGTTCGGCTAGCGTAGTAAATGGCATGAAACTTTGTGTCCTTCTTCTGACCCAAAACAGCTCCAACCGCGAAATCACTAGCATCACACATTACCTCAATAGGAAGATTCCAATTTGGAAGTTGTACAATTGGAGCACTCACTAAAGCTTGCTTAATCTGTTCGAAAGCAGCGAGACAATCAGCATCAAACACAAACTTGACGTCCTTACAAAGCAGGGTGGTGAGTGGGTGGGCAATCCTGGAGAAATCCTTGATGAATATCCTGTAAAAACCAGCGTGACCAAGAAAACTCCTAACAGACTTCACACATCTTCAAACTAGTCATAACTTCAATCCTGGCACGATCTACCTCAATCCCATCTTCTGACACCGAACGTCTAAGTACAATGTCACTCCTCACCATGAAATGACACTATTCCCAATTGAGCACTAAGTGTTTCTCTTCACATCTAGCAAGCACTTTTTCCAAATTACCCAAACATTCCTTGAAAGAAGACCCGTAGACTGAGAAATCATCCATGTAGACCTCCATGTAATCCTCAATCATATCCATGAAAATTGACATCATACATTTCTGAAAAGTAGCTGGAGCATTACATAATCCTAATGGCATCCTGCGATATGCAAAAGTACCATAAGGATATGTAAATATGATCTTCTCCTGATCGTCCGGATGAATCGGAATCTGAAAGAACTTTGAATATCCGTTCGTATAAGCAATAGTAAGGGTGATTCGCAAGCCTTTCCAAAGGAAAATGATCCTTCCTTGTAGCAGCATTGAGCTTCCTGTAATCAATACACATCATGTGCCCCTATCACATTCCTTGAAGGAATAAGCTCGTTCTTCTCGTTTTTGACCACTGTAACCCTACCTTTCTTAGGAACCACATGTACCAGACTGACCCAAGGACTATCTGAAATAAGGTAAATAATCCCAGCTTCCAACAGTTTCATGATGTCTTTATTGACCACTTCCTGAAGATTCGGATTCAGCCTTCTTTGATGCTCAACTGACGTCTTTGTCCCATCCTCAAGATGAATCTTGCGCATACATAAGTCTGGAGAAATACCTACAATATCATCAAGAGAGTAGCCAACAACTTTTCGATACTTGCGCAGCTTGCTTAGTAACAAGGTTTGCTCTATATTGTTCAAAGAAGAACTCACAATAACATGATAAGTGGAATCAGGGCCAAGAAAAACGTACTTGAGTTATGTTGGTAGCTGTTTGAGTTCGATTTTTGCAGCTTTTTCTTCACTCCAATCACTTACCCTTTCCGATTTCTCATAAACTCCAACCAGTTCCACATTAGCAACCACTTGCTTCACTAACTCACTGTCATTCATCATCTTGGCATACCTTTTCGAAGCATCCTCAAGCTGTCTAGTCTCAATCACAGAGTTAACCAATGTCCATTCCAATTGAATAATGGGATAGTTCTCACTAAAAACCTCATGTGTGATATCATCCAATGTATCCACATAGAATTTTTGACCGTCTATGGTGGGTTTCTGAACCACTTGGTCCATATCGAACTTCATTTGTAAATCCCCCACACATAGAGTAATCCTTCCCCCTCTCACATCTATCATAGCACCAGATGTAGCTAAGAATGGACGTTCAAGAATAAGGGGGTCCTTAAACTCCTCACAATACTGCAAAATCACGAAATCAGCAAGAATCAAGCAATCTCCAACCTTGATTAGAACGTCTTCCAAAACACCCTCTGGAACTCTCACTGATCTATCGGCAAGGATAAGAGATATCCTTGTAAGCTGAAAATCCGCCATCCCAAGGCTTAAAGCAACTGAAAGTGGCATCAAGTTGATGCTAGAACCCAAATCACACAAGGACCGCGGAAACCTATCTGAAAAGATGAAGCAATCCAACACAAAGCTTCCCGGATCAGCTAGCTTCTCTGGAACCTTGTTCATAATTATAGCACTTACTTGTTCTGAGATCATAGCAACTCTCTCTTCAACGCACAAACTCTTAGTGACCAATGTCTTCACATATCGTCAAATTACCGTAGAAGTTCTAATTACCTCAACCAATGGCATCTCAACTATAATATTGTCAATGATGGCCTTGCACTTAGCTTCCTCAAGCTCCTGTCTACACTTCTTAGGACCTCCAGGATTAGGCACCTTTGGCTTGTACACTCTCTCGGTAGGGAAAATCTGGGTTTGGTCCGTCTGAGGTCCCTGTCGAACGACACTCGGAGGGTGTGTCGAACAACACTGCTTCGAGGGCTCTAACGATCGACACTCGTTGGGTATGGCGATCGAGCTTTCGTCGACTTTTTCGGGCTCTCTCGATCGACACTCCTTGTGTGTGTCGATCGACATTGGATTTGGAACAAACAATTCTTCGTCCTCAACATCTTCAAACTCGCCCAGTTGCTCGATTGTGAGCTGATTCTTAAGCATTGACTCGATAATTTTCCCACTTCTGGTCGTGATACCTTCTACACCATGCTGCTTAGGATTTATATCAGTTCTAGCTAGAAGAAATCCATCCTATCTCCTCACATTCTCTGCAGTCTGAGCTACCTTAGTATCAAGCTTCTTCACGTGAATGTTGAGAGCTTCAATCTTCCCATTCAGATAATTGTAGAGCGTATCCATCTCTCCATTGAAGTTCACTGTCACTTCTGCTGTCCTTCCAGAATCTACCCGAGCATAGCCTTAGTATCACTCTCTGAAGACTTAACAGGAATGGGCTGATAAGATGAAGATCCATAGCTCATTTGGTTGATGTTGCTGCCAAATGGCTTCTGATACTGAGACTTTTTAGCATAGTTAGGAGAGCTAGGAGTTCCTGAGAATGAGTTTCTCTGGTTGTAGCTCTTGTATCCTCTGTTCTCTGACTTATTCCCAAACCTCTGATTCGAATACCCGTTATGGTTGATGTAGTTGACATCTTCTTGATCTCTATCATCGTCTTAAAAAAAAGTGTCAACTTCCTGAGCAAACCGACTTCTTTCCCACCAGAAGATTATGAACAGAATCAATCTTAGCCTTAACCTCTGCGATCTCAACACCACCTGAAAGACCTCCTTCTCTTCTCCTCTCCTCGTCAATCTTCTTCGCACTATTGCTCGAAGCCACATTCTTGATGAGCATTAAGCAGTCAACTGGATATCGAGTCTTGAAATCCCCACTGCTTGCAGCATCCAGAGCCATCTAATGCTTCCAATCTACACCTCTGAAGAAAATACCCAGCAACTGAACCTCTGTAAACCCATGATGAGGACAATCTCTCTAATATCCCTTGAATCGTTCCCATGAAGCCTTGAATGCTTCAGTTGGCCCTTGAGAGAATGTAGAGATCTTAGCTCGCAGATTCTCTGAACGTGACACATCATAGAAATGGTTCAGGAAGGTGTCCTTGGTGTCATTCCATGTAGTCAGTGACCCTGGCTCCAACTGCTTCAGCCAAGAGGCTGCCTCTCCACCAAGTGAGTAAGGGAAGAGCTTACACATGATGTAATCTTCAGAGACATCATTAGCCTTGATGCTCGACCAAGATCCTCGAACCGTTCAAGATGGTCCATGGGATGCTCGTTGGGGTACCCATGGAACTGATGTTGAGCCACCAAAGCGAAGTATGTGGGCTTCAACTCAAAATCTCTCCTACGAAATCTAGAAGGTCGGATCGTTGCCCTGTTGTTATAGTACTCTTCAGGACGGTTGTAATCTCTCAAAGTGCGTTGGTTAACTACAACCTCCTGAAGTCGACGATTCGCTTGAGCCTGTCGCTCTAGCTCAGCTCGCTGCTCCTCTAACTCAGCTCGTTGACGATCTAGCTCAGCTCGCTCTTTTGCTACTGTGTCGTCAACCTGCTCTGCTTCTATGAGAGCATTACCAGCTTCATCGAACCTCTCTCCCTGGTCGTTATACATGTTTCCCTCTCTGTCAAACAGCTCACCCTGAGCATTCGGAAGAACAATCACAGCACGATTCACCATCTTAGCTTGCTTCGCCTGTTTTCTGTTTTCCCGTTATAAGACTCCTAATTCAGGTACGAAATCTGGTAGCTTTTGATCCTTGTTGCTTCTAGTCTTGAAAGAATGCATACACCTGAAACACCAAAAACAAAAGAGGAGAAATCGGAGATTAGTAACAAAATAAATAAATGCTTAGTCAAAATTCTAGAATCAAAATCCAATAGGTGATTTTGACTCCCCGGCAACGCCGCCAAAATTTGACATCCTCAAATTTCCTCTGAGCTAGTCTCTCAAATTAAGAGGTCGTCGTAGTAGGGGTCGAATCACTGGGAGTCAAATCAAACGATAGGATGTTCGACTTCGAATTGAGCTAAGCGAATAATGTAAAGTAAAAGCAAAAACTAATTTAAAGTAGATGATGATTTTATATTTCTTAAAATTCAATTAAACAAATAGCTAGGCTATTGGGAAATTCTGAGGATGAATCAAAATTGCTGATTAAACAATGTCAATATTTAATTAAGAACAGTTCTTGAACTTGGAACACTAAGATATAATTAAACAACTTTCGTTGCGAAAACTACCTATGCCTAAACTCTAGAAAGCCAAATTCCTTTGCGAATTCAATCAATTTAAACAAGCTTTAAATTCAAGTCCAATTTATTCACAAAATTCCTAAACCAAATTCCTTTGCGAATAAGTAATTTTTTTTACCCAAGATCTAGTTCAGGCTAATCAATTACACTTCCGTGTCAATCTATCAACCTAAGATATCCAATTTTAGGGTCGCGAATCCTAAATCAGAGTTAAAGCAATCTAGGTGAAGAACCAATGAGATAATCCTAACAAGTGAATTGAATCTAACAATTCATCTTCAATCCTTTCGAATAACCCTAAACCTAGCAAGAGAACTGCTCAGACATGGATGCAAAGCAAATCATAACTGAATAATACTGCATAAAGAAAAAGAATAAGGAAGAGATACAAAGGGTTCAAAGAATCTCAAGAACAAAGTAGACTTGTCTCCCTAAACCTCTCAAAAACTCTCTCACAATTTGTTCAATAAAATCTAAGATCAAGAGCTAAAAACTAAAAAGCAAAGTATAAATAATGTTTAGAAATTCGTGGTGGCCTTTTCTGATAACTTCTGGACTTCTGGGCCAAAAAAGGCAATTCTTCAAGTCTTTAAAATAAACCATCATTACTTCTGGAATGTGTGTCGATCGACAGTCATGGTGTGTGTCGATCGACAGGCGCTCAACTAGTGTGTCGATCGACAGTCATAGGTAGTGTCGATCGACAGAGAACCAAATTTCTGCTTCTGAACTTGTAACTTCGGTTTCTATCCCATTTATGCTCCAAACTGCACCATAATCATCAAATGAGTTCTCCACGTACAATAACATGTTAAGACACTAAAAAGACTCGAAAACAATAACATGTTAACATGATACCATTTGATACGATTCCGGTGAGGAATGGAATAGATAATCTTCTCCTAGACTCAACAAACAAAAATCTCCGGCAAGAAAGGATTGATAGACGCCACGAAGGGTTGCGGAAGTCCCTTTGGCCTTAAGAGATCGAGATTCGACAAACGAAAAATGATCAATGATTTTTACTTAAGAGAGTTTTTGAATAAAAAGAAAGATGAAGATTACAAAGAGGTTTCAGAAACATAGAAAGAGAAAAGAGAGAAGAAAAGGGAGGATGAAGGAGTTAGTCTCGATACATGCCTCGAGAACTAACGACTCGAAACAAAGCAAATATCCCTATTATACTAAAACACAAGTTAGAGAGAGACTCCTTCTTTCACTCTCAGACCAACACCTCATCACTTATCAATGTGTCAATCCCACAAAATTCTCAATTTACTTCAGTTTTCAATATTAAATTAATTTCAGAATTCCAACTACATTTAATAAACAAACGAAATAATCTCTCAAGTCTGAAGTTCCACTTTTTTCTCCTCTAACCGTTTGTTTCTTCTCTCATATTCCACGATCTCCGATCTTTGATCTTCCATGATCTCAAACTTCCTTCTCATCCTATTTAAAAAGAGCTCTGAAATTTTTAGTTTTCACTAAAAACCATTTTTCCCAGTACAAAGGTAGTTGCTTCATCTTAGCTTTCCAAATTGTATTCTCTTCATATATTTGTCTTTTTTTACTCATATCGTCTTATTTTGATTTGATTTCGCTTCATCTGTATTCCATTACCAAAGCATTTCCGAAAAAACCAAAGTAACGGTAGTTTCGATCGACCATTGAAAATTTTAGGTTCTGTGAAACCCCAAAGCAAATGCCATTTCCGAGATCGAGAAGTGTTGGTGTGCTTATTGCGCTACTCCGACCAATTTCAAGGTTTGCCATTGCTGATTTCTCTCCCAACCTTCATTTTTTGTTGAATCAATGGTTTATCTTTATTGTTATCGAATCATGTCAAAATTGAATGTTTCTTTTTGGAACTTGTTTTTGCAGATCATCGACATGTATGTCGAATTCGCTGTCTTCATTAGAAGTAGAAAAAGACTAGGGACACTGAGTTTTAATCTCTAAAGCTTTATTTCAGTAGTACAAAATTAATGGATAAGTAATTTGACTTCTATATTGCTACTGAATTTAATCTTTAGAGCTTTCTCTTTATTTTTTAAGTGAAAAGGTAGGTGGCTTATACGTTTTTGGTGGGATCATTTCCGTTTAACTCATTTCTATCTGGAGTTTTCTCTTGAATCGGAACAGCAGTTCTTGCTGGTAAGGTTAGCATGTTTGACAATAGACATATAGTTACTTTGGAAATGTATATACCTAACAATCTTTTTTACATTCTTTTTTTAGTTTTCCTTTGGATTCAAGTGAACAAAGAAAACAAGGAATTCAAGGTAACTTTACGCCTTTTCAAAACAATATTTGATTACAATTTCTTTTCCACTTAATATCCTATTACATTACCATTAGATTTCTACAATGTATTCTCTAAAATATCTTTAAATATATATTTATATCAAAGCTGCATTGAATCAAAAGAAACATTAGCTTATGTACCCTCGTGTATCACTTAATATGCTATAACTTACAATTGGAAAAGTAAGTTTAAATGACCACAATTGATGCAATCAACTTCACGTTTTGAATTTTCGTGAGATTCTGAAGAATAAGTAAAACAACAATGAATAAGGAGAGGATGCAAATGAGGAAGTGGAACAACATCGAATAAAGAGAGGATGCAAATGATAAAGTGCACAGAGAAAAGAGGACACAGAAGAAAAATGTGGGTTTTTGTATAATTTCTTGCGGATTTTTGTGCATTTTGGAGTTTAATTTGCTATATTTATTAAAATTAAGAACATTTTTGAAATATTATAATGTAAACGGTTTTATCGATTATGTTATTATTATTATTTGAACATTTTGTCTCTTAATTATTATTAAGAGTTTTATGTATATTATACATACCTAGATGTTTTAAGAGTCGAAAAGCCGTTGCAGGATCATTAAAGGCTCTACCTCGTTCCAAGAAGTCCTCATCTAAATTCAATGCCAAGGCAATCAAGTTGAGCAATTTTGTACCTACGTAATTGGAAAGGAAAATATTAATTACAACTACCAAATTGATAGAGGAAAGTTACATTGGAGTTGAAAACACAAGGAGTACACACATATCACAATCGTAACATGTAGAATCAAAAGTGCTTCTCTTTGTTTGCAAATTCTTATCATTATACCATAAGAACAAGAGCTTGATGAAACAAAAAACTTCGATGTTTTTATTGTAGATTAGCTTTCGCATTCTTAAGACAGAATCTGAGCCTTCATAACCGGCCATTGTCGTTCATCGGGATCGATTTCGATCATACGTATTACAATCGCTGTGGCTTTACAATTAGAAGTTGAGGCGAATGAATGTTTATGTGGTTTGTCAAATGACGATGATGATAATGTTTTTGGTGAAGGAAAGAGATGGATTTCCAGAGGTTCGATGCGTCTTCTGATCTTAAAGCCATAACTAAAACAACATAATTTTAAGATGAAAAAATATTTAACGCATGCGAGAGAAGATAAGATTTTGTGCGTATAATAGCATGTTGAAGTTGTCTCAAATACACTTGTGTTTATTTGACTTTTGAAATCGAGCCCAAATTTATTTTCTCTTAACCAACGTTTATACTTTACTAGGGTATGTCCACGCGTTGCGTGGATTTAAAATTTAGTATGGTATAATATACAATAATTGTTAACTTATTGACTATTTATATATTTAAAAAATTTGGTGTTTATAGTAAATAATTATCTAGGTTCAGAGACTAAATATTTTATAGCAAATTATTGGATATATATTGTGGAAGCCGGAATTCGCACAATTAGATTTGTAAAGGTTTCGAGAGGAAGCAGAGATTTCTGAAGATAAGCTATGAAGAACAATGATGAGCAGAGAGAAATTAGGGTTTGTAATTGCTTTGTATTGCTTGTGTGGTAAAAATTGTGTGTATCCTCTTTTACAAGTGTTTTTTCATTCCTATATATAACCCCCTAAGTCGGCTAAGCCTTTCTCCTAAACCTTCTTGGATTGCCTTTTTCTCCTATGTCGGTCGAGCCTACGCGGGCTTCGCTGCTGGATTTTAACTCCTCGAACCTTCTGGAACCTTCGTTGATGTCCTGAAAGACCTGAGGCCGATGAGAGTGGTTTCGGCACCGATGTCAACTGCCTGGACACCGATGAGGCCAGGCACATCGGTATCACTGGGCAGTGACATCGATACCACTGCCTGTCATCGGCATCACTGCTCAGTGACATCGGTTCCAGGCAGCCTTCGTCTCTGCAGCGCCTCCTGTTGGCTCTGTGACCTCTCTGACGCTGCATTCCTGACTTCTCCTGAGGTGAAGGTATCTTCGAAGGTTCCTTCACCAGGCAGAAGGTTCAAGGGACTTAGGGGTTTTCTGGAGGTCTTCACCCTTTCTTGCAGGTAAGATGACTTAGGGATTTTTAAGATTCCTTCACCTTTTCTTGTAGGTGAAATGACTTAGGGTATTTCAAGAGACCTTCACCCTTTCTTGTAGGTGGAATGACTTCGGGACCATATTATCTCTGCCTGTTGAAATCTGCTCGTCGCCTATCATAACTTTGAACGTCGACTTTCAGTGGGTGAAATCAGACCCCAACAGTTAGCCCCCAGCTCGGTAGTGTTAGTGATAATAGTATCGAGTTTAAGACCATTAAGTGTTGAAGTTAGCTGTTCAAAGTTATGATGTTGTTGTTAGCGTGATGCTATAGGCTTGAGCCTTTAGTGTTGATAACACTGTAAACGTTATTTTTTGTTCTTCGAAGGTTTTAAGACTTCATGTTCTGCTTGCGAGAGCTGATAGCGTTTGTTCTTGACAATGCTTTTTATACTTAAGGATTTTAAGACCTTGCTGAAGATTTAAAGACTTCGCGCTTCGCTTGTCGAAGCTGATGATGAAGATTTTAAGACTTCGCGCTTCGCTTGTTCAAGCTGAAGATTTTAAGACTTCGCGCTTCGCTTGTTGAAGCTGAAGATTTTAAGACTTCATGATTTCGTGAAGATTTTAAGACTTCGCACTCCGCTTGTCGAAGCTTTGTCAACGTAGAAGACTCCTCATGGGCGGAGAAGACTTCGTCTCGCAGGCGGAGAAGGCTTCGTCTCGCAGGCGGAGAAGGCTTCGTCTCGCAAGCGGAGAAGACTACGTATCGCAGGCGGAGAAGACTTCTCGTTTTTTGGTTGAGAAAAACCCTTGTCTTAGGTCTTGATTTTGATTTGGTGTAGGTGATAGTAGATGATGAGTCCAAAAGAACTTGAATTGTCTTTGGAGCTTGATCCCGACAGACATGAATCAAACGTCGTTGATATGTCCATTCATTATGGACCCGAGGTCCCTGATGGTATTGATGCTGATGACCCGATAGGCTTGCTACGCGATTTCGACAACTTGCCACCGAAGACTCGTCATGACACCGATCACCCGAGTTCATCGCATGGGCTTATCGGGGTCACCAATGTCATGGTAGGCGATTTGGGTACCGAGGTCACGACGGAGTCCTTAAGCGATGACGCCATGGTGAGGTCGTCGGGTATTGATGACCTGATGGAGACCTCGGGTACCCGTGTCACAACAAGGTCTTCAGGTGTTATTAACGTAGAGGGACTTCGGGTACCGACGTCTTGGTGGGATCGACAAGCATCAGACGACGACGACGTCGAGGCAGATGACGACGACGTCGAGGCAGACGACGACGACGTCGAGGCAGACTACGACGACGTCGAGGCAGACGACGACGTCGAGACAGACAAAGACGACGTGGAGGCTGACGACGACGACGTTGAGATAGACAATGATGACGTCGAGGCAGACGACGATGAGGATGGTGACGAGGAAATCGATGAGGAGATCGATGACTGATTGAATTTCTCGTTTAATGCCTTTTTTGTTTTGTCTTTGATAGATCATAAGAGTAATGATAATTGTTTTGCTGACCAAGCCTTTAGTATAAGTTGATGGTCGTTTACACTTGAAATACCTTTGGCTGTTTGTACCAACGTTGTTGTTGGGTTTGTGATTGTAGAGTAGCAAAATCGCAAGTGCGCTTGTGCTCCTTTCCTACCAACGCTTGTTGTTGGGTTTCCATTTTTACCAACGTTGTTGTTGGGTTTTGTAGAATGGCGGTGCTTTCCGAACACGTCTGTTCAGAAGCGATCACATCTTTTGACTTGACCAACGTGTTGTTGGGTTTTCTGAATGATTATTCGGTGTATAAACCTAAGTAATCATTGGCAGCTGCTTTTTACCAACGCTATTGTTGGGTTTTTGAATGAACGTCCAGGGTCAACAGCCCAGGATCTGAACATTAGAATCAGCCGGGGTCAAAAGCCCAGAAACTGATCGTTATAACTTATATAGCGCGCTTAGGATCCGATGATGGATGTCAATGTGTTCAGGTTCACACATTGTTGCTGTGGCCAACAGCAACGACAGTGGATTGAACTTGCTTGAAAAAGGCTTTGAATAATCCATAGAGGATGTAGCTGATGAAATTGCTTGAAAAAGGCTTTGAATAATCCATAGAGGATGTAAGTGATGAAGTCTATGAGACTTGTGTCAAGTGAATCCTGAGTAGGACGTAGACGAATTGCTCGAGACTTGTCTAATAAATCCAGAAAATGATGTTTGATGTTTTCCAGCATGGTGGAAGTAAAGGATGGGAGTATACGAGTATAAGTACCCCACTCCCCCCCTCCTTTTACGGAGGAGGGCAACTGAACTCGTCCGGAGACAAGCTGCCTACGTACCCTTTTGCAGGGATCAAGTCGCCTCGTAGTTCGTTCCAGAGGCCTCAAGAGGTACTAGTGGCAGTACCCTTCGAGTGCCTTGCAAACCACTAGGGAGTGGTGTGGGAGGTTTTTCGGTGACGTAGGCTCGCGGTGGTGACATGATGCAGACCTTGCTACTTGCAGACGCGTTGGCTCTGTGTTTTCAGTAGCTTCTGCGAGCTGTAACTGCTATAGAAGGTCGGTCAAATCATTGACATGTTCGGAACTGGTCCTTCTCCTCTTTCGTGATTCTTGAGGTGAAGATTCCTCCTTCTTTTTCTCGGTGTTCTTCAGCTTGTGCTCTGCCATGAAACACATACGAGACTCCTTCTGGTTGCCCCATATCGTTTTTACGCCGATGGGTGTAGGAAACTTGAGGCATAAATGGTATGTTGAAGGCACCGCTCGCATCTGGTTGAGCCAGGGAGTTCCCATGATCATGTTGTAGATGGCTGGGTGATCCGAGACTGTAAAATTGACCATCTTTTTAACGTTGCCAGCTTGGACGGGTAGGCGAACCGTTCCCATCGTCATGGTTATCTCTCCGTAGAAACCTGTTATAAGCTTAGGCTGCCCTTTGATTATGGACAAATCAATCTTCATTCGCTCCAGCGTCTTTTTGAAGATGACATCCACTGAGCTTCCTGTATCAATGAGAACGCGAGCGACGTTGAAGTCGTAAACAGTCATGTTGATTACCAGAGGATCGTTGTGTGGTTGATCGAGACCCTCAGTGTCTTGCTCGTCGAAGGTGATAGGGTCGCTGGAAAGCCTTGGCTTTGCAGGTGCTAATATGTTCGCGAAGACGACAGCGCGGCGTTGGTAAGCTTCGATCGCAGTCTCATTGTCTGCACAGTACTGCGAGTCTCCCATTATCATGTTGATAACTTCGTGCTGGTCCTCGTTTTCCATGCCATAATCGCGACGTTGGCCCCTGGGAGTATCCACTTGTTGTTCGGTGTTGGCAGGAGCTTTCTCGTCGGGTTTGAAGTCTGACAGGCTGACGTTGCCTTTCAAAGTGCCTTCAGTCAGTTTGGCTATGAGCTGCTGTCTCAACTCCCGACACTTTGCAGTTGAGTGTCCATTTGCCTTGTGGAAATCGCAGTATAACTCTTCGTCATACTCCTTCGGTTCTTCGTAACCCGACGACTCCACTTGGTAGTTATGGACCCCTCTGGATCCTCCCTCGTATTGGATGTAGGCGGGATTCACACCATTCCTAGCACGGACTTCTTCTTCGGTTCGAGCGAAGTCAGCAGCACGGTGCAGAGCGTCTTGGATCGTCGTTGGCGTGTTGAGACTTATCTCTTGCCATAATGGAGATGGACACCGAAGTGCTCCTCGCAAGGCTTCTAGGGCTGACTTGTTGCTGATACCTTCAACCTTTGAAAGCGTGTTCTTGAACCTTGTCATGAAAGACCGAAGACTCTCGGTCTCGCCTTGTTTGTTATTCCATAGTTCCGAGTCGTAGATCTTCCGCTCCATGAAGATGTTGTATTGCTGCACGAACAACTCGGAAAGCTGGAGGAAAGTGTGAACTGAATTCTTCTCCAGCTTGTAGAACCATTGAAGGGCAGGCCCCTTGAGACTTTCTGCGAACAGCTTGCAGTAGACGATGTCCCTTTCTGCTTCTTTGAAGTTTGCTCTCCCCAGGGCCACTTCGAATTCCATTAGATGATCCGAAGGGTTTGTAGTTCCTTCGTAGACTGGTAACTTGATTCTTCCGGGGTCGGAGATTTTTGTCTTCGCGATTCGACCGTCGAAGGGTGTGTTCCTTGCTTTTTCTAGTACGTGAGCGATGGCAGGAGCCTTCCCCGTTCCGTGGTGTATCTGCGATTGGGTACGCTTTAGGTCTGAGGTTACCCAATCCATCTGAGCCTTTACTGCAGCGAGCTCTGCAGCGTAAGAGCGTTTGAACGCTCTACGCTCTTGCTCCTTTTTGTACCGCTCTTCGCTATAGTAGTTGGTGTACTCCGAGGTGTCTTTCACGATCTCTGTCTTGGAAGAGCCTGACGCGCTTTGAGTATCAGAGGCGCGTGGTTCTTGTCTATTGCCTACTGCACCTTCCGCGCGTGCACGCTTTGTAGGAGCTGGTTCTTCTTGGTCGGAGATATCCACGACGCGTTTGGGAGACTTGTCCGTTTCCCGACGTGGTGGTGGTGGTGGTAGGTCCTCTGGGTTTCCCCGAGTAGTGCGAGGCGCTGAGAAGTCGAGGCGTTGAGGGTCGACGCGCGCTCTGAGTCTCGCCGTGTTGGGTCTTTCGCGTTTTCTTTGCGAAAGAGCTTTTAGTTCCTTTGAGTTTTCCTCGATCATCTTGGCTTGCTTCTTCTGCTCGGTGAGGAAGTCTTCTAGCATCTTCTTCACCTCGGTTAGGTCACCATGAGCAGGGGTTTTGGCAGTAGTAGCCTCGACCAAAGGTTCTCTTTCCCGGTTGTCTCTGCGGGACGTGTTTTCTTCGCCGCTCACCATCTTTGAGTTGTTACGTAGCTTTTTTGTGTAAGAAAGTCTCTAGCTCCCCTTAGTCGGCGCCAAATTGTGGAAGCCGGAATTCGCACAATTAGATTTGTAAAGGTTTCGGGAGGAAGCAGAGATTTCTGAAGATAAGCTATGAAGAACAATGATAAGCAGAGAGAAATTAGGGTTTGTAATTGCTTTGTATTGCTTGTGTGGTAAAAATTGTGTGTATCCTCTTTTACAAGTGTTTTTTTATTCCTATATATAACCCCCTAAGTTGGCTAAGCCTTTCTCCTAAACCTTCTCGGATTGCCTTTTTCTCCTATGTCGGTCGAGCCTACGCGGGCTTCGCTGCTGGGTTTTAACTCCTCGAACCTTCTGGAACCTTCGTTGATGTCCTGAAAGACCTGAGGCCGATGAGAGTGGCTTGGGCACCGATGTAAACTGCCTGGACACCGATGAGGCCAGGCACATCGGTATCACTGGGCAGTGACATCGATACCACTGCCTGTCATCGGCATCCCTGCTCAATGACATCGGTACCAGGCATCCTTCGTCTCTGCAGCGCCTCCTGTTGGCTCTGTGACCTCTCTGACGCTGCATTCATGACTTCTCCTGAGGTGAAGGTATCTTCGAAGGTTCCTTCACCAGGCAGAAGGTTCAAGGGACTTAGGGGTTTTTTGGAGGTCTTCACCCTTTCTTGCAGGTAAGATGACTTAGGGATTTTTAAGAGTCTTTCACCCTTTCTTGTAGGTGAAATGACTATTTCAAGAGGCCTTCACCCTTTCTTGTAGGTGGAATGACTTCGGGACCATATTATCTCTGCCTGTTGAAATATGCTCATCGCCTGTCATAACTTTGAACGTCGACGTTCAGTGGGTGAAATCCGACCACAACATATACAATGTTATTTGTAGAAAACAAATTAAAATGGAACATTTTGAAAATATACTCTGACACAATATATATTAAAAAGTATAGAACGTTGTTCCTCTATATAGGTAATTAAGTGATGTTTAAGATTTATGCTCACAATTTATAATTTTAGTGAAGTTACGATTAAAAATTAAACAATAATTTTAAACTATTTTATGTGAATTATTTTAAAATATATTAAAATCTATCATATTATTGTAAAAAAAAAAAAGAATATATATTAGAATATGATTTTATATATTTTCAATAAATTCAGGAAGATAATTTGATATTAAAGGTTTACTTTAAATTAAAATTGATATCACATTTTTATTTTAAAAAATAAATACAAAAATTTTAAATTCTAGAAGAGCAAATATCATAATTAAGTAAAAATTAGGTTCCAAATATAAAAATGGACATTAATTGCCAATACCAAAAGTAACACATGGCAACTTGTCAAAGTTTTATCTTAGTGGAACCTTAAAATATTATATAAGATATTAGAACGAGAATAATTTCAATGGTTTATAAATATGTATATTGTTATACTATTATAGAATAAATCAAATGTAACTCTAGTTAAACATAAGTTTGAATTTGAAATAACAAGAGATAGATAAGCCACGTTTAATGTCTTAATAATGGGCCTTGATGGATTAGACTAGGCAATGGCAAAGAGAAACATATGAGCCACACGCCTCGTTAAAAACCTTTCTCGGAAAACCACATGGGAAAAACCGGAGACAAGGGAAAAAGAGTGCGAGTGGTTCATATGGCCATGCACTAGCCTTCTCGAACGTGTATCATGACCAATGTGGCCTTGACACATCTTCCAATGCTCGAGTGATCCTCTTGAGTCATCACTTGATGTAGCAAGACTCTAAATGATTGGTGAAACTTCTTCGTCCGAGACCGAGTCATTGATCGAAGAGACACCTCCAAAGCATCCTTTGCTCCATGCTTGATCATTTCTTCATTAGTAGTGCCAACTCTACGCTTTAGATCCTTAGAGCCATCCATAATCTCATCATCCTCTCCCAGTTGAAAAGGATTTGTCCTCAAATCTGCTTTTTCTACCATAAACAACACTAAGTTAGAATCATCAAAGAGTAAATTCACAAAATGCTTACCTTGAAGATCAAGTAAATGGGCAACGTTGTCATGAAACTTCAAGAGAGGTTCAGCATCATAGTTGTTATCTTTGTGAGTTTTGGACAAAACATTCATCCTTTCTTTCATAACAATTTTCCTAAGAGTAGATCTTTGGAAAGTGTTCAACGCCATTGTTTCTTGCTTTGTAACACGGAAGTAGTTAAAGTTGAACACTCCATCTCTTGTAAGATCCTTAGTTGAGCTTCTATTCTTCAATTCAAACGTTTGTTCTTTGAAAGCCTTAGGATCTTTCTTTCTTATCCTATCAAGATAAAAGGAAAACTCCATATTAGTCAATAGAAAATCAACAATAGGACCATGTTGTACTATATTCAATATTAAGTCATTAGAAATAATTTTAAAGCTCGTATAAAGCTTTTTTTGATCTGGAACACTCATGGCTTGAACTGGTTGGGTCCCCTTGGTCTTGTTATCAGGCACAACTTCATAGAAAGGCAAAGTCTTCTCGCCACCATAAGCGTAAAATTTGTCACGTAATTAAGATTTGTACTCTTTGAGAATTATGTCACCACTATGCTCTCCTTTCTCCTTAACTTTATTGATCACATCATCATAAAATAAAGCCACACTGTAGTGGTAGGAGTGATCAAGCTGTAGCTTCCTTGACTCATCACCTATAGATACATCCTGCAAGAATTCATTTAGCTTACTCGGCCACACCGGTAAATGGTTAGTTTCGCCAGGCATTTTATCCAATGATACAACTAGTTTAGGATCAAAATAATCATCACCTTTAACCTTCATAGCAAAGAGGTTAGCTTTCTTACCTTTATCTTACTTGCTTTCGAGATGAATTTGATCGAGATATACCTCATGAGGCGGCAGCGGCACAAGAGTAGTCTTTCTCCCTTTGAACTCGAATGTATGGCGATTTGTGAAGCCATCATGTACCACTCTTCGGTCTGATTGCCATGGTCTCCCAAAAAGGATATGACCAGAGTCCATTGGCAATACATCACACAGAATCGCATCCTCATATGTACCAATAACGATAGGCACTTCCACTTGGTGCTTTACTCTCATTTCTCCATCATCATTGAACCATTGAAGATCATATGGCTTAGGATGCTTCTTAACATTCAATCCCTGATTCTTAAACATAGTATCGCTCGCTAGATTGGTACAACTTCCTCCATCGATGATGAGACTACAAATCTTGCCTTGTACGTAACAACGGGTGTGAAACAAGTTATCACGTTGTTCTTGCTCCTCGGTCTTGGATTGAATACTCAAGGTCCTCATAGCTACTAGTAATTCTCCTTTAACTGGTAGCTCAATATGCTCTTCCACAAGTAGTTTTGAAGCAAACTGCTCATCTTCGGACTCATATTCCCCATTCTCCTTTATAACCATTATTCGCTTGTTGGTGCACTCATTAGCATAGTGTCTTCTTCCTTGACATTTGTAGCACTTGACACGACTAGTTCTAGTTTCCACCTTGCTTTATCTCCTTGACTAGCAACATACGGCTTAGCTTCCAGATTTAAAGTAGTGGATTGATGGCCATCTCCATGTATTTCTGGTTTTTCTTCCCTCGGATAGCTTCCTTTTGTGTTACTACTTCCAGCCCCATAGCTTGTTCTTGTAAGTCCTTTCCTCTTAAGTTGTTTCTCTATCAATATAGCTTGGTGTAACATTTTCTGTAGGTCCACATGGTGCTGCGTCTCCAACCTATCTTGAATCTCACGTTGCAATCCTCCTAGGAACCTCGACATGGTTCTTCACGGTCTTCTTGTACATCAGCCCTTAACAAAAGTAGCTCCAACTCTTGAAAATAATGCTCTACAGATTTCCCACCTTGTACAAGTCTCCTAAGTTGGTTATGCAACTCACGATAATCGTAACTGGGCACAAAATGTTTCCTCATAATATTCTTCATCATTTCGGTCCACGTATCCACCGGATACTCTTGATTTCTTCTCCTAGCAGTTACAAGTTGATCCCACCAACTCAATGCATAATCACAGAACTCTGTAGCTGCCACTTTCACACGGTTTTCTTCGGTATAATATTGACACTCAAATACCATTTCAATCTTTTTCTCCCACTCCAAGTAGGCATCATGATCATTCTTTCCGTGAAATGGTGGAATACGAAGCTTGAGTCCTCCAAAGTTATTTCGTAGCTGATCCCTTTCATCTCTAACACGCCTATGTCTCCTTTGGCTGCTACGAGAAGAGTTACTGTAGTAGCTCTCAGCATCCATATCTCTTGATCTCCTCCGAAGGTCTCCCGGCAAATTTCTCGGCAAATCCTCTTGCTGCCTCGCTTGCTCACCATTTCTCTCTAGCTCAGTCCTCTCTCGTTCCCTTGTATCGCGAATCAAATCAGGGATATCATCTCGGAGAGACTTGATCTTCTCATTCATCAGTAGCTCCATATTTGCGGTAATCGCTTCGATGAGGACTTGGTTGTTGTTGGGGGCTTCCACTTCATGATCAGACATTTGTTTCTGCAAATCGACACAAAAATACACCAGTCAAGAGTTCTTTTGAAAATAAACAACAATCTTGCACACAATAACACGATATGACCGTTGGTATGCCTAAGTCTCCGATGAACCCTATTCACGACACTAGTAATTGATTGGTCACCAAAAATTATTGAAACGTATCCAACAATTCGAGAAACACTTAAAAAATATTCTAGACTCGTCCTAGGTTCAAAATCAGTTGATTTCACAATTTTAGGATAACCCAATGAATAATGAAAAAGATAACAAGTTGACAGAAAAATCTGGAAAATCACAATAGAGTTAGAACAACCAAACCCTTTTCGAATTGGCTCTTGATACCACTTGATACGATTCCGGTGAGGAATGGAATAGATAATCTTCTCCTAGACTCGACAAACAAAAATCTCCGACAAGAAAGGATTGATAGACGCCACAAAAGGTTGTGGAAGTCCCTTTGATAAGCCTTAAGAGATCGAGATTCGACAAATGAAAAATGATCAATGATCTTTACTTAAAAGAGTTTTTGAATAAAAAGAAAGGTGAAGATTACAAAGAGGTTTCAGAAACATATAAAGAGAAAGGAGAGAAGAGAAGGGAGGATGAAGAAGTTAGTCTCGATACATGCCTCGAGAACTAACGACTCGAAACAAAGCAAATATTAAACATAAGTTTGAATTTGAAATAACAAGAAATAGATAAGCCACGTTTAATGTCTTAATAATGGGCCTTGATGGATTAGACTAGGCAATGGCAAAGAGAAACATATGAGCCACAAGCCTCGTTAAAAACCTTTCTCGGAAAACCACATGGGAAAAACCGGAGACAAGGGAAAAAGAGTGCGAGTGGTTCATATGGCCATGCACTAGCCTTCTCGAACGTGTATCATGACCAATGTGGCCTTGACATATCTTCCAATGCTCGAGTGATCCTCTTGAGTCATCACTTGATGTAGCAAGACTCTAAATGATTGGTGAAACTTCTTCGTCCGAGACCGAGTCATTGATCGAAGAGACACCTCCAAAGAATCCTTTGCTCCATGCTTGATCATTTCTTCATTAGTAGTGCCAACTCTACGCTTTAGATCCTTAGAGCCATCCATAATCTGATCACTTCTTAAACACCCTAACTCCTTACTAGCTAAGGTTATAAAAGCAAAGTATTACCCTAAGAGCAATTTCTTGGAAGCAAACCTCCCAATACAATATAGTTATGTATGGCGTAGTATTCTTCATAGCCAGATACTGCTTAAACAAGGGACTAAATGGGTGGTAGGAACATGGGAACAAATCCGGGTTTGGGATGATAATTGGTTGGGTAATGATAAATCTTGACTAGTTGTAGGGTCGGGATCTTATACTCATCCCAATTTAAGAGTTAATGAGTTATTGAACCCTGGTATAGGTACTTGGAATATTCAGAAGCTTAGCCAATTGGTGGACCGTGCTGATTCCAACCTAATTACCCAAATACGACGTCTCTCCAGGGTAAGTGATTTCATTATATATGTGGATACATTCTAAAAATGGGGAGTATAATGTCAAGTTTGGGTATCACATGCAATGTCAGCTGAAACACCAGAGTGCTCACAGGATATGGTGGAGAATGATACAAAAAATCATGTCAAGTCTCTATGTAGATCACTTTGGAAGTTAGACGCTCCACCAAAATTGAAACATTTTTGTTGGAGAACTATCCATTCTAGTAGTCATGTTCTCAAGAATCTCGTGATTAGAGGTCTTAGAGTGGATCCCAAATCTCTTTTATGTGAAGAAGATGTGGAAAACACTAACCATCTTATGTTTCAATGTAGAGTCTCCAGAGAAATTTGGGAATTGACACTCATTCCAACACTTTTAATTCAATTCTCGTGATCATAACTCACATTTTTTCCTAGACCATGCGGGATGTGACTTTTACATATCCTCTATTCCCTTTTATCTTATGGATTATATGGAAAATGAGAAACAAGTTGTTATCTTATGGACGGTCTTGCCAAGACAGATAGAACATCCAATTCATCATGTACTATATGAAAGCTCAATAACACTCTCCATATGAGTGCCACATCAGCCCATCTCAACCTGCCACGTGTACAATTTTGGTAATCTCACAAAGTAGTTTCCTCTGTGCTTAGTAAACCCAAGGGTCGGCTCTACAAACGTTATTCGCATCGCCGGCCTTTTATGTGGAAAATTTGTCAATGATCCCAGAGAAGCTGAAACATTAGATACCAAATCTAAGAAATTCCCTATCGAAATCAAAACTAGACGTTTCTGCTTCTTGGTCTCGATTGTTGAAAACTTCGATTGGAGGGTTGTGGTCGTGGAGACTAGCATCGCGCAAGGTCGATGCAAAAGAGATTGGAGAGCTCTTGGCATGACACAGATTCACAAGCTCGCTCGACCCAAGTAAGATAACTTCCGCAGTTCGTTAATTATCACATGAAAGATCTCACAGCCTTGGGTTTGGAGGATAGTGTGAATACATGATAGTCTCTCCAGGTTGGCTTTTCTCAAGTCTCTTTTCCGGTATCATAATCTTTCGCATATCTCATGTAGTAACAACCATGTCCTTTGATTGATTCCCTGCGTTGTAGAACGAAAAAAAAGTTGACATCTTTACATCTACACTTGTCGACATTCACTCCAAGATGCTAGAAAACAATAAAAAAGAGAGGTGTTTTACATTGCCTCTGCTTTCATGTTAATCTCAACTTTTCAGTAACAATTTTTCAAGATCTCATTTATTTGGCTGTGTTTGTGTTTACAGGACATACGTTTGGAATTACACCGCTCAGATTATATGCTTCACGAAGAAACAAAGTCATTTCTTCAGATAGAGATGAACACTATCTCGTCTTCATTTTCAGGCCTTGGTCGTCTTCTTAACGAGCTACATCAGTATGTGCAACCGGACACCATTGTCTGAATCATCTGTTGTTTTCTCCTTTTCGCATTACAAATCAAAATATTTAGTTGTAAGGTTTCGTTTATTTGATGTTTTCTCTTGTTTGGAGGTCATTGCTTCGATCTTATGGGGATCATCTTGGGCTAGACCCTGAAAGTGTACCCAAAAATGCATCCACAAGCCAATTTGCTGATGCAATGGCTAGAGCTTGGTTGGACTACAATAACCCAAGGTTAGCATTATACAAAGCATGCGTTTCTGACTGTTAAGAATCACTAATATTGAAATGTTTTATGTTTAAAGATAGAGCTTTTTTGTTTGTTTCAGAGCGGTAGTCATGGTAGTTGTGCAGCCGGAAGAACGCAACATGAACGATCAACATTGGCAAATCAGTGTATTGAGAGAAAATATCCTCTTTTAATCTTGTTTCTCCGATTTCTGGGCTCTATCCTAAATATTCTTATTCTATATGTTGTACAAAAACAAAGTTCTTCCTTAGCTCCAAAACACGCACAATGTTGTAACTATTAGGAAGGCTCTAGCAGAAGTCGAAATTGAAGGGCGTGTGCATGAGAACAGAATTATTGTATAGGTTAATGGTTTGCATCGCGGTTTTGAAGCACTTACACTTTTTCCCTGAAAGCTATGTAGAGACTTTTTGTTGTTCCAGTGATGGCCAAGTAGTTGCAGTGGTTTAATTCAGATCAGGCTACTCTCCCACTGATTATCCGTCTGAATCAGTGAGTAACTGTCTTTTTCCAATATTGTGATTTCATTCTTTGAGAAATTTCTGAGTCGTAGTTGCCCTAAATGGTTGTCATGAAACCAACTAATGAATGGGTTATATGTACGGAAAATATAGGAATAATTCTGTCGCATTCATTCCTTTGAAATTTGTATGTTTTCCTGCAGTGGAATATCATTTCATTCTACTCAACTTAGGTGGTTAGATTTTAGCAAAATGTATATGAATGCTTCATTCAACCACAATTTACCCCTAACTAAACAACCGTTTGTCATGTGAAGGAATGAAATGCTAGATTGCTTATAGAGCAGTCCTCAGCGGTCAGATGCCCGTCTATAGCTTATCATTTAACTGGCACCAAGAAAATCCAGCAAGAACTCGCAAAACCAGGCGTTCTCAAGAGGTAAATGTGGGCTGCCACTTGTCTTGCAGAGATGCCGAAACTGAAGCGGTTTCCTAATTTCTCATAGGGGATAACATTTAATTACTTTGAAACATGATAAACAGGTTTCTGGACAACAAAGAGGACATTGCTAAGCTGAGAAAATGCTTTGCTGGTCTTTGGAGCTCGGGCGATCCAGAAATAGTCAAGAAAGCAATCGAAAAACCTGAGTTGTTTGTTACGAAGCCTCAGCGAGAAGGCGGAGGTTAAAACCCAATTAAGTCCTCCATCTTCTACTTTCCCGGTCATACTCTAAGCGTGTTTTCTTGGATTCTTTTAGTAAACAACATCTCCGGGGATGATGTGAGGGAAAATCTCATGAGATTGCAGAGAGAAGGAGAGGAAGATAACGCTGCGTATATATCCTAATGCAGAGGATATTCCCAAAGTCTCAAACATGTTCTTGGTGCGAGAAGGTGTTTACCATAAAGATCAAGCTATATCAGCACTCGGGGTCTATGGTGCTTACCTCAGGTATAGAGTAAGAAAAAGAAGTTGTTATACTTTATTAGTTCTCCGCTTGATATTTGATTAAATGAAATGTGTAGGAACAAAGAGAGTTATAGTAGTGTCACAAAGGTCTCGTCATCAAATGAAGGTAGTGTTGCAGCTGGTTATGCGGCCTTGGACAACATTTATTTGAATTGAGATTTGTTTGTGAACCACTGTAAAGTTATTTGGGACTACATCAAATTGTTTGACATTTATATGATAGAAATTCGACATATGACTAGAAGCTGCAAAAGCTATGATGGCTGTTTTATTTAGAATTTCGTTTGTATTTTTATCTAGAATAGTACCCGCGTTGTACGTGAGATAAAATATTTATCAAGTAAATTTTAATTAAATAATCAATTATATTTACGAAATTTAAGATTAATTTTACATATTTAAATTTGCTAACATTTTATAAAAATAATAGTATTTATACTATTACCAAAAATAATAGTATAAAATGTATTCCACTCACGAAATAACTGAAAGCAATAGAACATATTTTTAAAAAATATGGTATATGACTCACAAATACAAAGATGAAAGATTGCGTATATAACCAAAAATTTCTCACCGATTCCCGATCTTATCAATTAATTATTATTTTACTATTTATTTAGTAGATAATTTGTGTTTCGAAATTGTTTGGTAATATATATTATAATTGTTAAGTTAGTATTGTGTTCTGAAATAGTATTTACGTAGTGAGATTTTATGTCTATTTAATAATATTAATTACGTTAATTAGATGAGTAAGCTCATTTAATTTTTGTTTGAATATAGGGATTAATGTATTTAGAGTGTTTGGATATGAATATAGTATGAATAGTTATAGTTTGTTTGTATATACATATTAAGTTATTTTGTAGTGTTTGGATATGAGTATAGTAGGAGTTAGTAATTTTAATTAATTAAATCAAAAGATGAGAAAAAATGAGAGTTTGACACCTAAGCAAAAAATGCTTCTCTTTTAATATATAGATTTCTTTATGTAACTTCAGGATATTGATTAAATTCAATATATTATTAGATATTGCGCAATATTAAAGCGGAGAAATAGGTTGGACAATGTCTTGGTTGTTTTCCATCTTGCTAGGAGCATAACCCAAGGGAATTCAATGTCTACCGAATACAGAAGTTTTAACTATCAGGGTCATTGTTATGAATCAGTTTCATGTTATTTTAAACTATTTTATGTTCCAACCAACAACTAGAAATTCATTAGAACCGAATATCCAACTACAAACTACTCCCTCCAAATCTTTATATTGGATGGTTTGAAATATTTTTTTTTGGTATCTCTATATTAAGTATAAAATTATACTAATTTGGTCTAAAAAACGAACATCACAACAAAAATATATAATGAATAATGTTTACAACCAAATTATATAAACTATTATTGAAATACTAACTCTCGCGTAGCGAGGGTAATCACCTATTATGTAATAAAATGGTTAGATGTGTAATGTTGTTGTGTAATAAAATACTTTGCCGACAAAAAAAAAATCACACAACGATAATAAATGGTACAAAAAAATATTTTTTTATTGCTGTTATATTTTTTTTTTTAACTTCTGATTATACTAATTTAAGCTGAGTTTACAAAATCATCTTGACGTAATGCATCAAGAGTCGCATGTACAGAGTTAAAAGAGAAATACTCAGAGTGAAGCAAATGTTGTGTAGCAAGAAAATTAGCGGGTTTATTAAAATTTCGCTTCGTCCACTGAAATTGTGCCTCTGAGAACTTTGTAAACCATTTTCGAACCTCTTGAATCCAATTCAAAGCTCTGAAATGCAGAGAAATACCAGTAATTAAGTTCCCAATCCGATTGTTGTCTCCCTCAAGGAATATCTTCTGATGCCCTTTACTCCAAGCACTTTGCATTACAAAAAGTAAAGCTTGAAGTTCACTTTCCAATGGGTTCATAGTAACTAATCCAACAGCTTGACCACCACCCAAAAATTTACAATATTCATCTTGGAAAAGCCACCTGGCCTTTGACGGTAAGGTAGCAGAGATAAAAGACCCATCATACTTACACTTTATCCATCCTCGCAGCGGGTTTTCCCAGTGAGTTTTAGTGGAATGTATTGTAATGCCGACTGAAGAATTAGAGGAAGACCGCACAAGATAATCATTTGCATTCAACCATTCAGTTGTATCATTTCTCGCAAGTCGAAGAGCAACACGCCAGGGAACAAATTGTTGTTGGAACACTAGTAATTTTCTGCTCTTCCACAAGCGCCATAGGATCCAAAGAGAAAGTTGTTGCATAAAAGAGGAACAAGGGGCTGAATGAAGTTGAAAGATAGTTGTAATCTTAGCTTCCAATGATACATTCGAATCAATGAGTGCCATATTAGGTAAACATGAACTCCTCCATAATGCTTGTGCGTATTGACAACCAAAGAAAAGGTGATGAGTGGTCTCTTCCTCTTGCCAGCAACGCCGACAAAGAGATTGTTGGCTAATATGTCGGTATCGTAGATTACTACCGTTTGCAAGGAAATCAGATAACAATCTCCATAAGAAATACTTAATCTTTGGAGCAGTTTTTAATTTTCACATCGACCGTGTCAGATGAACATTACCAGTAGGTGGAACCGGATTCTGTTGAGAGGGGAGGTGGGAAGCTAGCCAATACCCCGACTTGACCATATAGATGCCATCCTCATTATAGTGCTAACCAAGAGAATCGAAAGGCTACGAAGAGCCAAAACTTTTAACACATAATTTTCATGGCAAGAATGCTAAAATATTCTAAATCACGGAAGCCTAAACCGCCTTCTTTCATTGGGAGACCAATTCGATCCCAAACATACCAATGCATCCCTTTCGTATTATCCTTGGTGTTCCACCAGAACCGTGCTAACTCACTATTTATTTTCGTACAAACCTCCTTTGTTAATTTGAAGAGATGCATTAAATAGACCGGCCATTACAATTGATTTCAACATAATCTCTTTTCCTTCAGGAGATAAGAACCTTTTATTCCAGCCTTGTGTACGAGCATGAACCTTATCAATAATGTATTTGGACATTTCACTCTTTTTTGTTCCAACGTGTTCAGGAATCCCCAAATATTTGCCTCCACCACCCTCATTATGTATTCCCAAAGTATGCCTCATACATCTTTTAATGTGATCTTTAACCTTTGCCCCATAAGTGATTGATGATTTCCGCAAGTTAACTCCTTGGCCAGACGCCTGCTCGTAAGTAAATAAGATTTCTCTGATGGCGCGACAGGATTTGTCATTTGCAAGCTTGAAAAACAGAGAGTTATCGGCGAACAAAAGATGAGAGATAGCAGGCCCTCGATCCCATATCTTAATACCTTGGTGTTTTTTCTGTGTTGTGGCTCGGTTTAAAAGATGTGTAAGAACTTCCGTACACAAAATGAAGATGTAAGGAGAAATATGGTCGCCTTGTCGTATTCCCCGTGACGGAGTAATATGGCCCTTTGGGGAGCCATTAATGAGAATTGAAAAACTTGTTGAAGTGACACACATCATAATCCAGCGTATCCACTTTTGATCAAACCCCAAATGAACCATAGTCTTCTCAAGAAATTTCCATTCCAATTTGTCGTAAGCTTTGGTAATATTTGTTTTTAGTGCCATGTATGAATTCGCTTGTCCTTTCCTGGCTTTCAGAGGATAGAACACTTTGTGGGCAATGATAATGTTATCAGAAATCATTCGCCTTGGTATAAAAGCAGCTTGATTTTCCGAAACTATCCCAACAAGATGATGTTTTAAACGATGGACCAATATCTTAGATATTATCTTGTAACTTACATTGCAAAGTGCAATTGGCCTAAACTATGCCATTATTGTCGGCGTTGTCACTTTGGGAATCAGACATATGTTGGTGTGGTTATGGATTTAATCCAATATGTCTTCCTGGAAAAGTAGTTTTGGACTTCACGATGATTTCGAGGTTTATCTCCGTACAGAACTGATGATAGAATGCACCAGTAAATCCATCCGGTCTCGGTGCTCGTGTAGCTCCAATTGAGAAGACTACGTTTTTAATTTCTTCACTTGTCACAGGTCTTTTGCCAACTCGAGATTAATGGCATTGGAAACTCGAGGCTGGAAGCCTTGGAAAATATAATCATATACAATAACAACAACAGGTTGAGATGTATAAAGCTCATCAAAATATTGGGACGGGACCTCTCCAATCTTGTTGTCACCTCGTTGAATAATTCAATTTGCATCTCTTGGGATATCAATCCAAGTTCCACATCGGAAGTTTAGACAAGAATAGTCTAATATATAAAGAGATCTTCAACCTAATTAGTATGAGGCCTTTTGGGAAGGAGCCCAAAGATAAATCCGTGCAGACGTTGCCTATGGACCCAAAATGGATAATATCATACTAATGGAGGAGTTGGACATGAGCTTGAAAAGCCCCAATAGCATTTTCTATTAAGGGAAGAGTATTTCAAAATTTCTTGGCCATCATCAAAGAATGGAAATACGAACACCTTGTTTAAGCCAAGTGCTGTATTCCTACTCTTATCTTTCCAAAAGATCTCATCATCAGTGTAAGCTTGATTCAAATCTCTTTTAAGAGCAGGTCGTTCAATGGGTGTGGAAAGACTAGAAGACTTAACTCTATCCAACTGAGCCAGGGGAGATACGTTGTGCTTTTATATTTTATCGCTATTTTTTTACTTCTTGTATATATATAAAACCAAAAACCAAAAACCAAAAACCGAACCGAACGGAACCTGATTTTTTTGAAAATGGGCTTTTGTTGACAAAGTTAAATAATGGATTTGTTTACTAATGGGCCTCTTCGAGAAAGATCACCGGAAACAATTCCCGATCCTCTCTCCGTCTTAGAGAATTCTCACGACGGTTTCTCGATTCCACAAAACCATTAACTTTTCATAGCAATGGAGCAATCGGTTGCTCCGCCGATGCCGTTACCTTCTCTTCCGAGCTCCGTCGAAAGTTCAAGAGACCTTCAATGCGTCGGAAAGATGGAGATCGTCACGCAGAAACCTCTCGGATTTCTCTGCGGTTCCATTCCTGTTTTAGCCGATGGCTCTTTTCCTTCTTTCACTTCTGCTCTTCTCCCTTCTCAGGAAACGTCAGTTTCCATCACTCTCTCACTTGTTCAATTTACTGCTTCCACTTTGTATCATTTTTTGATTTTGGTGTTGCAATTGCAGAGTTAGTGCTCCGAGATATCGTATGCTTCCGATGAAGACGGATCTTAATCGTCCTCCTCTTCTCACTGATTTTCCCGAGAAAGTCTTACCTCTCGCCGCCGTCACCGGAGGTATGCTCGTACTTGTATTAGCGGTTTTCTTAGTGCTCTAGCTCTACTTATGCTTGTTGGTTTGTTATTCTATATAGTTTCAGTATGGTGCTGTTGGTTTTGGCTTGACAGATATATCTAAGGAGGCTAATGTTGTTGCTTCGAATCTTAGCAAGAAATGTGAAGCCCTTGCTGTGTCTGGTTTAGTGGAATATGGGGATGAGATTGACGTAATTGCGCCTACTGACATTCTTAAGCAAATTTTTAAGATACCTTATTCGAAAGCTCGAGTTTCCATAGCAGTACAGCGAGTTGGCCAGACTCTCGTTTTGAACCCTGGGTGCGTCTTTTTACTTATTCTGTTTTTTTGTATTTTTAAGTGAGAAGTCTTTATGGGTTTCTTTTTGTGTGATGTGATATAGACCTGATGTTGAAGAGGGAGAGAAGCTGATTAGGAGGCATAATAATCAGCCGAAATGTACAAAAAAGACGGATGAATCTTTGTTTTTGAACTTTGCTATGCATTCAGTGAGGATGGAGGCGTGTGATTGCCCACCGACACATCGCCCATCTACAGAGGGACAGTCGAGTTCTTCTGCCCTTCCCGTAGGTGAGAACTCCCGTGGGCTTCAACAGAATGGTGATAGTGCTCCAGATGACAGACTTGATAAACCTGCAGGGAGTAATAAACAATTTAAACAGGATGGTTTTATTTGTGAAAAGAAGAAGAACAAAAAGAACAAGGCACGTGAGCCCGTAAGAAAAAATTCACAAATCAGTGAAAAGATCAAGCCTTCTGGAGAATCTGAGAAACACAGAAGAGGTGGGAGTAATGAGTTTTTGAGAGTTCTATTTTGGCAGTTACACAACTTCCGCATGCTTTTGGGCAGTGATCTGCTTCTGTTCAGCAATGAAAAATACTTGGCTGTAAGCTTGCACTTGTGGGATGTTAGCCAACAGGTTACTGCCTAGCCTCTGAGTGGTTCTCCTTTTCCGTCTTTTTATAAGAGTTGCTGTTAACAGTTCTCTTTTCAATTTCCACAGGTTACACCTTTAACCTGGCTTGAAGCTTGGCTTGATAATGTAATGGCCAGTGTTCCCGAGTTAGCAATTTGCTATCATCAGAATGGTGTTGTCCAAGGGTATGAGCTTTTGAAAACGGATGATATATTTCTACTAAAAGGCATTGCTGAGGATGGTACACCTGCATTTCATCCTCATGTTGTTCAGCAAAACGGCCTTTCTGTTTTAAGGTTTCTTCAATCAAATTGCAAAGAAGACCCTGGAGCTTACTGGGTAACGTTTTAATTCTCTGCCAAACTATAATAACTTTTGTTAGAATTTTTTGTCGTTGATGTCATTGCTTACTCCAGTTGATTTTGCTATCTTCTTCTCTTCAGCTTTACAAAAGTGCTGGTGAAGATGTGATTCAGCTCTTTGATCTATCCATTATTTCAAAGAACCAGTCTTCAAGCGATCACAATGACAACGCAAGCCCATTGCCGTCTTTGATTCACAGTGGGAGAAGTGACTCGATGTTTTCTTTAGGAAACCTTCTTTATCGTGTCGGTCATAGGCTTTCTATGTCAGTGGTACGGAGACAGATAATTAAGATGCAGGAAACATCAATAAGAACATAACTGCACTTGTCTGACACTTTGCATCTTTTGCAGGTGCCAAATGATAGGACCAAATGTGCTAGGTTCCTCAGAAAATGTTTGAATTTCTTGGACGAGCCAGATCATCTGGTATTGAAATCATTAATATAATATTTTTAAATCATTAAGCTGTTCTATTTTAAACCTTTGATGGGTACTCATTATTGATACCATGATCGATAGGTTGTTCGGGCATATGCACACGAACAATTTGCAAGGCTCATTCTGAGTAATGACGAGGAATTTGATTTGATGTCTGAATCGAATAATGTGCAACGTGAAGTTAAAATAACAGATCTAGAGGAGGAATCACTTGATCATGTTACCACTGTTGACCATGAGAGTGAAGCAGTGATTTTCTCAGAGGACAAGCTCACTGAAAATGACCCGATCTCTTATTTATCTCCTATAGTATCTGTTGGACCGAAGTTGGAAGTAAATGTGTCACCTTGCAAGGAACTCTTACGTTCAGATAGTCCAGATTCTCATGATGTTGAAAGCTCTATTGTGGACTCTAGTTTCGATGTTGGTCTGGTATGCGAAGCTTCTCCTCTGTTTCACACTACGACCAGTCTGTTTTCATCAAAACTAACAGCAGTTCACCATGTTTCTCAGGCTGTAAATTCTCTTAACTTAGAAGCAAATGTATCACCTTCCAAAGAACTCTTAAGTTCAGATAGTCCAGATTCCCATGATGCTGAAAGTTCTGTGGTGAACACCAGGTCGGAAACTAGTGTTGATGTTGGTCCGGTATGCCAAGCTCCTCTGATTCAGACTACAACTAGTCCGATTTCATCAAAATTAGCAGCGGTTCACCATGTTTCTCAAGCTATAAAGTCTCTTAGATGGACACGACAACTACAGTCTTCAGAACAGGAGGATGCATTTCATGGTATCTCGTCTTCTGTCAAATTTTCCAAATGTGCATGTGGTGATCCTGATTGTATTGAGGTCTGTGATATTCGTAAGTGGCTTCCAACATCTAAACTAGACAGGAAATTGTGGAACCTTGTTCTACTTCTCGGTGAATCATATCTGTCTCTAGGGGAATCTTACAAAGAAGATGGACAGTTGCACCAAGCTTTGCATACTGTGGAATTGGCATGCTCCATGTACGGATCAATGCCACAGAAGTTTGACGAGACATTGTTTGTTTCCTCGATGAACAAAGGTCTTTCACTGCAGTCAAAATCCCATGCATCAACGCAAGTGGAAGATTCAGGGACATGCGACATCAGCGAACTCTCATCAACACGCCTCTTCTGGGCTAAAGTATGGATGTTAGTTGGGGACATATATGTTCAGTTCCACATTCTTAAAGGTCAGGAACTCTTCAAAGGAGCAGAGGGGACATCTGCCAAACAGCTAAAAATGCCGTCTGAAGTAGTAAAAGAAGTACAGAGGCTCAAGAAGAAGTTAACTGAGTACAGTAAAAATTGTGCCTCATGTTCGTTAGTAAATTGCAGCTGTAAGAGTGACAGAGCAAGTAGTGGAAGCAGCGCAAGCAGCAGCAATGGAAGTGGTGCTAGTACGGTTCCTCCTAGCAGGAAGCACAGTAGAAAATCACAGTCCAAGAATGTTACCAGCAGGCTCCCACGAACTGTTGAGACAATGAGCCATAATGACGAAGATACATCAGTGGGAACAAAGGAAGCTGTGCCTCTTGAGCAGAATGGATTCAACTTGAAGGAATCCGCAGGAGCAAAAAAGGGGGGAATATTCAAATATCTCAAGGGATCTCAGACCGATGATGCAGAAAGCAATCTTTTGACGGCCTTAAATTGTTATGAGGAAACTCGCAGAGCATTGCTGGAGCTTCCAAGCGGTTGTAATGAGTTTCAGTCTGTTATTCGAAAGAAAGGGTGGGTGTGTAATGAACTGGGTAGGAATCGACTCGGAAGCAAAGAGCTAAAAAAAGCAGAAGATGCTTTTGCTGATGCTATAGTGGCATTCAAGGAAGTTTGCGATCATACCAATGTTATACTAATCAACTGCAACTTGGGTCACGGACGACGAGCTCTAGCTGAAGAAATGGTTCCAAAGATGGAGGCTCTCAAATTGCACCCTGCATTTAAAAATGCTTACCAACAAGCTCTGGGGACTGCAAAATTAGAATACAAGAAGTCGCTTAGGTATTACAAGGCGGCAAAGACAGAACTCGATGTTGCCAATGGAGATACCAGTTTAGTTCCAGACAACCTCAAAGTTGAAGTTCACACACAGCTTGCTCATACATTTCTCAGATTTGGAATGCTTTTAGCAAACGAAGACACAACTGCTGTAGCTTGTGAACAGATGAGCATCTTGGAAAACACTCATGATTCTTCTTCTGATGGAAGATCGAGGGACTTGGGAAAACGTGAACTATCCGCCAGTGATGCGATAAGAGAGGCACTGGCTCTATATGAATCCCTCGGGGATATACGCAAACAGGAAGCTGCATACGCTTACCTTGAATTAGCAAGGTATCACAGAGATTGTTGCTTAAGGTTTTTAGAGACAGAGCGGCAAGGAAACTCTCCTAAAGCCGAGAGTAATGTCATCCAAAGAGCCAAACAGTATGCATTGTTGGCAGATAGGAATTGGCAGAAGTCGATGGACTTTTATGGCCCTGAGAATCATCCTTCCATGTTCATGATAGTTCTTATAGAGAGATCAGCTCTTTCCTTCAGCCTTTCAAACTTCTGGCAGTCAAACACTGTAAGTGTGTGAACTGTTGACATTCATTTGCCGAAAGACTTGTATTTTTTACTTTCTCTTTTGTGTATGCTTTAGATGCTTGATACAGCTTTGTCTCGCCTGCTCGAAGGCCGTCATATTTCCAAAACATTTGCGGAGTCACTGAGAACCGATGACCCTGAGCTGTACCGCAAATTCTGGGCGCAAATGCAGATGGTTCTAAAACGAATGCTGGCCTTATCTTTACCGGCGGAAGGAGCAAACAAGTCTCAAAGCTCTGGTAGATCAGGAGACTCTGGGAAACTAAGAGAACTATATAAAACTTCACTCAAGTCAACTAGCATGAGCGACTTGGATTCAATGCATGTCTTGTGGACATCATCATCTTGAAGAAACCCAAAGTATGTTCTCGATCGATTGAGCTTTTTGATATTCCTTATGACAACATTTGTAACTATAATACAATGTTTATTTTTCTACGTTTCTAGGTAACAACAAGACAGAGATTGAAGGATGACGTGAGTTTTAAACCCATTAAAAACATAGTTATGTTATAAAATGGTAGTTCAATTGCAGTGAGTTTTTAGTTATTTTATAAAAACATATGAAAATAAAGAAGAAAAAATTGTAAGTTTGGGTTGTATTGTGAAGCACAAAAGAGTGATGTTGAGCTAAGAACGCACAAATATGAAATAACTGTAACTGTGCTAAAAATAGTTGAACCATTGTCAATTGTGAGCATGGTTTGGAGAAAGGTTGGTAAAATGGTATATGTTCGTGTACTGGTACGGACTTTTGACTTGCAACGAATAGTCGAATAGTCTGCAAATTATTATTATAAAAAAATCGGTTCAATTTAATTTGAATTATTAAATTTTTTTATTTTTAACTATAATGTTTATATGGTTTTAATTCGTTAGTTTATATTTTAATTACAGTTACTATGTGAAACCGAAGCCTTGGATAATAGAGGTTCAGTTCGAGTATAGTATCAAAAATAACAATTCTAAATTGCTGAAAAATGGCTGCACCCATTACCCGGTGTCATCAAATGTAATATCAATTCATATTGGCGGAATGCTAGCCTCCATTATGGTGGGTCATGGATCGCAAGGGATTCCTCTGGTTCGGTGTTATGGCATGCTCGTGATGCTATGATGGGTTCTTATAATCGAGTAACGGCGGAGTTAAGATGTATTGTTTGGGGACTCCAAAGCTTACTTGATCTTAGACAAACGGATATTGTTATGGCTTTTGATTGTCATGCCGCTTTTGAAGCTTTTTGTAAGCCTCAAGATTGGCCAAGATATCGTGCTCTCTTACATCATATTGAGATGTTACGTGCTCGTTTTACTAGTTGTGTTTTTGAACATGAATCTGCAACATCTAACTTGGTGGCTCGGTTAATTGTCAAAAGTATTATTCGAGATGAACGGTTTAACTCATATTTAGCTCTCGGAGGTCCGACTTGGTTACATGAGTATCTTCGGTGGGAAGCTATGCAGTAGCATCTTTGCTCTTTTTAGCTTTTTGTGGTTTATTTCTTTCTTGAACATTTCTTGTTTTGTTACATTACCAATTTATCATATATCTATCAGACGTTAAAAAAAAAAATTGCTGAAAAATGGATGAAGTTATGCGGATAATTAAGGATCAGATTGGGGTTTACATTTACTTTTGAGCAGTTAAAGAAAATTTGGATAACTTTAAAGAATTTTTGAAAATTTATACAGTGAAATAGATAGTATTAAAATTTTGAATTACACAAACTGGTAATTTGAATATTTGGACTAAATATATTATATGAACTAAAACGTAAACTTGTCTTAATTTTATCGAAAAGTCTGATAATTTAGATAAAATACGGATAAAACTGGATTATTTTCATAAAGGCACATGCATATAATAAGGTAACGACGTAGCATCGAAAGTGACATTCCTAGCAGTAAGTAACTTTATCCTTTTGAAGAGGTCAAGGTACCTTTCTTTTATTCACAAATTGTGTTCAGGGGGTATATGATATTCAATTATTGCTGTCAAAACGTGTTCCTAGTTTTCTTAATGATATTTTTTACTCTTAATTAATTAAAGGACATTTGGTAGTAAAGTACGGTTTACTCATAATTTGTTGGGCCATACTAATAAATTAGACTGAAAAATACAACAGTATTCAGAAAGACAGAAGAATCACAAGTCTCTCTAATGAACGCAATTTTAGAACTGAGTCGTGCAGATAAAGTGGGTCCAAGTCATGTAAACGTGTTCTCCATTATCCATCAATCTTCTATTTTGTACGACCAAACCCCACTAGCCCCTACTAGACCAAACTATAATAATATTTAGTTAGACCATCTTGTATTGCTAATGGCTACTTGATTGATTCCTGGCTAGTTTGTTATTATTATTATTGTTTGGCTTCCACTAACGTTAAGCCCGCCACAAGCTGAACCTGATAGCTTTTAGTTTGATTTATTCCAATCATGTAAACCAATAACATATTAACATTCAACAATTTTTTTCTTTTTGTATTACGCAAATAGATTATGAAAATCAGATCTAAAAAGCCAAGCCGAGGGACACATATTTTCAGAAATATGTCTATTCCTCTAACTAACACGCATCAAACAATTTGCCCAAACAACAACATGAAATAACATACAAGGAAAATGAAACAATTTTTTTTTAGAAGAGTAAAGACCTCATCCAACATATTTAAAAATGTAGGTCATTTGACGAGCACATGATTCCAAGATAATATTTTATGAAAAAAACAAATACAAATTACTTTTTTTATGATGTATAATTAAATATTTAATGTACAAATTTTTCTGTCTATCTTCTCTTTTAGATTTTTGAGAGATTCATTCATGAATTTCACATTCAAGATTGGATTTCTCTTTCCGATTTAATTGAGATTTTAGTTCTTCCAACTTTGTTTGGAATTAGTGTTTTTGTGTGTGTTTTGCCTCTTGTGGAGCTCTCCAATCTAGCCGAACGGAAAAATTTCTTCTTCTTCGATTTTCTCGAAATTGCTTTCATTTCGGAGTATTGATATCTTCATTTCTCCATGTACGATCATGGGCTTGTTAGCCTAATGGGTAGTGGAGTGAAGTGTCTAATGATTATGATCGAAGATAAGGTTAATTGGTCATAGGAAAAGTCTCTAACAGTGCCTATAACCAATTAGCCTTATTGGTTCACGTGAATTGTTTCTTATTGACTTAAATTCAATTATGCAAATGTTATTTTTCTATTTATATTCACCAAAACTATTATTAAGCTAATTAACCCTTAAAACTATTTTTTCCCAAAAAATTACATCTATTTGTTAACTTCTTCCCTACGTTTTCAAAACCAGATCAGACTCGCATCAACATCATCAACATAAAATGAGAAAGAAAACACTCACAAACAAATTTGATATCACATAATGGCAAGAAAAAAATATATGAAGAAAAGAGGCGTCGACCAAATATTTTAAAAAATATTTTTGGATTTATTAACTTTCCTTGATAGATTTTACTAGGGCTATTTTGTCTAAATAATAACTCTCTCTGCTACTGACCTAAATTCAATTATGCAAATGTTAATTTTCTAATTATATCCACCAAAACTATTATTAAGCTAATTAATCCTTAAAACTATTCTTCCCCAAAAATTACATCTATTAGTTAACTTCTTCCCTACGTTTTCAAAACCAGATCAGACACCGACTCCGACTCGCATCATCAACATATAGCTGGTCAAACCGGTTTAATATCACATGAAAATTAACGTATACAACATAAAATGATGAAGAAAACACTCACAAACAAATTTGATATCACATAATGGCAAGAAAAAAGATTCTATGAAAAAAGAGGCGCTCGGCCAAATATTAAAATTAATATTTTGAGATTTATTAACTTTCCTTAAAGATTTTACAAGGGCAAGTTCGTCTAAATAATATATCTCTCTACAAGTGATCTAAATTCAATTATGCAAATGTTATTTTTCTAATAATATCCACCAAAACTATTTTTAAGCTAATTAACCCTTAAAACTATTCTTCCCTAAAAATAATATCTATTTGTTAACTTCTTCCCTACGTTTTCAATTTTCTTATAAAATCTAAATTGGTCAAAATACAAAATAATTTATTACTTTTTGTCACGTCTTTGATCTAGCAATTGTGAGTCATGAATCTGGAACAACTCAGATCACACCAAAATATAAAGAGTTAAAAAGATATGATCGGAGCGAGGTCGCTAGATGAGATTCGATTATCGAAAACTAGTTGCGAGATCACTAGATGAGATTTAATAACAAGAAACTAGTTGCGAGGCCACTAGATGAAATCAAGAACTAGTTGCGAGGTCGCTAGATAAAACCAGGAAGTGGTAGAGAGGTCGCTAGATGAAACTAGGAACTGGTTGCGAGGTCGCTAGATGAAATCAGGAACTGGTTGCGATGAAAACAAGAACTGGTTGCGAGGTCGCTAGATGAAACCAGGAACTGATTGCAAGGTCGCTAGATGAAATCAAGAACTGGTTGTGAGGTCGCTAGATGAAACCAGCAGCTAGTTGCGAGGTGGCTAGATGAAACCAGGAACTGGTTGCGAGGTGGTTAGATGAAACCAGGAATTAGTTGCGAGGTCGCTAGATGAAACCAGGAACTAGTTGCGAGATCGTTATATGAAATCAGGAGCTAGTTGCGAGACAAAAAATATAACGTAAAAATGGCTAAGTATAAAAGAATAAGTTTATTGTGTGTAGCTTGCTAGAGAATTCAGAATGATCCCTTTCTCTCTAGACTTATCCCGTATATATATCACTTAAAAAATGCGTCAATGACGTTGTACATTTACTCTCATTTAACTCGCTTTTACTCTCTAGACCTTCACGTTACATAATTTGAATTCACGTCATAACGTTTCATCTCGTACACCTTGCGGAACACGCCGACCTCGTGGACCTCGCACGCCTCGTAGACCTCGTGGACCTCGCACGCCTCGTAGACCCCGTGGACCTCTCACGCCTCGTAGACCCCGTGGACCTCTGATTCCTCGCAGGCCTCTCTATTCGAAAGCCCATACTTAGCTTTTATGAAGCCCATGTTGATAATAAGAAGCTCGATCCTAGCTCTTGGTCTGCGAGTTGGGCTTGCGCCTTGATGCGAGATAGATTTAAAGAGATAGATTTTATTCGTCGTTTAAATTGGATCCGGGATTCCCGGGTCGGATTCTCCTTATACGAGATCTGATGCCAACAACAATCATGGACAATTGTTTTGATGAGTTCCAATATGGATATCAAAGTGCAGTTGAATCGTCGAAAGTGATCTCTCTTTTATTTTAGTTCGATCTCTTTTTTTCTTTTGAGTCAGAATCTGTTTAATGCAAATTGCTAAAAAAAAATCGGTTTTATGTGACTATTAATCAAGCAAAAAAGTATTCTATTTATCAATTCTTACATCTCCTACTAGGCGGAGTATAAAAGAAAGATGATTTGTTACCTATCCTTTTTACTTCACAATTGCTAATTCCCCGAAGATGAAGAGCAAATCAAGGCAAGCAAGGAATCTCATGACAAAGTCCTTCCCCTTCCTTCCTCCCACTATTTCTTTAACCTTGGCTCGAGACCGACACTGGTATCGCCACATCCTTGTGGCGTTCTCTCCTGGCGGTATCCTACCACTTCCATTTCAAGTTTCATTATGGTTCCCCGATGAAATATTAATCACTTGTTATCATAAGGTATGGTGCCATACATGCTTCTGTCTTCGTGTTCTCCGAATTGGGGTCATGCGGAGCGCAATGGAATGAAAGTGCGAGGACTTGGCCACGTGGTACCATACTCGGTTGGGGTTGTCAACCCCGATAAGAGTATGATCTACACACGGATGGTCTTGCAACCACCTTACACGTCTGTTAGTCAAAGGCGGGCGCCGTTGTACCTTTTGATTATGGTATGGTATTGTTAGTGCAAACACCCAATGGAAAGATGAGTGCTGTTCAATTATTTAGACTTTTCAGATGTTGCTTATCCAAACTTGGTGGTAAGGGAATGGGTTAAGCCACCTCGTGACAAAAGTACCTCTCGGTATTCTGGTCAAGACCGATTCACCCTTGCTTATTGATTGATAGAAAATACGTAATAATCAGAAGGCTGCTTTGTGGAGTGATTTTTCTCGACTCGCATCATCATCAAATAGATGGTCGAACTGGTTTAATATCACTTTACAATTGATGTGTACAACATAAAATGAGAAAAAAAAAAACATTCACAAACCAATTTGATATCATATAATAGCAAGAAAAAAAAATTTATGAAAAAAAAGCGTTTGACTAAATATTTGAGAGAATATTTTAAAATTTATTTAATAGATTTTACAAGAGAAATTTCGTCCAAATAATAATTTTTTTGTTAATGAATAATTTCAATTATACAAAGGTTATTTTTTTAATTATGTCCACCAATCCAAAACTATGATTATTATTAAGCTAAATAAACAAAAAGGGGAAATAAAATGGTATAATAAATGATATAAGAGTGAGTCAAAAACATTGGAGAAGAGGGAAGGAATCAAGGATCAAAGAAAAAGTCCGTTATCATCTTCGTCTTCCTCCTCTTGTCTACACAGAAACCAAAATCAAGATCCCAAAAATGGAGAAACCAAACCCTAGAAAACCATCCAACACAGTTCTCCCTTACCAAACTCCTCGATTAAGAGATCACTACCTTCTAGGTAAAAAGCTAGGCCAAGGCCAATTCGGCACAACCTATCTCTGCACAGAGAAATCAACCTCCGCTAATTACGCCTGCAAATCAATCCCTAAGCGTAAGCTCGTTTGCCGTGAAGATTACGAGGATGTTTGGAGAGAGATTCAGATCATGCATCATCTCTCTGAACACCCAAATGTTGTTCGAATCAAGGGTACTTACGAAGATTCAGTTTTTGTTCATATTGTTATGGAGGTTTGTGAAGGTGGAGAGCTTTTTGATCGGATTGTTTCAAAGGGTCATTTTAGCGAACGTGAAGCGGTTAAGCTTATCAAGACTATTCTTGGTGTTGTTGAGGCTTGTCATTCTCTTGGTGTTATGCATAGAGATCTTAAGCCTGAAAATTTCTTGTTTGATAGTCCTAAAGAAGATGCTAAGCTTAAGGCTACCGATTTTGGTTTGTCTGTTTTCTATAAGCCAGGTTTGCTTTCGATTACCAATCTTGGAATCGGTTCTTCATACATTGTTTGGTTTCTTGATTCCTTTTCGTCTCTTGAATCGGAAAATCGAAATAAGGGCTTGTGGGTATGTGTAGGCTTCATGATCTGTTTCGTTGAATCCCAAAAGTTAGCTGCTTTGTTTCACTGATAGGGAAATATTGCTGCTTGTGTACATTGTTTGTTTCCTTTCTTGATAGAAACATGTTTATTCTTTTTCGTCTCTTGAATCGGAAAATTGAAATAAGGGCTTGTGTGTGTAGAGGCTTTGATGATCCGTGGAATCTCAAAATTTTGTTGCTTGAGCTTTGTTTCTTTGTTAGGGAAATATTGCTGCTTGTGTAGATGGTTCTTCATTAAATCTCTGAATCTTTCATTGAGTTGATTGGAATTATTCTGCATTTGTCTAGCTTGGAACTGTGATACCCTCAAAGCCAGCTGAGTATGGCAAATGCTTGTTCATTGCATAATTGGTTCTGCTTTTTGCTCTGCAGGACAATATCTATATGATGTAGTTGGAAGTCCGTACTACGTTGCACCGGAGGTTCTAAAGAAATGTTATGGACCTGAAATAGATGTGTGGAGTGCCGGTGTTATCCTTTACATCTTACTTAGTGGGGTTCCTCCCTTCTGGGCAGGTTAGTGTATAGAAAAAAATACAGCCCTTTTCTTACTTGCAAGTTTTGAGTGTTTGTTTGAATGATGAATCCCTTTGTCTTTGGCTTGCAGAAACCGAGTCTGGAATCTTTAGACAGATATTACAAGGGAAGTTAGATTTCAAATCTGACCCGTGGCCTAGTATCTCAGAAGCTGCTAAAGATTTGATATACAAAATGCTTGACAGGAGCCCCAAGAAACGCATTACTGCCCATGAAGCCTTGTGTATGTTTTAATTTTGGTTGTTCATTTGGAAACAATTCTTCTTATTTGATTGTTTGTCAGTATTGAGTTTGCTCTGAATGTTATAGGTCACCCATGGATTGTGGATGAACATGCGGCACCAGACAAGCCTCTTGATCCAGCTGTCTTATCGCGACTAAAGCAGTTCTCGCAAATGAATAAGATTAAGAAAATGGCCTTAAGGGTAAATATACATTCAACTGTTTTCTTTATGTCCAATCCATTTGCGGATTTCTCTGAAGATAAGTGATTTTTCCGGTAGGTGATTGCTGAGAGACTTTCAGAGGAAGAAATTGGAGGTCTGAAGGAATTGTTTAAAATGATAGACACAGACAACAGTGGGACGATTACCTTTGAAGAGCTCAAGGCTGGTTTGAAGAGAGTCGGATCCGAACTGATGGAATCAGAAATCAAGTCTCTTATGGACGCGGTATCATTAACTCTCTTTCTCCTTTCGCAGTTTTGTTTTTAAAAAGCATCAATTGGCTTAAAAACCGTGTGTTTTGGGCACAGGCGGATATCGACAATAGTGGTACAATAGACTACGGAGAATTTCTAGCAGCGACATTACACATGAACAAGATGGAGAGAGAGGAGAATCTGGTTGCTGCGTTTTCATACTTTGACAAAGATGGGAGCGGATATATAACCATCGATGAGCTTCAGTCAGCTTGCACAGAGTTTGGTCTATGTGATACACCTCTCGACGACATGATCAAGGAGATAGATCTTGACAATGTAACCACTCTTCTTCTTCTCTTTGTTTAGGCTTCCCACACAATGTAACTTGTATTATAACCACACCACATGAATTTGGCAGGACGGGAAGATCGATTTCTCGGAGTTTACGGCAATGATGAGGAAAGGAGATGGCGTTGGGAGAAGCAGAACCATGATGAAAAACTTGAACTTCAACATAGCTGATGCTTTTGGAGTTGATGGTCAACAATCTGATGACTGACCCAATTCGTCCATCTTCAATTTCATTTTGATTTCTTATATATATATATATATATGTTTTTGAACTAAGAACACAAACAAAATCTCCTTGTTTTGTTTCTTCTCTTTTGTTTTCTTATCCTTGTTATTTTGTTGTAGATGAGCAACTTCCTAAGTTTTCAATCCTAGTATGGATAATTTGCATCTTATTAGGCCTTGGCATTTGGTTATTATCGGTTTTAAATAAAACCAAAATTTGTTTTTTTTCGGTTCAATTTGATAAATTTCGGTTTGGAGTCAAACTGGTAAAAACCTATCCATCAAAAGTCAACAGATAATAGGAAAAGTAAAAACCTAAGTACTAAATATGATAATAGAATTGCATATAATAATTGTGTAGGGATAAAATATGATAAGAAAGTCTCCAAAAAAAGTTTTATGAGTTAGATCAGTTCTTCTGCGTAATTATTTGAATATAGGCCTAGTGCCTGTTGTTAATCCCATGAGACTGATTTTGTGTGATTCGTTAGTGGGAAAGTAGAGAACAAACAAAAATTAGTGATTTATTTCCTTCCCTACGTTGATAGAGAATATAAACATATTACAAAAAAGGAGTTTTCATGAAAATGCAATGTTTGATCCCAAGTAGTGTGTAGCACAATTACGACATGAACATGAGGATTAACAAAATGGTAAGCCAACATAGCGATAAAGCTCGCACGAAACCTGTAAATGAGAAGTCACACTTAGCTTTGTTAATGCTCTCAAACCTACGACGATCTTGTTTCTGGTGATGATCTTCTTTAGATGTTCTCGTCGGCTTCTTTTCTGGTTGCCTTATAGATGTTTTCTTCATAATATTGAACTTAGTTTTACAATCCTCTACATGGCCTACAAAGACGAACATATTATTCCAATGGTCAAATGACATAAAGATAAACCACAAATAACAATGATAAAGCTAACACCAATCCTGTAAATGATGAATTACGCAAAGCATCAAATTTGTTATTGCTCTCAAACGTAGGACGCTGTTGTTTCTGGTGATGATCTTCTATAGATGTTCTCTTGGGTTTACGCCACATCTCTTCTGGTAGGCTAATAGATATTGCACCTTTGTTATTGCTCTCAAACGTCCAGTGATGATCTTGTTCCTGGTGATGATCTTCTTTAGATGAGCTCATGGGTTTACACTTCTGTTCTGGTGGGCTTATAGATACTGCATTCATAGTATTAAACTTAAGATACTCTACATGGTCTACAAAGATATGCACTCTATTCCAATTGTCAAACACTCGACGGTTATAGATTTCAACAGTTTGCAGAATCTTTCTTTCGGGATTGAAGTAGAAAATTTAAAACGGTTTAGATGCATCATTTTGTCGATAGAAGTAGTAAACTGACAAAACAATGTCACCGGTAGATGTTACTCCAGCAACGAAAATATCCCGAGGATAAACGAATTTATTATCCGACAAAGTGTAGACATATTTCGACCATTCCTGTTTCTCCATATCTTCTAGAACCCACATACTCAACTCAATGTCACCAACCTCATCATCCACCCTAGTCCAATTAATCCCACCTAATTTACCCTTATAGTTTATCAATTTAGTAGAATTAAAATCAAAGAATCCTGCTGCGGGAATAAACTTGAATTTTTCAGACCTAACATTAAAGCAAACTATCATCAATTCATTATCCAAAACTTGAGCTATGTAGTACAAAACCCCATTGATGCATATCCCTTCCCTCGAAGAAGGGTAATGGGATAAAGGACATTGGATATCTCTCCACGTCATTTCTCCGTTTCCTAATGTCAGAATTTTAACAAAATCTGCCCTAGTTATGGACAATAGCTTGAATTGCTTATCAATCGGATCAAACCCTAAAACGGTAGAGGACCTTCTGTACCTTGTCAAGTTAGGTAAGATGGCACACTGTCCCGTGGTAGGGTTAAGTATCACAAACTTATAGTTATAGTGATCATGATGATACCAATTTGAGATTTGTAGATCAGAAAAACAGATCAAACCAGAGGCATAGCCACATGAAGATCGTATGTGTTGGTTAGTAGGGAACTTATATGAAATCAGCCCCTACGACAAGAGACATAGACGACGACTTCCCATATGGATTTAGAGGCTGAGGGGACGAGTATATGTGCCACGGACCGTTATGAGCTGGTTCAATGGCGAGTAGAAGAGGTGGTCGAGCCCGTGACAAGGTATAGAACAACTTGCTGAAATATGGACGGTGAAATAAAGACTCCCATAGCTTAGACACGCAACGAAACCTTGCAATTGACTTTGAAGGCAATCTTGAGAGTATCTCGACGATGAGATCATACGGAATCGATTCTGATTTTGTTCCTCTCTCATTGATCAGAAGATTGACATACGGATGAACATAAGTCATCGCAGAGACTCTGATCTGTGAGTTCGAAGCCTAGGGCATTTTTTTCTTTCTTATATAGGAATGTAAAATTTTAAGAAAACAAATTCTAAAAAACCGTACCGTATTTTTTAATAAAAATAAAAAATCATAGATTTGGGTTTTTGTTGTCAATTTGCGAGATCTTCATTTAAAGTTTAGATTTTCTAGATATTGTTATTACCAAAAAAAATTCATTAAAGGAAATTGTCCAAAATGATAAAAAAAAAAATCGTAAATTTGTGTTTTCGTGATTATGGTTTGGTGAAATCTTGATGTGGTAAAGTTTCAAACTAATACTCAAATCACCTAAATATTCATAATTAATCTAGTATATTACGAAATGTTTAGAACTTTATCTAGGTTATCTCCAGGTTTCTTGTATCTCAAGCTACGATTGTAGATGAGAGTCATTACAGAATAAGTTATCTTGAGGTTTCTTGGGTTGCAAGCTAAGAGAGCAATTAGAGAAAAGACTTAAGATCTGGAAAATTGCTTCTAGGAGTGATAAAGCTCACAAGAAAAAACCTGTAAATGAGAAGTCATATTCACAGCCAAACAAACTAATTAAGAAGAAAACAAAGGATCTTCTATACAACCAAGCAAATTACAAAATCTGTTTTCCAAAACTCTAATACAAGAATTTGGCCTCCAGAGAGCTCTCATAGCATATAATATTAACATTACGAAAAAGAGTTTTCATGAAAAGCAATGTTTGAACTAGGCCTGGGCATTCGGGTATTCGGGTCGGGTCCAGGTTCGGGTCCTAATGGGTACAGGTTCCTTCGGGTATACTAAAAACATACCCATACAGGTTCCTATAAGACACAGGTTCGGGTCCAGGTTCTGGTACAGGTTCCAACTTATTAAACCATTTAAATATCCAAATTTTACAAGTTTCTTCTAGATATAGGTTCGAGTCTAGGTTTTGTGATGTATTTATACCCAAAATCTAAACAAAAACCTGTAACTTGAACCTGTAAAATGCATTTGAAACACAAACAAACCAACAAGACAACAATCATAAAGTATGAACTAATTTAAGAATACAATTATCAATCGAAGTTTGTCAATGTATAAAACTATATCAATGTAGACGAACAACGGAACAAGAATCAATGACGAATCACAAATCAATCGAAGCAAGATTATAAAGAGAATGATGATAACTGTAGATCAAACTCAAGATGCCTATGATAAAAGAGACGAGTGTGGTCGAGCTCGAGAAGGATTTGCAAATATCGAGCTTGAAATTTTAGGGATTCCATTCCTTTGAGGAATCGATGTTTTGGTGTTGGTATTGGTATTGGAAAGTCGAACCCGTAACAACAAATAAAAGTAAAACATTTAACTCATTTGTAAAAGTTCTTTTTATCAGTATTATGACAATATTATAAAAAAGATTATAGAAAACAATATCAATAAAATCTGTTTTATCATAATCTTCGGTAGATTTGACCTACTAGGCTTAGGCATACATGTTCAAGTTCGGGTACAGGTTCGGGTACAGGTTCAAATTCGGGTACTAAAAACATACCCATACAGGTTCCTCTAAAATTTCGGGTCGGGTCCAGGTTCGGGTCTTACAGGTTCGGGTACGCAGGTTCAGGTTATTTTGCCCAGGCCTAGTTTGAACTTTGATCCCAAGTAATGTGTAACACAATAAGGACATGGATATGATAACAAGAAATAACAAAATGGTAAGCCAACATAGATCGCGATAAAGCTCGCACGAAACCTGAAAATCAGAAGTCACACTTAGCTGTGATGATCTTCTTTAGATGTTTTCGTGGGTTTAGACCGCTTCTTTTCTTGTGAGTTTATAGATGTTATCTTCATAATATTGAACTTAAGATCCTCTAACAAGGTCTACAAAGACGATCCACTCTACCTCGGTTCCCATGTCCACGAGCTTTGGAGGATGATTGTATCTCCTTCGCTTTGATGAAAACTTTTACCGATCGTTCACGAAGTAATCTTTTTCCGGATGGAGTCGTAAGATCCACCATGTCAGATTCACAATCCGAATAGTAGGGATCCTCAACTATTACCGAAGATTCCAAAGCTGAGAATCCGTTCGAACCTTGAACGTTCCCAATAGAAGCTTCAATAACCAATGTCGGGCTCACATTATACTCATCTCTGTCCACAATGCCCATATCTAGAGTAGTGGTTGAGGCACCAACTACGTCCGAATCAACGGAAGATGGTATATCTTCGACAATTGTAACCTGATCTTGAATTGGGACAGCGTCAAGTCTGGTGACTTGCTCTGTACGAACCCATGCGTACTCAACATCAACCATCGAGATGCCACCTTTTTTTATCAGCCGCTGCAATTGTCGGAAGAAAAGTCTTACTCAGAATATTCCAACAAACGACATAAAGATGAAAAGAACAGTAATAAAGCTCACACCAAACCTGTAAATGAGGAGTCACATTCAGCTTTCTCAAACATATGACGATCTTGTTGCCGGTTATGATCTTGTTTAGATGATGTTGATGAGCTCATGGGTTTACACTTCTGTTCTGCTGAGCTTATCATATTAAACTTAAGATCATCTACATGGTGAAAGTGTAAGTGACGCCTCTTCACATGGTCTACAAAGATGTGCACTCTATCCCAAGTGACAAACACTTTAGGGATACCACAAATTTCAACAGTTTGTAGAGTCTTTCTTTCGGGATTGAAGTAGAAAACATAAAACGGTTTAGATGCATAGTCTGTAGACAAAACAATTTCACCAGTAGATGTTACTCCAACAACGGAAACATTTCTGTGATCAACGATTTTATTACCCGCCAAAGTATAGACATATTTCGACCATTCTTGTTTCTCCACAACCTCTAGAACCCACATACGCAACTCAATGGCACCATCATCATTATCCCCCCCCCCCCCAACGAATCACACCTAGTTTACCCTTATAGTTTATCATTATAGTAGAAAAAATTCAAAGAATCCTACGGGAATAAACTTGAATTTCTCAGACCTAATGATATGCTCAAATTTACCCTGAGCTACTCTCTCAAATTAAGAGATCAGTTGTAGTACTTAGGGGTCGAATCACTGGGAATCAAATCAAACAATAGAATGTATGACTTCGAATTGAGTTAAGCGAATAAATTAAAGTAAAAGCAAAAACAATTCAAAACAGAGAAAGGTTGTTGGTTTAAATTCAATTTAACAAGAAGTTAGGCTTTCTGAAAATTCGCAGGAATAGATAATTTGCAGAATTATAAAACTGTCAGGATTTTAATGAAGATTCGTTCTCGAACTTGAAACTCTAATGTAAAATTAAACGACTTCCGTTGAATTAATTATCTATGCATAAACCCTAGAAATCTAAATTCTTTTGTAAAGTCAATCAATTTATGCAAGCATTAAAGTTCAGGTTTCAATTGTTCACAAAATCCCTAAACCAAATTCCTTTGAGAATAAGTGATTTTGCTCATCTAAGATTTTATGGCCAAGTTATCAATTGATGCTTCCGCTTCTAATGAATCAACCTAAGATGTCTAATTAAGGGTGATCAATCCTAAATCAGAATTAATGCAGTCTAGATGAAGAACCATAAGATAATCCTAACATGAATTTAATTCTAACAATTCATCTTAATTCCTTTGAAAAACCCTAAACCTAACAAGTGAATTACTCAGACATGAATGTAGAAAACATGATGACTGAATAATACTGCATTAAATAAAGATAGAGAAAGATGTACAGAAGGGTTCGAAGAAATCTGAAACGTCTGAAAACTTGTCTCCCTAACTCTTAAAATCTCTCTGAAGCTCTAACTCTTGAATAATAGAAAGCATAATGAAAACTAAAAGAAAACTGAGTATTTATAGGTTAGGATTCGGGTTGGGCTTTATTTGTTAACTTCTGAAACTTCTGGGGTGAAAAGGAAATCTTCGGAATTGGAAAATCCTCTTCCTTCGCGACTTAACATCTTCCGTCGATCGACGCGCCAATCTGACGGCAATTGAAAATCCATCCTCGCAACTTTAGCTGCTCTTTCCTTGATTCTTCAAATGCTCCATAATCACCAATTAAGTTCCAATCATACACGAACCTGCCAAGGCACTAAAACACTAGAAAAATACCGAAAAGACTCGATAAAACCGGGTTAAATCATGGCCAAAAGATGGTAAAAACCATGATATATCAACTCCCCCAGTCTTAGCTTTTGCTTGCCTTCAAGCAAAAAAGAGACTAAGAATGAAGTCGAGGTTTGAAAATCGCGGGAACTCACTTATCCTTTGGAACATTGCTTTCGCTTCCTTGACTCCTTCACTGCATATAAACAAAGTACCTTTGACGGTCACGAATCTCAACAATCATAGATTGGGCTCAAATCTTAGCCTGCAAGCCCATCAATTTCACATCCTTCTAACTGTCGCACACTTGATCAAAGTGATGATGGAATTCTCTCTAATGATATCAACCAAGTAAAAGGCTAGGTATTATGTAAAAAGGCTTTTGGTGTTTAGTGGAGTTAAAGGTGTTTAGGGTTACCAGATTTTATTTGGTGGATGCAGACATTATGCATAATCACAAGAGAGAGACCGGTCCAGTTGATGCCCACAATTTCTCATTCACATTGCACTCTCTCCTCCAAATGGTAATCAAGAATCAAACATCATCATAAAGTACAAGAATCAAAAGTCACACTACTCACATCCATCCACTCCATTCCTTGGGATTTTTGTAGAAACTAGAAACTTATTGAAAATGATCATTCCCTTTCCCTTATGAAATTTTCGAATTTTTTTTTTTTTTAACTAACAAGAGGGGGGGATGATCTACATAAGTTTTAGTCTCGAAAATTACCATTGTTATGCATGAAATCCCAAGAAATGCCTAGCATCGTTGCTAATTGTAAAGTTCTCCAACCAAATCCTCATCTTGTGCAATTTTGTGAATGAAAAACTGCGTCGGACCTTTTTCTCTCCAGGGTTTATACACATGCCTGCACATAAAACAAAGGGAAAAAGATCGCATGAGGCTTGAACAAAAGCTTAAGGCTAGGGGTAGGGTACCAACTAAAAATGAGCTGGCCATTCATGATCAACAAAGAGTGGTAAAGTGAATGAGGAGTCCTGAATGTTGGATCGATTACTGTCGTGATATCATCAAAGAGAATATAGCGAGATGGAGATCAAGTGTAGTAGTCTAGAGTTTGATCTACTTCGTTTTGCAAACCGCGATAAGAGGGGAACTTGTACTATCACCTGGTTTCAAATTTGCTCCATACAAAGGCTTCGTCGCAACAGCTAAAAGTCGTAGAAACTGAGCGTTTGTTCCTAGGAAATGTCATTATCCCCTACAAGTTTTGACTCAATAAAATAAATTTTGACTCGAAAATAGAAAACAATGTTAGCAAATACCTCCCCTAAACTTAAACAACACTGTCCCCAATGTTAATTAAGCATGCAATTGGTGAAAAAAATAAAAGGCAATAGCTCCCACTGTTGCAAGGAACTGTGCACCACGAACCAATGGTTTACAACTATTATCCTTGGTCTCAATGATGTAGAAGTCCGTAGGAACAAGACAATCTCCTATTTGAATCAACACGTCAGGAATGAAGCCTTTAGAAATTATAAAATACCTATCTATCAGCTTGATATATGTCCTTGAAGGTTGTAACTCCAGAATCTCTAGCTTCTTTGCAACAACCTCACACATAACATTCACATTAGCTCCTGTGTCACAAAGAGAATCCTTCAATTCCACACCTTTGATTGAACACGGAACAACCAACATCCTCGGATTCAACAAATTTGGTAGCTTCCTCAATGATGGTGGAGCTTGTTTTCCTCCTTCTTCATATGCATTGTCAATGCCATGTTTGATAGGTAAAGGATATGAGCTCCTTGGATACGGAATCTTGGGCTTGTACACTCGTTCATTAGTGATTGCAGACTGATCCTTGGCTTCGCTGATGGCAGAACATGAACTCTGTCCGTTTTCACCTGGCGTCGATTGTTGCACAGCCTTGGCGTCGATCGACTTTACGTCTTTTTCAATTGCCGTCAGATTGGCGCGTCGATCGTCGCAAATGTTAGAATTGGATTTTCATAATCACTAGCCATGGACAATACCTTGAAATTGGATTTTCCTCCACGTCATGTTTCCATTTCCTAATGTTAGAATTTTATTTTCATCATCACTAGCCATGGACAATACCTTGAAATTCTTGTCAATCGGATCAAACCCTAAAAAGTGATAAGACCATGCGTACCTTGTCAAGTTAGGTAAGATGACATACTGTCTCGTGGTAGGGTTACATATCACAAACTTATAGTCTTGCCTCTTTGAGCTGTCTAGCTCAGAAAAACATATCAAACCAGATGCATAGCTACATGAAGATCCTAGGCCTGGGCTATCGGTAGGGAACTTCAGATTAAAATTGGCCTCTACGACAGACTTCCCACATGGATTTTTAGGCTGAGGCGTCGAGTATAAGTGCCACTCACCGCTACGAGCTGGTTCAATGGTGAGTACGAGACGTGGTCGAGCCCGTGACAAGGTATAGAACAACTTTGTGAAATACGGACGGTGGAATATAGACTCCCATAGCTTACACACGCAACGAAACATATTGATTGATTTTGTAGGTAATCTCGAGAGTATCTCGACAATGAGGTCAATTGGAATGGAATCTGATTTTTCTCCTCTTTCCATGATCACAAGGGGAAAGGATATGAGTGAACACAACCATCGTTAATACTAATATATACAAATTCGAAGCCTAGGGCATTTTTCCTGAACCGAACCGAATCAAAGTTTGGATGATTCGGTTTGATTTTGGTTAAAAGGCTTAAACCGATGGGTAACTTTAAGCCTCCTCTTTAATTGTTTAAAAAAATAGTTAAGAGACTATGTTATGAAGTTGAGATCCTCTACATGGTCTACAAAGTTTAATCCTACGATTCTCAAATACTTAATGGTGTTCTCTACCACCTTCGATTTCAACAAGTTGGAGAGTGTTCGCTTCGGGGTTGAAGTAGCATACATAAAAGGGTTAAAATGTATATCCCATGGATAAAATAAATTCACCTAGAATTGTCACTCCAACAACGGAAAATTTACGGGGATAAACGATTTTATTCTCCGGCAAAGTGTAGACATGTGGTAGCCCAATCGTGAGTTGCCTCCATATTGTTTAAGAATATTGACACTCGAAGAAGAGATGATCACGTGTTTATGAATGAGTGCCACATAGAACACATGTGTCCGATATCCCAGAATTCCAAGTCTTCATTCGAGCCTCCTAGTTAACTGATTATGTATAGCTAACCAAGCGATAAAGCCAAACTTTGTGCGCTACTTAAACTAAATTCTCTCTTACCATTACACTTTCAAGTGTTGTGCTCTAATTTGGTGACCAAGTGTTATGCCAAAAAAAGTCGATTCACCATTCTTTATCTCTACCTTATGAAACCGACTTGCAACATCCCGATCGATATTTCAGAATTCTACGCCACATACAAAAGCCAGAGCGAGCAGAATGATGTTGCATTCTCAATCCATGTGGTTGCAATGACTGTTTTTTGGGTTGACGGCTTATTTAACCCCCTATAAATGCCACTAAACCGCTTTAACCCCAAACTTTTTATCTCGTTGTTTTAAAACACGTACTTTACAAACTGATCATAACCAAACACGAAGTAATTATCTCTTTATATTTAGCCCTATGAAATTGGTTAACTCTTAACCACTCATTAAACCAAATGAAGTCTAATTGCGTTTTTAAAAATCATGTCTGGTCTGATCCAAGTTTAATGGTCAATCCCGAATAAACGAATAAAACATCTTCTTTCTCTCTATTTTCAACCCTCAAAAATTGATTTGGGGAAAACATAAAATTAGGATTCTACAGAGATTCTGGGATTCTGCGAATCACGATTGTGTAATCATGTTTTACATATCGACTCAAACTCAAACTCAAACTCAAACTCCACTTTGTTATATGCAATACCACCACCAATACAACCTAGAGTAAACGAAGGGCGAATAATCAAAGGAAACTCACCAATTCTCTCTATTGTAACATCACCAAAGATCGTTTACTACAATGAAACTTTTTCTCTCTGCAATGTCGAGAAGGAGAGGCCTGATGATTGTATCTAGATCCATATCTTTATCTATGAAGTTAGTAATGGAGTTTCTCCTTTTTGATAAAAAGAAAAAAGTAATGGAATTTCTCCATTTTAGTATCTTGAATTCTTGCTTTTTTTTGTCTTTCTTTTTTTTTGCTAAGAATGTTAATATCATTAGAAATGAAATGTTTAGGAATTACATGAGTAACCTTTTAGATAATAACCTTGGCAAAAAAATTAAAACAAGGTTAAGAATGGTTTGAGAAAGATTTGAGACTTATCTAATCCAAGCGAGCATTAGATTTCTCCATTGTTTCTTGTGTCTTCTACCGCTAATGATGTTGCGGACATCGCGATCGATGTTTTTGAAAATAATCAGAGGTGGAATGACTTGCGCATTATGGACCACATTGTTCCTCTGCTTCCATATGTGAAAAACCAAGGCTTGAGCCGCCACTTTCCTGATGAGGAAAGGTGCATTTGTTGAAGATAGTCGCATCCAAGATAGTAATTCTGACCAAGAGCAAGGCATACTCTGCGATGGGCTAAGGCGATGAAAGACTTGATTCCAAATAACCGTTGCAAAGTTACAGTTGATGAGAATGTGGTCTCTTGTCTCTGAATTGAGGTGCACAAACAGCAACTTTGGTCTATAAGAAGGCCCCAAGCAGCAAGTCTCTATTTAGTTGGAAGTCTATTGTGGTGAGCCACCCACATATGAAAGGCGTGCTTAGGGACCTGACCCTTGAACCATATCAGATCACTCCAAGGCTTGATAGGTTGTCGTGGTCTTAACACCTCCCAAGTTTTAGATGCAAAAAAGCCTTTGCAGTCATCATCATCAACAAACCAGTAGACTGAATCAGGTAGAGGTGAGTGAGTAGGCACTGAGATCGTTGTCAAGTAAACATGGAGGGTCATAGCTGCGTCTGATCTAGGAGGAGGGATTCTCCAACCCTGAGGCGTGCAAGTAGTTGCAACCTTTGAGGAAGAGGGGATGCGCAAGTCTCTGGGGCCAGTGGGACCAAGTAGAGCAAGCAGGGGTCCCAAGGGAGTCCACTGATCATGCCAGAAGAAGGTACTCTCCCCGTTGCCCACTTTACTTCTTAGGAACCTCTTAGCAAGCGGCCGCAGATGAAGCAAGACTTTCCAAGTCCAAGAGTCTCTAGGATTCTCTTCAATTTCCCAGAAAGACTTGTTTTTAATATGGTGCTGCTTGTGCCAAGAAGCCCAGAGAGAGTTACCTTCTGCAAATAGTATCCACACAAGCTTGAGACAGAGGGTTTTGTTCCAAGTGGATAATCTCCTCAGTCCCAAGCCTCCTTCATTCTTTGGCAAGCAAATTTGAGACCAAGCAATTTTTGCACCTTTGGCAGCATCAACATTCCCGGACCAGAGGAACATAGAGCACAGACTCTCAATCTTTTTCAAGCAGCCAAGGGGCAGCAAGAAGGTTGACATCCAAAAGTTCAGTAGACCGGAGATAACAGAAGAGAGTAATTGTAATCTTCCTGCAAAAGAGAGACATTTGACAGCCCAGGCTTGAAATCTGCCAATAAGTTTCTGAATAAGTGGCTCATACTCTGAAATCCTCAGCTTCCTACACATCAGAGGCAAACCCAAGTAACGAATAGGTAGAGTACCAAGGGGATAACCAAATTCAGTAATAGCAAAGGATTCACTTGTATCAACCCCAACAAGGTAAAGGTGAGTTTTATCCTTATTAACTTGGAGTCCAGACCAGCTTGCAAAATCGTCTAACACCTCAGTAATTCCATGAAGAGAGGAGCAACCACCATCAAAGAAAACCATAACATCGTCAGCAAACATTAGGTGAGAAACAAGGATTTCTGAGGTGTTAGGGTGATATTGTATATAACCAGCCGCAAATCTTGAGAGTAGTAGGCTGGAGAAGACTTCCATAGCAAGCAGAAAGAGGTAAGGGGAGAGAGGATCTCCTTGGCGCAGCCCCTTTGTGCTTTTGAAGAAACCTCCACTGATGCCATTAACTGAAACAGAGAAGGTTGGTGTGGATATACACTGATAAATCCAATTTATAAACCTCTGAGGAGCCGATATGGCAGTGAGTGCTGAGATGATGAGGTCCCATCTCACTGAATCAAATGCTTTTCTGAGATCAACCTTAAGCATACCTCTTGGTTCCACATTTCTCCAATTATAGCCATGTACTATTTCTGTTGCCAAAAGGACATTTTCTGACAAAGATCTCCCTGGTAAGAAAGCCGATTGAGATGGAGAGATTACCTCAGAGAGCAGTGACTGGAGCCTATTTGTAAGGAGCTTAGCCCCCACTTTATAGATTGTGTTTAAGCAAGCTATTGGCTTGAAGTCAGAGGTGGATGAAGCATTTGTGATCTTTGGGATTAACACAAGGGTTGTAGCATTCCACTGTCTGAGCATCTGGCCTGAAGTAAAGAATTCCTTCACAGCATCGGTTACCTCAGGGCCAACAATACTCCAAGAGGTTTTGAAGAATTTATCCGAGTAGCCATCAGGACCAGAAGCTTTGTTTCGTGGCAATGAAAAGAAAGCCTTCTTTATGTCACTGTCTGAGAAGGTCTTTTCCAGTTCAGATATCTGTCCCAAGGAACATCTGAAATGGAGCAGCAAATTCATATCAGATTGCTCAAGCATTAGCGGACCCTGATCTCCACCAAGGAGCTTTTCAAAGTAGTTAATGCAGTGATCACTTATGTCCTTTTGGTTGTCAATCCTTACTCCATTATCATCCGTGAGCAAGGTAATAGTATTGATTGATTTCCTGGTAGCTGCCATTCTGTGGAAGTAGGCAGTGCAACTATCACCATCTTTGAGCCAAGACACACTAGACCTTTGGCAGAAAAAACTTTCTTCCGCTTTGGCCAGAACATGCCAGTTTCTCTGGGCCTCTTGCTCTTGAGAAGCATTGTAGACAGTTGGGTTTGCCAGAGTAAGGCTCTGACATCGCAAGAGAGTGTCATGAGCTGCAGCAGCCCTCTTTTCAATTCCTGAGTAGTTTTCTTAACTGAATTCCCTTATGCATTTCTTCATAGCTTTAAGCTTTTTAGAAACTCTTAACATGGCAGACCCTGTTACATTGGCAGCGAACCAATTTTCCCTGATAAGGTCGATGAATTCTGTGTTCTGCAACAAGAAGTTAAAAAACTTGAAAGGTCTTTTAGCTTGTTGATACATCGGCTCCAATATGACGCCACATGAAGCATGGTCTGAGAAATCTGGCTCCCCAAAGACAGCATAAGCTGAGGTGTAATGAGAGCTCCAGTTTTCATTAACCAAGATCCTATCAAGCTTCTTAGCCACATGTTTAGTGTGGCTCTTGTTCCACCAGGTGAATGTATTACCTTTGAAGACAAGATCAGACAGCTCCGATTCCAGCAAGCATTCTTTGAAGTCTTTGATGCTTCTACACACATTCTGGTTATCATAAGATGAGTGCTCTCTAGGGTGCAAAATCTGGTTAAAGTCACCCATCACAAGCCAAGGCTTATCCTCCACCACCTTTGACGAGGCCAAATCAACAATTTCCTTCCACAGTTCTTTCCTCTGATCCACTTCATTAGAAGCATAGACAACAGAAATGATAGACCAGGTTATAGAGTTGGGGAGCAAGACCTCACAAGTGACCATTTGTAAGGACTTAGAGATAACAACAACCTGAACACTTGGATCCCACAGAACCCAAATCTTTCCCAAATCAGAAAACCCGTAGTTTCCTTCAAAAGACCAGCCTGGTAGTAACTCGTTGATGAACTTTTTATCCTTCGGCTGTTTAACATGCGTCTCAATAATTCCTCCAAAAACAGGTCTATTGACCTTATACCATTTCATAAAACCGCGCCGGTGAGTGTAGATATTGAATCCGCGGACGTTCCAACAAAAAAGGTTTGTACACATTAAAAAAGGGAGTGTTTGAGGCTCTTGCCTCCTTTTTTCCTCCTGCTGCTTTTAGACAACACTTTCAAAAACTTATCTTCTTGATCACTGGACAGAACATCAGAGGAGTCATACTCTAGCTCTGAAGCTTCAAAATGCTCTACTTCCTCTGAACTGTTACTCGAATGTTTCTCATGTGGCATGTCACTTGTGATACCACTTGTTTCTCCCTTATGCAATGGTGAGATTCCCAGCTGGACACTAGCTGAGACAGATTTATGTGAGGGTTGCTTAGCAGTGGGTTACAGCATAGAGTTCTTTGGAACCCATTCTGCACTCGCAGCTTCCAAGCCTTTACCCTTCACCTGTGTTTCCTTGATAGGGTCCTTTCTGGTCACAACAGGTGGCTCAGGGGATTTAGAGGATCTAGTACGCTGATTCCTTCTCTTAGAGGATCTAGTACGCTGATTCCTTCTCTTAGAGGATCTAGTACGCTGATTCCTTCTCTTCTTTGGGCCAGCAGCTCTCAGTCTTGGGCAGTGATCTGAGGCATGAGTAGTAGATTGACACTCCTTACATGTGACAGGGGCCGATTTACAATGTTTCAAGGAGTGTCCTATGCCCTTACAATGAGAGCAAACAGGCGGCATCCAAGGACTAGAGACTGGAATCCTTCGAATCTCCCCATATTAGAACTGAGCATTTACCGCCTCAGGGAGCGGCTTCCTGGGGTCGATGAGCGTTAAAACCTTAGCCACTTCAAGGTTGGTTTTGTTTGCTGTGCTTGGATGGAGAGACTTGGGGTCTCCAACTAAGCCGGCTATGTGCTCCAGCCCCTCCTCATTGAAGAATTGAAGTGGGACATTTCGCAACTCCAACCATATAGGGGCAGAGGTGAGTTCAGGTTTGGATGGCGTAATTCCTGGTTCCCACTTTGCCACAAACATTGTCTGTCCCTCAATCTGCCACAAGCGTTGATTGAGGACCCGGTTTCGTGTGGACACATTTGGAACTCGAAAAAGAAAAGCATTGCCTTCCATTTTTGAGACAGAGATATCTCGATATTGCTTGCTCCAAATTCCATTAACGATGTTGTGGATTGTACCTTGGGAGGGTGGATCGTAATAGAATTGTCCTAGGACAAAGCTTTCCCATGACTTCCTGTTTTTCTCGATGACTGAGTTAGGAATCTTCACACAAGTTTCACCTGAGGGAAGGATAAAGGCAGTGCCTTTCTTCTTTAATTGCTTAGGCGAGCCCTTCACCAAGTTGACCCAAGATTCGCGTCCTTGGTCAATCGATGTTTTTGCCGGATCTGGGTTCACCTCGGCGGAGGTGTTCGCAGTGATGGATTGAGCAGGAGCCACCAACGTTGGCTGCTCAGAGGTGTCTTTGAGCGTTTCTGGCTTTGTTGGGGAACCCAATTTCACAGAATCACACATTTGCAGATCCAAGGCTGTAGTAGCCACAATTGAATCTAAGGTAGTTTTGATGGCCAAGTCTGTCACAATGACAGTCGATTGGGCATCTACGGAGCACGGACTGAGCTGAGCAAGGACAACGGAGACCCCATCAACAGACACAGTCGGCAGAGGCTAGGAGGATGTGTCAGGCGGAGTGGAAGACTTGGTCGGTGCGGTGCGAGCAGACTTGGGTTTAGATTTTGGTTTTTTAGGTCGGGGTTTGGGTGGTTTTATCTTCCCCATGAGGTGGGGAGGGCCTAAAAACGACGCCAGTTTAGGGTTCCGACGTCGTGAGAGCCGTCTTTGAATGACGGAGAAAGTGGTCAGCTTGTCGCTCTTTTAAGAGAGAGAAAAGCTTTTCTTTCATGTTTTTTTTTGTTGTCTTTCTTTATCATGTTAAGCGTTTTTGTGTTTTTTAAACTTTCAATGCGCGAGGATCTAAAAAAATATCAAGAATCATTGATGGTATTGTTGTTGTTGTGTGGATATTTGCAGCTATATGTTTCTTCATAACATTGCCTAGACAATCTTAGTTCTGGCTCATTTCGATCTTCAAGTAAACTGATGATCTAATTCCTCTTGATACTTTGTGATAATGGTTGTTATAGCTCGATTCATGTCTTTAGGCCTTGGCAATAGGTTTTATCGAAGGTAAGGGTATATTAGTAATTTGAGTTAAATGGATAGGATAACTCAGCGATTTATTTCTCCTCCCCCGGAGCTTTTGCTTCTAAACTCAAATGGCGTCTTCTTCGGCGACACTCTCTCTCTGTTCTGCTTTTGCTTCGCATTGCAATGTCTCTTCTCGCCGTTCAAACCCTAAACCCTCTCTTAGTCTCTCTAAACCTTCGACTGGGTTTCTTTCCACTGCCTCGACCTCTCGACCCTCTTTCCTCGCCGCTCCTAAATTCGCTGAATCCGCCGTCGTGGCTGAACCGGAGACTACAGATATCGAAGCTGCTGTTGTTTCCGATGTCGCTGATGAGGATAAGCCTCCACGAGAAGAGATTTTCGCCGTTATCATGGTAAAAGCTCCTGAATCAAACCCATAAACAATTCTCGAATTTCGATGATGATCGATTTTGTCTTAGTGAGTTGTTATATTGCAGATAGTGTTGGTTAGAGACTGTTTTCAGGGCATGTATGTAGTCTTCAAGGGTTACGTTTAGTGTTAACGAATGTCTTTGGTGAATAAGAACAGTGTTGCTTCTCTCGTTTGCTATCTGTGATTTTGTTTAGTGTTCTCTTTGATTTGATAGGTTGGTGGAAGGCAATACATAGTGTTTCCAGGGAGGTATCTCTACACTTCCAGGCTCAAAGATGCTAATGTCAATGATCAGGTTATATGCACATTCCTCTCAAGTATTTGTATTGATGCTTGTTTTCTATGTGGTTTGGTCTCTGTTGCGGTTTCCTGATAGATTATATTGTTGTTTCTTCTCTTGTGTAGATTGTTCTTAACAAGGTGTTGCTTGTTGGCACAAAGACGCACACTTACATTGGCAAACCGGTTGTGACTAATGCCACTGTACATGCTGTTGTGGAGAGTCAAGTAAGAGCCTTTCTTGTATTTCTGATTTGTGTTTTTTTGTCTTTTCGACTCCTAACTTGGGGAAAACTGCAATGTCTTTTGTTTCTGCAGGGTCTGGATGATAAAGTGGTAGTCTTCAAGTACAAGCCAAAGAAGAAGTACCGCAGGAACATTGGTCACCGACAGGTAAATCTTCAGCTTGATATAGTATCAGTAAAACTGTAAAGTAACATCACTTACATTGTGATTTCTGACTTGATATTGCAGCCAAATACGAGGATTAGGATTACAGGAATCACAGGGTATGAAGAGTTTCCAGCGTCGCCCAATGTTGCGGCTTAAGCGTGTTGAGAGGTATAGGATCTTTGGCATATATGCTTGTTTTGTTTTCTGATCTTCTCTATGTAATTCTGTAAAACCAATTTCTGCTGAGATGCATTGTTGTAAGCCTTTTTGTACTTTAAAATTTAGTGCAGACAAGTTTATTGGTTTATTTATACTTGTCCTCTAGAAAAGCTTATTGGTGTGTTTAGAACTATTATTAAGTAACAACAACTATGTCCTAATTTTATAGCAGTTGCTTAATCTTAACTAGAGAGGCTTTTAGCCTTTAAGAGATGATAAACTATCAGTCTATCATTAAAGACAATATGACTAGATGAATGCAGTCACAATAGTAGAATCCATATTGCTTGTTGACTAATCATTATGATAAGTATTAGAAACGATGATAAATAATTGATCTTTCATTGTCACATTTACAATTTAGCTTTGCAGCCAAAGAACAGAGCTTTTGCAAACTTTGAAACATTACCTGATGTTAAAGAAACATTAAAGCTTTGTGCTTATCATAGTTCTGAAATTCTAATACTTGGTTATTCTTGTAAAGCATAAGTTATGCTTGGATATATTTTAAATCTCTAGAAATTTTGCTCATAATACACTGTCTTAAGTTCTTAACATCTTGTAATGTAACTCTTCAGATCATAGTAATTGCCAGGACCTCCATAGAAAACAGCTTTAAACCAAGGATCTACATCGTCATGTATATACTTGGCTTTGTAACAATTGGATTGCTTTGGTGCGTCTAGTATAGATTTGTGGAATCAAAGTGTTAGAGTTGATGAGACAATGCCTATTCTCTACCAATACAGAAGGAGGAAGGCCTTTAAGATTCAAGCCCTTGAAGCCCAAGATGGAGAAGCATCTGGAAACTGAGAGTGAGAGAGGCCACGTCACAGCAGCCAACAACTTGTGCGTGGAGGAAAAGCAATATCTATTTAGTAGGCTCTTTGGCCATTTTGTCATGTATCTTGTTTTGGGATCATTGTGAGTGTACGGAGGGTCAAGAGCTCCTTTTTTCTCTTGAATACTTTGTAAGTTTCCTTGGATCAATTGTGAGAAGGTTTCTAGTTGATTTTGAAAGGAAAGATTACATTGTTTCTATCTTTACAATTCTAATCTTAACAACTTGGTAGCAGAGCTTTGTTTCGAGACCAGTCTAGCCATGCTTCCAGTTAGTAACAAACCAAGAATTGAGCAGGAATCCAGTGGTTCAGCGAAAACTGACCTAGAAATTTCGGTGGGAGAGTTGCAGGAACAGATGAAGAAGTACATAAACAAATGGAGAAGCTAGAGGTGTTGGAGAGGATTGAGAAGGTACTCGAAAGCATCAGCTTCAGACCACCGGAGAGCGCAGAAGCCTCAGTTGCGGCTCTCGTGGGATCGGTACTAGACGAAACTCCCACCGTGCAGAGAGAAGGGAAGGGGGTCCTGAGGGAAACCACCACTGTCTTTGGTAATGCGACTAGGCAACTCGGGTACAGTCCGGCTCCACAACCACCATGGACTCCTCCCGACGACCGCAATGCACCTCCGTCGAGGAGGCTCGAACTTCCGATTTTCAATGGAGAACATGCAGAGGACTGGATAGCGAGAATCGAACAGTATTTCGATGTGATGGAATACACCGACGGGCAAAAGTTGCACGAGGTGCGTCTGTGCTTCAGCGAAGAAGCGCTGAAGAAGGACCGGCGACCTTTTTTGAACTGGGAACAACTGAAACGGAGGTTAATCGAGGATTTCGTCGGTGAGGAAGAGATTTGCGCTGGACAACGACTCTTTACTCTGAAACAGGAAGGTACGGTGAAGGAATACTGTCGTGACTTCATTGGTCTCGCCACTAACGCGCCGGAGGTGCCAGAGTTCGTCCTGGAGTGGACGTTTATGAACGGGTTACGACCAGAGATTCGTACGCGAGCAGAGACTTTCGCCCCTCGCACTCTAGCAACGATGATGAGTACGGCGAAGAAAGTGGCAAGCTGGATCGATTCAGAGGCTTCCCCACAGCGTGGGTACGGCGGCGGAGGTCACAAGGGAAATAAGGTGGGCCCAATAAAACCTCAAGGCCCATCTCACCAGAGTGGCTTCAAACCTCAGAATAGGCCCATCACGACATTTGGCCCAGCTAAGGCGACGAACATCAATACGCAGCGTTCTGAGGATAGGAACCCTAACCGCCAAAATCGTGTGAAACCACCGTTCCGGAGGCTAACCCAGGCGGAGGTGGACTGGAGAAAGGCAGAAGGGTTGTGCTTTCGCTGTGACGAGAAGGGTCACTCGCGACCGCAATGCCCATACAAGGAGTTCCAGCTACTCATCGTGCAGAAAGACGGCAGTGAGTTGGAATTGGAAGAGGCAGACGAGGAGAGTGACGAAGAGACCATCCAAGAAATCGCTGGAATGGCAACCTTGTCGCTAAACTCGATGGTCGGAATCTCCTCGCCAAGAACCGTGAAGATAAGAGGTGTGATTCAAGGGGAACATGTGGTGGTGTTGATAGACAGTGGAGCGACCCATAATTTTATATCGGAGAAGATCGTGACTCTGTTAAGGCTGAGAACGGAAGAGACTAAAGGCTACGGGGTAGTGACAGGAACGGGGTTAACTGTTCAGGGTCAGGGGATATGTAAAGCGGTAGAGTTGAGTCTGCAGGGATTGTTGGTGGTTGCGCATTTCCTACCACTCGAGTTAGGCAGCGCCGACGTCATTCTGGGAATGCAGTGGTTAGAATCAGTGGGGGACATGGTGTGTAATTGGAAGCTGCAGAAACTGTCATTTAAGGTGGAAGGCAGACGAGTAGAGTTGCAAGGAGACCCATGTATTTGTTGCTCTCCAGTGACTATGAAGGGGTTGTGGAAAGCCCTGGACCAAGAAGGTCCGGGTGTGATCATTGAGTATGCAGGTCTGCAAGCTCAGAGAGCCGAAGGAGAGAACCCGGTCACAGAAGGTGTGCAGTCCGTATTAAGGGAGTTCCAGCAGGTGTTTGAGGAACCACAAGGGTTGCCTCCATCCAGAGGGAGGGAGCATACCATTGAGCTGACACTAGGAGCTACTCCGGTCAGTGTGAGGCCCTTTAGGTACCCTCAAATTCAGAAAGAAGAGCTGGAGAAGCAAGTAGCTGCGATGTTAGCAGCTAGCATCATTCAGGAGAGCATCAACCCTTTCTCTAGTCCAGTCCTTTTGGTGAAGAAAAAAGATGGGAGTTGACGCTTCTGTGTAGACTATCAGGCATTGAACAAAGTCACGGAGGGAGATAGCTATCCTATCCCCATGATTGACCAGCTGTTGGATGAGCTGCATGGTTCAATCATCTTCTCCAAGTTGGACCTGCGTGCTGGCTACCACCAGATCAGGGTAAAAGCTGAGGATGTCCCAAAAACCGCCTTCAAGACCCATGATGGACATTACGAGTTCCTCGTGATGCCCTTTGGGCTCACTAACGCCCCAGCCACCTTCCAGTCTTTGATGAATGACCTGTTCCGACCCTACCTCCGCAGGTTTGTCCTTGTATTCTTTTATGACATCATGGTCTACAGCAAGTCAGAAGAAGAACACCAGGAGCATCTCAGAGTTGTGTTGCAGGTGCTAGCTGACAACCAACTGTTTGCTAATTCAAAGAAATGTCAGTTTGGGAGTCAGAAGGTGGACTACTTGGGTCATGTGATATCTGCAGAAGGAGTTTCAGCAGACCCTGCAAAGGTTCAAGCCATGGTGGACTGGCCAGTCCCGAAGGTGGACTACTTGGGTCATGTGATATCTGCAGAAGGAGTTTCAGCAGACCCTGCAAAGGTTCAAGCCATGGTGGACTGGCCAGTCCCTAAAAACGTGAAAGCACTCAGAGGATTCTTGGGGTTGACAGGGTACTACAGGAAGTTTGTGAAGGGGTACGGGGAGATTGCCAGGCCCTTAACTGCTCTCCTAAAAAAAGATCAGTTCCAGTGGTCTCCAAAGGTGGAAGCAGCATTTCAGTCTCTCAAGGTGGCCATGTCCACAGTTCCAGTTTTGGCATTGGTAGATTTCTCCTTACCATTTGTGGTGGAGTCAGACGCCTCAGGTGTGGGATTAGGGGTAGTCCTGATGCAGCAACAACAACCAATTGCCTATTTCAGTCAGGCCCTCACTTAGAGACAGAGGCTCAAGTCAGTCTACGAGAGGGAATTGATGGCAATTGTGTTTGCCATTCAGAAATGGAAACACTACTTGTTAGGCAGAAAGTTCCTAGTCAGAACAGACCAGAAGAGCTTGAAATTCTTGTTGGAGCAGAGAGAGATTCACTTGGAATACCAGCGGTGGCTCACTAAGATATTGGGATTTGACTTTGAGATACAGTACAAGCCAAGGCTTGAGAACAAGGCTGCGGATGCCCTGTCCATAATCGATGCAGTTCCCCAGTTGTGTGCTCTATCCATGCCAGTGGCTATACAGTTGGCAGAAGTAGATGAAGCAGTGGAGAAAGACGCAGAGCTCAGCAAACTGAAAGAGGAGGTAATGAAAGATGCCACCTTTCACCCTGATTTCTCGGTGGTACATGGAAGATTACTCAGGAAGGGACGCTTAGTATTACCAGCAGCTTCCCCCTTGGTTAAATTGGTGCTGCAAGAATTTCATGATGGTAAAATGGGAGGCCATGGAGGAGTGTTGAAGACACAGAGGAGGATTAGTGAGATGTTTTTCTGGAAGAAGATGATGGCAGATATCAGGCAGTATGTAGCTGAGTGTCAGATTTGCCAGCGCCACAAGTATTCTACCTTGGCACCAGCGGGTTACTCCAGCCTTTACCAGTCCCCAAACAGGTATGGGAGGATATTTCAATGGACTTTGTGGAAGGATTGCCTAAATCAGATGGGTATGATGTGGTGATGGTGGTAGTAGATCGTTTGACCAAATATGCTCATTTCATCAAACTCAGTCATCCTTATGAGTCACCAGATGTTGCTCTACTCTTTGTCAAGGAGATTGTGCGCCTTCACGGGTACCCCAAGACGATTGTGTCAGACAGAGACAAGACTTTCACTGGAGGGTTCTGGCGCCTAGCAGGAACAAACCTCTGCTTCAGCACTGCCTATCACCCACAAACTGATGGGCAGACTGAAGTCACTAACAGGACCATGGAGACCTTCTTGAGGTGTTTTTCCAGTGAGAAACCCAGGCAGTGGAGCACTTACTTACCCTGGGCAGAGCTGAGTTATAACACCTCTTACCATACTGCTATTAAGATGACCCCGTTCAAAGCTGTGTATGGGAGAGATCCACCGACTCTGCTGAAGTATGAAGATGGGTCAACTGGGAATGCTACTTTGGAGAGAATGCTGCTGGAAAGGGATGACATGATTTGTGTTTTGCAGCAACAAATGTTAAGGACCCAACACCTGATGAAGCAGCAAGCTGATAGCCATCGCAGGGAGGTTAACTTTGCTGTTGGGGACTTAGTGTTTCTCAAGCTCAGACCGTATAGGCAGAAGTCCCTAGCCAGGAGACCTAATGAGAAGCTAGCTGCAAGGTACTATGGCCCTTATGAGATAGAGGCCAGGGTAGGGCCAGTGGCTTACAAGCTGAAGCTACCTCCTACTGCCAAGGTTCACCATACGTTTCATGTGTCTCAGCTGAAGGCATCCTTGGGTAGCGCACTGGTCCCCAGCACCATGCCTCCCCAACTCACTGCTGAGGGAGTGTTGGAAGCTGAGCCCGAGTTTGTACTGGGGACAAGGATGAACAAGCAGTCAGGTCAAGAAGAGGTGTTGATACAGTGGAAGGGAATGCCTGAGAGTGAATGTACGTGGGAATGGAGAAGAGTGATGAAGGGGCAATTTCCCAAATTCCACCTTGAGGACAAGGTCAATATTAAAGAGGGGGGTAATGTTAGAGTTGATGAGACAATGCCTATTCTCTACCAATTCAGAAGGAGGAAGGCCTCTAAGATTCAAGCCCTTGAAGCCCAAGATGGAGAAGCATCTGGAAACTGAGAGTGAGAGAGGCCACGTCACAGCAGCCAACAACTTGTGCGTGGAGGAAAAGCAATATCTATTTAGTAGGCTCTTTGGCCATTTTGTCATGTATCTTGTTTTGGGATCATTGTGAGTGTACGGAGGGTCAAGAGCTCCTTTTTTCTCTTGAATACTTTGTAAGTTTCCTTGGATCAATTGTGAGAAGGTTTCTAGTTGATTTTGAAAGGAAAGATTACATTGTTTCTATCTTTACAATTCTAATCTTAACACAAAGGCTTTTCTCGAACCATTGATGTTGATACCATTGATAAAGGCTGCTTTTATGAAACTATTGTAGATAACTATGACTTATGTGCTAAGGATTGAGTTCCTAATATGATAAGGATTATGTTCCTATATTCTAGCTTGTTGTATCTATCATTAGCGTTGGTGTAGTGTGTATATAAATTCATGTATAGTCAATGAATAAAGCAAGTCCGTTCAAACACAATTATTTCATGATATCGAGAGCTGATCCATATGATATATCATGGTTTTTACCATCTTTTGGCATGATTTAACCCGGTTTTATCGAGTTTTTTTGGTATTTTTCTAGTGTTTTAGAGTCTTTGCAGGTTTGTGTACGTGTGAAGCTTAATTGGTGATTATAGAGCATCAAGAAAAGAGGAGCTGAAGTCGCGAGGACGTATTTTCAATTGCCGTCAGATTGGAGCGTCGAGACGGAGAAAGTTATTTTGCGAAGAAAGAAGATTTTTCCATTCTGAAGATTTCTTTTTCACCTCAGAAGTTCCAGAAGTTAACAAATAAAGCCACCACGAATCCTAGCCTATAAATACTCAGTTTTCTTTTAGTTTTCATTACGTTTTCTATTATTTAAGACTTGGAGATTCAAAGAGATTTTGAGAGTTAGGGAGACAAGTTTTCAGACCATTCAGATTTCTTCGAACCCCCTTCTGTATTTTTTTCTACCTTTATTTAATGCAGTATTATTCAGTTATCATGTTATATGTTTTCATGTCTGAGTAATTTTCTTGTTAGGTTTTCAAAGGAATTAAGATGAATCGTTAGAATTGAATTCATGTTAGGATTATCTTATGGTTCTTCATCTAGATTGCAATAACTCTGATTTAGGATTGATCACCCTTAATTAGATATCTAGGTTGATTAATTAGAAGCGGAAACATCAATTGATAACCTGACCATAGTCTTAGATGAGCAACTCAAAGGAATTTGGTTTAGGGATTTTGTGAACAAATTGAAACCTGAACTTTAATGCTTGCATAAATTGATTGACTTTACAAAAGAATTTGGATTTCTAGGGTTTATGCATAGATAATTAATTCAACGGAAGTCGTTTAATTTTACATTAGGGTTTCAAGTTCGAGAACGAATCTTCATTAAAATCCTGACAGTTTTATAAATCTACAATTTATCTTTGCCTGCGAACTTCCTGAAAACCTAACTTTTGTTTAATTGAATTTTAAGAAACGAACAACCTTTCTCTGTTTTGAATTGTTTTTGTTTTTACTTTACTTTATTCGCTTAACTCAATTCGAAGTCATACATTCTATTGTTTGATTTGACTCCCAGTGATTCGACCCCGACTACAATTGATCTCTTAATTTGAGAGAGTAGCTCAGGGCAAATTTGAGCATATCACCATACAAATTTTAAAACACAAAAACGTTTTCGTTAGTTCATATTGTTTTCGTCTCCTCTGTTTTTCTTTGTTCGTGTTTTCGACATGGCTGGTCTTCAAGGGAATGCATCTAAAGCTGCTAAAGCTCTTGAAAAATCCGGAGAGCACTCTGGTTCGTCAAACTCACCACACTCTTCGTTCTCCTTGGATAACCCTGGTGCGGTTATCACTTTGATCCTTTTGAATGATGATAACTATAACGAGTGGTCCAAAGAAATGTTGATTGCTTTACAAGCCAAGCGTAAAACTGGTTTCATCACTGGTTCGATTAAGAAGCCCGATGATGATAGTGTTGATCTTGAGAATTGGCTAACCATCAATTTTATGATCGTAGGTTGGATTCGATCGTCAATTGAGCCAACAGTCAAGTCTATAGTTGCGTTCGTACCTGAAGCTCATTAGTTGTAGACTGATTTGAAGCAACGTTTCTCAGTGGGAAACAAAGTTCGTGTTCACCAAATCAATGCTCAACTTGCCACATGTCGATAAGATGGTCAAAGTGTTCTCACATACTATGGTAAGCTAACCAAGCTTTGGGATGAGCTACAAGTCTATTTTCCTCTTCCCTCGTGTTTCTATGGAGTCGCGCTACAGATCTCTAAAGATAGAGATGAAGAAAAAGTCCATCAGTTTGTAATGGGCCTCGATGAAGTTCGTTTTGGAGTTTTGTGTTCCACAATTATGGATTGTGACCCGTTGCTAGCATTAGGAGAGGTATATTAAAAGATTGTTCGCGAGGAACAAAGATTGGCTTCTTCTCATGCTCGTGAAACTACAACCGATGCCATCGGACTATAACGCGTCGTGATATTGTTGACACGGTGTCTCAACGTCGTGATCTCTCCAACAACAATAATCGGTGTTATTCTGCTACTACGGTTCGATCTGATCCCAACAATCCAAGGCCACGATATCGTAACATGCTCTGTTCTCACTGTGGGAGAACAAGACATGAAAAGAAAGATTGTTGGTCAATCATTGGGTTTCCGGAGTGGATGTATGAGCGTAATGATTGTGGAACCAGCAGTGTTAGGGGTCGTGGAAGAGGAGGAAGAGGCTCGGGTTTCTTCTCTGGTCGTGGTCATGGCTAAGTCAATAATGCTTATGCAACGTCGTCAAATTCCTCCTCCTTTCCAGAGTTCACTACTGATCAATAGTTGATTCAAGAAAAGACAAGCTCGAGCTCTGCCAATTATGAGAAGTTGTCTTGTAAGAAAGATTTGGGCGATGTTATTCTAGAAATCGGAGCCTCTCATCATATGACAGGAACTCTTGGTTTCTTGACTGCCATCGAAATCATACCACCGTGTTCGGTTCGATTTGATGTTGGTAGCAAAACCGTTGTTGTTAGTGTTGGCACGTTTGCCTTGTCCGATAAAGTTCGATTAACAAAAGTGTTATATGTGCCTTCTTTGAATTGCACGTTGATTTCAGTTTCGAAGATACTTAGACAAACAAATTGTTTTGCTACATTCAATGATACATTGTGTGTTTACAGGACTGTTTTTTTAGGATTCTGATTGGAACCGTTGAAGAGTGTGATGGAGTCTATTTTCTAACGGATGTCGTCTCGCCTAAGGTCTACAATGTAAGCGTCAAGTCTGATTCTGTTTTATGGCATCAACGTCTAGGATATCATGCGTTTTGTTTTTTCTAAAATACCTGCGTTTTGTGGGAGCTTGATATCTGCTAGTTCGTGTGACATTTGTTTTCAAGCTAAGCAGACACAAGAGGTGTTTCCTGATAGTTTTAATAAATCTTTAGAGTGTTTTTCTCTTATTCACGTTGATATATGGGGTTCATTGGTGCTGTGTATTTTTTAACAATAGTTGATGATTTTTCTAGAGCGGTTTGGACGTTTCTAATGCTTAAGAAATCAGAAGTTAGTTAAAAAATGAAGGAATTCTTCTCATACACAGAGCAAAAGTTTGGGAATCAAGTAAAAACTGTTCGTTCTGATAATAAGACATAGTTTATGTGTGTCTCCAAGTATATTACACCAAACTTCTTGTGTGGTCACACCTCAACAAAACGGCCGTGTTGAGAGAAAGCATCGTCATCTCCTCAATGTGGCAAGAATATTATTGTTTCAGGCGAGTATGCTGATTCGCTTTTGGGGAGAAGCAATATTGACGGCTGCTTATGTGATAAACCGCGCGCCAAGTTCGGTTCATCAAGGCAAGACTCCTTATGAACTTTTCGATGGTGTTGCGCCTGGGTAACAATCACCTTCGTTTTGTTGGTTTAGCATGTCATGTGCAAAAAATGTCAAAGTTTGGTTCACGTAGTTGACCATGTGTGTTTGTTGGCTACTGTTTTGGAAAGAAAGGATGGAAAGATTACAATATTGAAAAGAACGAGTACTTCTTCTCTAGGGATGTTATTTTTCGAGAAGATATGTTTCCTTTTGCTACACCATCTTCTCCTCAGTCATCGATGCTTAGTCCCACTCCGACCACGAATGAAGATTGGTCGTTTAATGCCTTGCATATAGCAAAGGGGAGTAACAATGTTTCTCCTAATACTTTAGCTGTAGTTGAGCCGTCTATGGTCGAACCAGAGTCTTTGGTTGTCAAAGGCACATTTGAGCCACCTCCTAGTCCGGACGTGCAGCCGAGTGTGGCACCTACTGCTGAAACGTGTAGTATAGTTGATACGTCTTCTTCGACAAAACAGTCTACTAGTTTTGTGCCGCCTAATATAGAGTCGTTAACAATTATTGTTCCTCAACCGGTTCGTCGAAGTGAATGAGAGAAAGCACAACCGTCAAAACTGCGAGACTATGTTACGTACAATTCCATTTGCAAAATAGACTCTCATCACGCTCCATCCGTTTTGCATTAGACTTCTCACCAACGATTCCTGGTAATGTATTCTATCCAGTCTCTGAGTTTATTTTTGATAATCAATTCTCACCTAACCATCGATTGTTTCTAACTGCTATTACAGCTGATGTTGAACTGAAACACCAAAAAGAGGCTTCTCAATTAAAGGTGTGGAATGATGCTATGGGTAACGAGATGTATTCTCTACAAGAAAAAGAAACATGGAAAATAGTTGATCTTCCTCCTCGAAAAGAAACCATCGGAAATCAATGGGTTTATCGTATCAAATACAATGCTGATGGTTCTTTGGAACGTGATAAGTGCATAAATTACCTTTTCTTAGCATGCATTTTAGTTAGATTTTGATGCATTTAGCTTAGGTTTTTACATGTTTTGATCCATATCTTGTTCCTTTTAGATTAGATTGAGTTTCGAGTCCAAGTTTTTGTTTTATTGCATTTGCATGCATATTTTCTCCATTTTAGGTACAAATGGAGCCTTGGAACAATTGTGGAAAAAATGAAGAGAAGAATCAAGATGGAAGAATGAAGAACAAGGAAGTGAGGATCAAGAAGACCTATGGATCGGCCAGCAACTCGGTCTCTTGGTCGATCCATAGGAATATGATGCCCCGAGCTCCAAAAGCCACTGCCCCATTTTCAACATGTAGACCGACCTTCAAACTGGTCCTCTAGTCGGTCCACAATCTTGCTACTTTGTTGATTTCGAAGTTTGACCGGGTTTGACCCGGATTGACCCGGGTGCACTTCTATTTCTTTTTAAATATTCTTCTTATGATTAAAAACTCTAAGCTTTAGCTTCTCTTCTATTATCCTTTGTGTAAAACCTAAAACCTATGTGTTTTTGATGATTTGAGGTTAAAGTCTTCATCTTTTTATGGTTTAGCAAAGTTTTTTTGTTTATTTATTTTAAAGCTTTTAATTATGCATCATTTTAATCATGCTTTATGTGTTTTAGATATGACTAGTAAATAGTTTCCTTAATAGATCTTGAGTAGGGAAGATTAAGGTTGATTCATGTTAGATTAGTGATGCTAGGTTGTTAGTCATTAATATTGTATTGATTAAAGAGCTCTTAATGCTAGATTAAGAAGTAATTACCTTAAATCTAGATCATGGTCTTTTCATGCTCAGAAGGTATTTGTGAAAATGTCTAGAAGAACTTTAATCATGCTTTACTAATCTTAGCCAATGGAAGTTGATGTCTAAGGAGTTTAGTAAGCTTTTATGAACATAGTTTTAATGATTCTTAGTTAATCTTTAACAAGAAGGAAGTTTATGTTAGATTTTGATTAAGGAATTGATTAGTACCATGGAAGTAAGTTAATCTAGAGTAAATGGATTCATGCTTTGAAATTAGCTATCTTTAGTTGTTGTGCATCAATATCTTAACTTGTTTCAACCTAAATCAATCACATTTACTCTAGATCCATGCTTTAATCTTATTGATCATCAAGTTTGACCTTTGTTGACTTTTTCGTTGACTTTTGTTGACTTTTCTTAAATTGCATTTTAATCTTGTTTTACTTTCATTTATGCATTGCTTTTCTTTACTTTAGTGTTCTACATTGTTTAAGCTATTTCATTTTACTTATTGCATCATTTCATATTGGCATTTACATTTAGTAAAATCGAAAATCACACATTGAATTTGCATTCACCTAGCTTCATTAGTTTCTTGCATTCCAATTACTTGGAAATCATTAATCCTTGTGTAAGAATGACCATTGATTACTACATTGATTGCACCATGCACTTGTGGTTAGTTAATTGAGGTTTTAGAACCATTAGCACATCTAGGTTGGACATTGATTTGCATTGTTCATCTCACCTTTTGTTGCTATCGGAACGTTATAAAGTTCGTGTTGTTGCTCAAGGACATAATCAAGTAGAAGGTGAAGATTACTCGCATACGTTTGCTCCTGTTGTGAAAATGACTACAATTCATACTTTTTTACGCATTGCCGCTGCAAAAGGTTGGGAAGTGGATCAAATGGATGTCAATAACACTTTACTCCATGGTGATCTTGAATAAGAAGTGTATATGAAAATCCCTACTTGCTTTTGTCATATTCATCCAAATATAGTCTGTTTACTCCGAAAGTCTCTTTCTGGTCTTAAATAGTGTCCTCGGTGTTAGTTTAAGAAACTCTTTGATGCTCTTCTTGGTTTCGGCTTCAAGCAATCCACGTCAGACTACTCGTTGTTCACTTACAGTTGTGATGATTTCCAGCTACGTATTCTCATCTATGTAGATGATCTAGTCATTTGTTGCAACAATTCTCAAAAAAATGAAAGAGTTTAAGGCCTATCTTGGTCGTTGTTTCTCCATGAAAGACTTGGGAAAATTAAAGTATTTCCTCGGTCTCGAGGTCAGTCTTAGTCCATAAGCTTTTTATATCTCTCAATGCAAGTATGCGTTGGACATTGTCACAGAACCTGGTCTCCTTGGTTTCAAATAAGCTTATACGCTGCTAGACCCGAATAATCTTCTAGCTACTACCGTCCCTCCTGTTCTTGATGTTCGACTAAGTATAGGCGTTTGCTCGGTCGCTTCATTTACCTCATCAATACTCGACCATACCTTTGTTACTCGGTGCATGTCTTGTCTCAATTCACGCAAAAACCAAAGGAGTCCCAGTGGGAGTCTGCTCGTCGGCTTGTTCTTTATCTCAAGGGTTCTCTTGGTCAAGAGATTCTCCTTACATCGTCTACTGATTTTTAACTCAATGTCTATTGCGATTTTGATTTTGCGCAATGTCCATTTATTCGTCGCTCTCTAAGTGCTTATATTTTATTTCTTAGTGATTCTCCACTGTTATGGAAGACTAAGAAACATGACACTGTGTCTCAATCTACTGCCGAGGCTGAGTATCGTGCCATGGCTTATGCTCTAAGATAGATTAAATGGCTCAAGTGTTTATTGGAAGATTTTGGCATGCCTCATGGACGCCTGATTCATTTGTTTTATGATAGTACAACAACCATTAAAATTACTGCAAATCCAGTTTTTCACTAACGTACTAAGCATATTGAGCGCGACTGTCATAGTGTTCGTGATGCAGTTCAATCCGGTTTAATTGTCATGGAGCATGTTCGTACTAAAGTTCAACCCGCGGACGTCCAGACCAAGTCATTGGGTCGAGATAAGTTCTATGGTTTGTTGCCCAAGTTGGGTGTTCTCGATCTCCACATTCCAACTTGAGGGGGAGTATTGTAGATAACTATGACTTATGTGATAAGGATTGAGTTCCTAATATGAGAAGGACTATGTTCCTATATTCTACCTTGTTGTATCTATCATTAGCGTTGGTGTAGTGTGTATATAAACTCATGTATAGTCAATGAATAAAGCAAGTTAGTTCAAATACACTTGTTTCAGAAACCTTCCTTTGGAAAATGACCATTTCCCATAAGTGGACTCGTCTCTGTCAATGGACTGTATATTGGACCTTCCTAAGATGCAAGATGTCCTCCTTTAGCTAACGCGAACAATGACTTAGGCCAATACCCAACGTTCTCATCCCAAAATACAAACCACCAATATCTAAATGATGGATATCCAAATGGCTAACGAGAAAAGATCACCAGACAATGTGGAGTTTTAACCTGATGTAACTTATGCAAGCTTAAATCCATTTCATATTGTGTACAATTATATATTGAAAGTATTTGAAGAAAAACACCAAGCACCAATTGGTATCCTCTTGCTCCAGGACATCTTATGCCGTAGCAGCCGTTTTTTGTTTGTTTATGTTTTGCATGTTTGAATCAACCAGCATCATAGTTGTGTAGGAGACGCGGACCCGAAATCTGAAACACAGGTGAAGCTACAAAACTAACAAACTTTCCTCAACCAAAAGGCATAAACCAACAAAATTATTTTCTAACAAAAAGTGAATACCTACGAATTAGTATGTTGCATGGAAACTCTATTTCATGACGTTCACGCTTCGAAAACAAAATCTTTTGGAAGCGTTGTGGAATCATGATTCCAAAATTTACCAATTTGGAAGTGTCGTAGAAACGTCCGATTCCATTTTGGAATGCGACGAAAGCTTCTTTTTATTTTTAAAAACATAAAACAGAAATATGAAAATATTTAAATTTTGTTTTGATATTTTAATAACTTAGAAAGATAAAAACTCCTAAAAATAAAAAAATATGTTCGAGGTAACAAATTTGATTTCTTGGATTAGACTAATCTTGATAGAGATAGAGTTTTGAGTTTGAACTCTTGACGAACCAAAGTTAGAAAAAAAATTTAGTTTGATGGAGTAAATGAAAACAAACATAAAAGTGAGGTCAAACCCTTGATTTTTGGCATTATAGTTTGGTTTTTCCTGATTAAATTACTTAATAATCCTAGCTTAATATATAAAAGAGAGTTTGTCAAAATTGTAACTCACAAGATCATGACATGTGTCTATTATCGATCGAGATGATGACACGTGTTAAAATGCTCTATTTAAAATCAAGCAATTAGAAAATTAAAGATATTATTATGTTAAACTAATAAAATAAAGACACATTAACATTTTTTTATTGTTTCATTAACATATTTTTAAAAACCAAACAAAATTTTATGTAAGTCATAAAAAAAAAAATATAATGTTAACAAAATAAATGTTACATCACAAAAATGAATCTTTATATATAAAAACAAAATAAATATTAAACCATAAATTATTTTAAAAGGAAAAGTAAACATACATTCAATCTTATAAATGTTAAACCACAAATTATTTAAAAATGAAAAGTAAACATACGTTCAACCTTCCAAAAAATTTATTACTTCAAAAAAGGCAAATCTCAAAACTATATAATAACACACACCTCCCACAATTTAACATACACCTCAAATCCTCACATTTGTTTGAATATTACCTCCACAAATCAGTCAAAACTTTTTAATTTTAAATCAATTTGATTGAAATCGTGTTTACCGTCGAACTATTGCATGTATACTTCGAAAGTGGGAAGGTAGAAATCTTAAAGCAAATAACGTACTTATGAGAATAGAAGTTCTTCTACTTACTGAAAATGTTAGTATATATCAATTATATCAAATTTAAAATTCTTCAACTTATCAAACACTTACCACACTTTCTTGATGTTGTAAAAAAGAAATTTATTAACCTAACATAAAAAAAGAAAATTTACAAAATAGAATAGTATTATATTATAATTTTATTTTTTACTCACTTTTTAAAAATAATTGATGTTTATTTATAAAATATATTTAGTTTCAAAGTATATAAGATTTCAAATATGATTTAAAACCTTATCATTCATTTAGATGAATTATTTTAATAACATTTTGAATATTTAAACTCATTATTGATCTTTTTACTCACGTAATTTATGACTATATTAACATGGTTTTAATTTAGAATATAACTACACAGGTATAACTACACAAATTATCAATTTTAATATTAAATACCCGCATATTATGCAGGTCCTAATCTAGTTATATAAAAGAGAATGTGTTCGACAAGAGCTTGACACACGGCAAAATTGTAACTCGCGAGATTTTGACAAGTGTCGGTAACTCGATTAGATTCTAACAAGTGTGAAATATTTAAATATGTAAATATTAAATTATTTTGTTCGATAGAAAAATTGGTAATTACCCAAAAATAGAAATAATTTAAAAACGGGAAAAATTATTACACAGTAATTTTACAATCGTATAAAATCTCTCTACAAATAATTATGTAAAATATTTAGATAAAAGCAATTTAAATTGAGATAAATTTAACATATAGAAAAACTAGAAAAAGAAAGAAGAAAAAGTTACCATATTGTTTATATTGTTATATATATATATATAGGTAGAGACTTAGCATATATGTATCTTATTATCTAAAGTTGGTTGCGCACTAAATCGTAACTCATGAAATTATGACATGTGTCAACTAATTGATTAGATTTCGACATGTGTTAATTATTAAAATAATATTATTTATTTATTATTTTAAAGAGTATGATTTCTTTCTTTTAATACATGGAAACTATTAAATCAAAAACAGTAAGAAAAAGGAATCTACAGATTTTAAAAATAGAAAATCTATATAAGATTTATAATGTAAAAAAAAAAACTAAAAGAATATCAACATAAACACACATTTACTCATTTTTGTGATTATTTAGCAAAACAAATTTTTGTAATTGGATTCTCTATTTAATAATAATTAAATATGTAAACAAATCAATTTACATGAATTATCTGTGATATGAATAAATCGACAAATCTGAAAAATTGTAACTCACAAAATCGTTACATGTGTAATTGTTAATTTAGATTATGACATGTTTTAGTGTCATCATATAAATTAATATAAACTTTTTTAATATCATATAAATTAATATAAACTTTTCTAATATATATTAGATCACAAGCCCAAGACTTATTTAGCAAGCCTAATGTTATGTTATAAGCCTATATAATCTAGGGTTTTAACCAAGATAGATTACTATATAAATGTGTGTAATAACATTGAGAGAAATAACTTTGGAGTTGCCGTTAAGAGCAATTCTCTTCTTCTTCCCATTTTATGAAAATCAAATCTAAATCTTTGTGTTCTTGGTGAAAACATCAAAGCTTCTTTCTTCTTTATATTTCTTCTTCAATAGAGCTATGAGTTATTTCATATTTTAGTTTAGATTTATATATCAATGAAGTAATTGTAATTGGTGTTTTAAATTCAAATGTTTTAAATGCTGCTTAATCACCTTTTGATTAACTATAAGCACCTTTTGATTATAGGTGATTAAGCATGCTTAACTGCAAAGAAGTGTTTTAAACATTTGATTTAAAGCACCAATAACAAATGCTTTTGTGATAAAGAAGCATTATGTACCATTGCTCTTTATATTAGAGCATGTGTTTTACTCCAATAAACCAATTTCTTCATTCGCGGCCAGAGGTTTGAATATACTTACCAATCATGTTTTTCTTATAGGTCTATTTCTAATTCTCAAAGGGTAAAAGGCACAAATACAAAGCTTGTTTGTTGATTTGGCATGAAATTTCCTACAATAGTTATTTTTTAAACTCTTATGGTATACAGGAATACCCCACTATACGCTACCGTGGAGCAAAAACTCTTGATGCTACAACAATGACAACTTACCGAGATTTGATTCCTACAAAGCTTGCTAATAGTGTATGGAATTGTCTGGCAAGATATAAAGACAATAGATGATTTTTCTCAGACTGAAAACATGTGAACTACTTATCCTTGATCGTTCCGTTGACCGGGTCTTGATCTTTACTTGAGACACTTATCTTTCAGGTATGCTTAATATGTCATAGCCATTATTAACAGAATAACCTTTTGTGTGCTTATTAGATTGCACCTCTCATTCATGAGTAGACGTACAATCTCGTGTGCCACGATTTGCATAATATGGAAGGAAATAAATACACACGATGTGACATTTTGGTTTTGCGTTCAAATCTTGTAAAAGTTGGTTGTATAGCATATGGTAGTTTCCCTTTTGTTTTTTAGTGTATAGGTTCCGCATAAAAATGGTGAGAATCCTGAAAAGAAAGAGGTTCTTTTAGATGAAGAAGATCCCATTTGGGTGATGTATGTCTTTGCTATATTATCTTGCCTCCTAATTTTTTGTAAGGTAGTGTGGATTTGTTCAGGAATAATCCGTTTTTGTGTTCAGGCCAGTGAAAGATTTGCATGAGAAGATGACAAACTTTGTGTCGAAGACCTAGTTATGAACTAGTCAGTATCGTTGCTTGAATTCAAATAATACTACAACCAATCACCTAGTTATGCCACACCATGATCATCTTAAAGATATTATATTTATCTTTACTTATGTTACAAATATGTCCTGACGTGATAAACGAGGATGTCCATCACGATCATGATAATGCATAAAAGGACTAATTTGAGTATGGGAAATTAGCACAACGACCTTGTTGTTTTCTATTGCAATGTAGGGAGGTGATAAGCCACTTTTCATGTCCCGTTAGTTCTCAAGTGACGTAGTTGTAAAGTTTCCTATGCTAGCCACCAACTAAAAAATCATGTAGATCTTCATCCTTATTCAACAATTTTCATTATCCAATACTTATAGTTTTTAGACTTAAAATAGAGATGGTGCAATACATATGTAGCGGAAAAATGCTGAAAATATTAAATGATAACGAAATTTACATATGCACGTACGTATAGTATTTTTTTTTTTTTTTGCTCAAACCACTTGTATTAAAAACAAAGAAACTTAGTCTCCATGAGAGGAGATAGCGTTAAGGCTTACACGAGCCGTTTTGGCTAAGGAATCGGCGGTAACATTTGACGATTTTGGAATAAAGATAAAAAACATAGATGCGAAATCTGCTCTCAAGCAACTAATGTCGTGGAGAATCGATTTCAACTCATTGCTCACTCATTAGTGTTAGTGAAAGTGACAAGAGACCGGGAATCCGAAAACATGGAGATATTTCGGTAACCAGCGGTAAGGGCTGCAACTAAGGCAGCTTTCATGGCAAGGGCCTCTGCCACTAAGGCCGAAGAGACCTGTCGTCGGGAGGAAGATCCTTGCTGTAGGAACGTCATTCTTGAATCTCGCAAGCACCAACCGATGCCACAATCCTGAGAAGAGGCGGACCAGGAGGCATCAACACAACAATGAACTTCCATTGATGGAAGGACTTGATCAGTAGATGGGCTTGGGCCCTTGTGGGCTTTACCAATTAAGGTTTGAGCCTCTTGCCATTGTCTAGCTTCGAGAACTGATTTGGTAACTATGTCACTGTAACTTGTCGTGTGTCGAATAGGAGTTGGTTTCGAGCTTTCCACAAATTCCAGAAGATCCAAGGATAGAGTGGGGTTTGTGCAATACGTATTGGAGAATATATTCGATATAATATATTTCCATATTTGTATGAAGTCAATGCTGTGTGAAACCTCCCTCCAAATGGTATTATTGGAGAATATATTCGATATAATATATTTCCATATTTGTATGAAGTCAATGTTGTGTGAATATAGGTTAAAGATATTTGCACAGCATTGACTTCATACAAATATGGAAATATATTATATCGAATATATTCTCCAATAATACCATTTGGAGGGAGGTTCACCTGTCTTCTTGCATCTGATAGCAACTGTGATGTGGAAAGCGGCTCTGTTCTTGACGGCTCAAACAGAGTAGGTGCTAGCTCCCAAACCCGACCTGCAAAGGGGCATAAGAGGATTATGTGGAGCTCATCTTCTTCTGCATCACAGCGCTTACACCTTTGAACTCCTTGAATTCCCCTGATTGCAAGATTGTTTCCCACGGCCAAGGCCTTGCTGTTAAGTTTCCAGAGGAACATCTGCAATTTCGGAAGTGTTTTGACATTCCAAACACATTCTTTCCAGCTAAAATCATCAGGTACCTGCGGAAGCTTATTGACTTTAGTAAGTGCATAACCCGATTTGGTGGAATAGCATCCTGAATTACTCGGAAGCCAAGTTAACGAGTCCTGCATTGGGAACGAGCTAAGTATGATTCTTGTAATAATATCCTCATATTGAGGTAAGTGAAGTCGTATAGTATCCAAGTTCCATTCCTTGGTATCTTGATTGATCAAATAAGAGACCATGAGATGTTTGGAAAGCAGAGGAGGCGGGCCAATAGGTTGTTGTGGCAAGACCAGGGATAGCCAAACATCGTCCCAGACGTTGATCTTTTCTCCATTACCTACAATCCATCCCAACCCCTGTTTTAGCACCTCTCGGCCTGCAATAATGCCTCTCCAGCCATGAGATGCATTATAGGGGACCAAGCAATCCAATAACGAATCTGAATGAAAGTATTTTCCTTTTAAGACCCGCGCAAAAAGAGAATCCGACTGATTGAGAACAGGCCAACTAAGCTTCGCGAGGAGAGCGTCATTGAACTCTTCGATTTCCCAGAATTCCAAACCACCAGTCGAAGCTGAAAGAGTAAGCCTTTCCCACGAGACCCAACTGATTTTCCTCTTCTCTGGTGTATCGTCCCACGAGAACCGGGTAAGAGCGGATTGGATTCGTTTACACAATGACATTGGGAGTTTAAAACATGACATCGCATAAGAAGGCATGGATGTCATAACGGATTTTAGAAGGATTTTTTACCAGCAGTTGAAAGGAACTGTGTAGACCATGAAGCTGTCCTTTGTCTGATCTTATCCACTAATGCAGTGAAAACATCTTTCTTTCTATGTCCAAAATATTCGGGTAACCCGAGATACTTTCCCATTCCTCCGTTATTGGAGAGACCGTTTCACTCTCTCTTTCATTTCTAAAGGAGCTTTACTGGAGAATGTAATGGCGGACTTTTGGAAATTAATGGTTTGACCCGAAGCTAGGTTAAAGATATTCACGCAGTAACATCCCAAAAGGCGTGGTAGAAGGCCGCGGAAAAGCCGTCTGGACCGGATGCTTTATCCGCCTGTATATAGAAGACCGCAGTCCGAATTTCTTCTTCACTCGGCAAAGCAATAAGGGTCTCATTCATGGAAGGGGTGAGCCGAGAGTTCAGAACCTCATCAACCACCTGGAAATTGGTATTTTCATTTGAAGTGAAGAGATCCTTGTAATAATTAGTTATGGTTGATGCTATCTATTCTTCCTCATGGAAGATAGATCCGGAATCATCTTCTGTAACCGACAGATTATTATGTGCTTTTCTTCCCCTTGTTACCGCATGGAAGAAGCCTGTATTACGATCTCCTCCTTGTAGCCATTGTATCCTACTACGTTGCCTCCAATATAACTCTTCTTCTTTATAAATGTTCTCAATTAACTGAGTAAGTGTACGAATCAATTCGTCATTAGGGACTGTGGCTGATAAAGCTTTCTCTAGCTCGGCTTGAGTCTTTTGTAGTAACTTAACATCATGCTTCTTGTTTTCCTTAGACCATTGAATAATTCTGGTACGACATCTATCCACTTTGGAGTTGACTGATTCTGAAACAGAGGAAGTCCAACACTCCTCAATAAGTTGTCTGAAATCCTCTTTTCCACAGAGAGACCTATCAAACCGAAACATGCCATTTCTCTTCCGTTTAGCTTTACCAAAGAAAGTAACCAAAGGTCGATGGTCAGAACCTTCAAATCTCAAGTATGAGCTGCGTCCTGCGGAGAACTTCTCCGACCAGGTACAATTGGAGAGAGACTTGTCTAGCCTAGCTCTGATAAAATGAGTATATCGGTAACCCCTCCAAGAAAGGGGGTTTCCTGAAAACTTAACTTCCCATTAGCTAGTTTGGGAGATGAAGCTTCGAAAACCAATAAAAGTTCCTTCACCAGGAATTGGTCCTCCAACTTTGTCTTCATTGTTGAGAATCTCATTTAGGTCACCTGTGATAAGCCAAGCCTCTAACCTGGTTACGCCAAGAGAGTTGAGAAAATCACAAAAGGGAGTGTAACGCCCGTGAGCCAAAATTTAGAAAAGAGAATTGAACTGGACCGAATGGTTTAGTTTTAATTGTTCGGTTTGGCTGGTTTGGGTTAAGTTAACCCTAGGGCTTGAGTATAAAAGAGAGCAGCCTCCGTTTTGTGCAGAAAAAACGTGGAAGGGGCTGAGAAATTGAAAGAGAAGAGAGGAGGTTCGTTTGTGGTGGTTTGTAGAAAATAATGGGATGAAGATAGTTCTGACGCGTTTTAGAAGAACATAGGATCGAATAGCCTAATATGTTTGTATTGGAGTGAAACTTTTAGTGTAAGTTTTCCACTCTTATATCTAGCTTAGGAGAAATCGGATTGTCTTTTGGATGAGTATTCTGAGATTTATTGTTGTTTTCCCGAGAGAGGTTCGTGCAGAATTGGATCTGCGATCAGTCCACTTCGTGGGTGTTTTCCCGTCGAACCAGAAGGAGTTAGGGAACAATCTGCATATCGTTGGAAATTTCTCGGTCTCACGATTCCAGATCAGGTTTCCGATCATGATTCCGAGGTAATCTCAGTTCTCAGTGTGCTTTCGAAGTCGGCATGTCGTTTCTGTTTTTAGAAAACCCTAATCCGGTTTAGGAGAACCTCCAATTGGTTTGGTTTGGTTTAGTTAACCGGTTTGGTTTAATTTTGTTTGGTTTGGTTTAGTTAACCGGATTAGTTTGATTTGGTTTGGTTTAGTTAATCAGATTGGTTTAGTTAACCGGATTGGTTTGGTTGGTTGGTTTAATCGACTATTTCTGTTTGGGTGAACCGACTGGTTTGGTTTGCCTTATTCATCAGGCAAAGGAGGAGAGTTGCTAGAGGTTGAGGTCTGAGGCAACTATTAGGCTAAGGTGAGTGCGTGACCATGGCTTCTGGGCTGGTGGATCGTTAGGGTTGTTTGGTGATAGGTTTAGAACGAATTGATTGATATTGATGTATTTGTTTGAGACTGTGTATTGTGCTTGTTGTGTGTGGATTACTGTTTTCGTGCAGGTTTCGTGTTGACGCAGAGGAGGAATCGATCCGAGAGGATTACGAGGTGTGTCGAACGACAGGCCAGCACGGAGGCTGTCGATTGACACCTAGAGGTTGTGTCGATCGACAGGCATGCACAGAAGGTGTCGATCGACACCTAGTGGTAGTGTCGATCGACAGCCTGTCTGGTTGGCTGTGGTTGAGCCTTGTGTTTGTGTTTGTGTGCTGTTTATTGTATGTTTGCCTGAGCGGTCCATCGTGCCTGAGTGCACAGTCATAGATGGGATGACCGTCTCACTGAGTATTTATAATAATACTCACGCATCTCTTTTTCTCATGTGATGCAGGTAAAGGCAAATTGTGATCGTGGAATCACGGCTACGAAGAGGGAGATGATTTGGGGTCTCGTTTTCGTGTTGTTTATTTATCGTTTTATAATCTGTTAGATTGTTGGATTTTATTGGAATGGTTATTTGTGGAACTGATTAGTTCAGTCATTTTTATTGGAATTGATATTGTTGAACCAGTTTAGTTAATGGAATTAGTTATTTGGTTGGTTTAAATTGTTTAGTTATCCGCTGTTGTTTTGTCTGTGTTGGTTTGCTTGGTTGTTGAGGATAGCATTTATGGGAATGCTAGTCCGAGACCAAGGTTTGTATGTTAAAAAAAAAAACGGGTCGGGTAATGTATGAAGTATCTTTTTTATGCTTGATCTTTGTATCAATGTAATTTGGAGAAGACGACAACACTTGTACCTCTACTTGTGCATTCCAAATCAATGCTAAGCCTCCACTAAAACCAAAAGGAGGGACAGTAAAGCGATTGGAAAACTCTGTTCCTTGAAACTCTTTTAAAACAACGTCATCATTGTTCTTAGTTTCCATGAGAAACAATATGTCCGGGATTGTGGTACGACAAATGTCCCGGATACGATGAACTGTCAGTTTGTTTCCCATACCCTTACAGTTCCAGCTCGTAATTACTAAGGAAGAGAGGGAGGCAGATCGCGAAAATCCGCCAAGTTTTCTGTCGGAGCTTGAGTAGCAGCAAAATTTCCCTGACCTGGGGTAATGATATCCCTATTTTTGGGTAATGTTCCACTAGGTCCTGCCTTATCCAGGCCAAGTTTCCTCTTGGCTGTAGTAGTTGCGCGTGTGGTATTTCTCTTTCTAGTGTTTGCAGCTTGAAGAGGGCTACTAGCAATCTTACGCTTATTGCTAGCTTTGACACTTTTCTGTTTCCGGACCTTCTTAGCCTTCACAGGGATAGTGATAGTTGTAGGAACCTGGGAAGTTACAGGTGATGATCCCAGCCGAAGGGAAGCAGGTACCCTTACATCTTGTATCGGAATATCAGTTGTAATGGGGTTCACAACAGTTGTAATGGGGTTCACAGCAGAGCGGTAATGTTCAGTTCCGTCTAGTTGATTGTGGTTATCTTGTAAGGGCCTTGAAAAAGGTGTAAGAGGATTCTCTATCTCATATTGTACCTCAATATCTTGTAGATGTCCTGATTCCTCAGTGGAATCTCCACCCAACCTACACTAAGCTGGTGCCCTTTGTTGTGAGAGACGTTCTAGTGCTGGTTGTCTTTGTCGAAATGAGTCCACTTCCTGGAGAAGACCTTGTCTTTCAGGTGTAAAAACCATATTGTGTTGCAAATTCACCGGTGGAGACTGTGTGGCTTTTAGAGCATAGTGGACTGGGCTCTCTCTAGTAGCTCGGAGACCCGAGTTCTGGTGTTGTTCTTGGTTAGCTGGGCCATGTAAGCGTGACTAGGAGTCCCCAGGATTGGTCGAAAATGAGCTGGAAGCTGGTCGTAATCGAGACCAAACCTTTTCGGGTTCCCTCCGAGTGAACCTATTATGATCCATGTGGTGGGAACCATCCGTTCTATCCCTTGTGACAGATGGAGATGGTCTGTAGTTGTCTATGCCCCTAGAAGACCTTTCAGGGAGAGCATATCGATCACTTCTGTAGCCATCGCTTCTCCTCTACAGCGATGATGACCTATGATCCAAGTGTGGAGGACGCTTATCGTTTCTCCACCTCTTATCAGCCTCAATACGATTGAGAATCTTCCTCTGGTTGATACCAAGATTCGTTTTGGAGTGTTCTGATTCTAAGGCTACAGGGCAATTTGTCGCCTCGTGAGATAGGGAGAAACAAGAGAAACAATGCTTTTCAAGCTTCTCATATTCGAATTCCACCATAGTAAGCTCCTTTAATGGTAGTTGTATCTCCATTTGCATTTGTACTGGTAAAAAACCGTTAAGTTGAACACGGATTCTTGGCTTGTCCTCATCTCGCACAAGAATATTCCCAAGTTCTTCCCCTATCGTCGTGAAAGTTTGGTCAGTTGCATGGTGGAGAGGTATTCCACAAATCTTAACCCAAAAAGTGATGTTTGAGGGAAATTTTGGAGATACGACAGGCTCCCATCTTTGCATAATGAGCATCCATTTTTTTGAAATGGTACGGTCCTTTATGTAGTATTGTTTCGAGAGCTTCTTCAGTTTTGAACTTAAACTGAACGGTTTCCGGCCCTAGATCACGACCGGTAACACTACTCTCTAGGCCCCAAAGTTAAGGTAAGTACTCAACTATTGCTCTTGAGTGTTGGATGACAGGGTTGGTAACTCTACCAATAATTGAGATTTTGTTATCCTCTAACAAAGCAGAGTTGTCACTCTCCGGGATCTGAACTAGAGTTCTTCGAAACGGCTTTGGTGGAGAAGAAACCCATTTTCCTTTCTCAGCCCTAGAGTAACGATGAGATATTATAGCCTTGAAAACAGAGGGTGAAAGAGATTCGTTGAACAGGTTCTGTAGGTAAGTAGAGATTTTTAAGAGCTCTATAAAAGAGTAAAAAGTTATTAAACAACGAACATAGGTGTTTAACTCTGCATAAAGCAGTATCAAAAGCAAAGCTCGGTGCTTTAGGTGATCAACACGAAGACACTTGACATCTCTGAGGCTGCTGTGAGCCCGGAGCTTCGGAGAGCTATCGTCGGATCTTAAAAACAGAGAAACTTCTATTTTGGGATAAGAAAAGTGGGTGGGTAAATCTTATCTTTTTGGAGGAGAAAAACTGATAGGCAAATTCAAACTTTTTTGGTAAACTTTGAATTTCGTGCATGAGAGAGAATTCTAGAGAGAGAAATCTAGAGAGAGACTTTGTTTTTTTTAAATGCTTAAAACTCTTATCGAATTTTAAAACTATAAAATGGGTCACCATAAATTTTCATTCAATCAAATTGTTTCCATTCGTACGTATAATATATAATATCAAATTACTACTATTTAACCAGTGGCGTATCTAGAAATATATTTTAGTAGGGATATATATAGAATAGGTAAATATGTTGTTTTAATTTAGTATGATTTTTTCACTTTTTTCGGATTAGTGTTTAGAAAACAATATAATACGTGAATCTAAATTTTATTAAATTTCGGTCATGTTCGGGATTAGATTTTGTTTAGAAGAAAATCATGTTGAATTTTTTTTAGTTAATATTGTGTTACATATTTTGAATTATATCCGTATATATACAAAAAAAACTAACATAGTTGTTGTACATTTTAAAATTCTATATATAATTATCCTATTAGTAGAGTTAAAATTGATCTAATTAAGGTCATAACTTTCATTTGAGTTTTGAGCATGTTACTTGGTAAGTATGAAACACATAACATGTTATTGTAACTTTGAGATCGATGTAAATTGTGAGGTAAATACTTTAAAGTGAGTTATCTTTAGTTAAATATTCTACAAGTGAGTTATCTAGCATGTTACTTGGTAAGTATGAACCAATGTTATTTAGCATGATACTTGGTAAGTATGAATACATAACAAATTGTTCTCAATATGTTCTCAAACTGTATCCAATATGTGAAAGGAATACAATGCATGCCAAAGCATTGGAATACATGACAAAGGGTTACCATCCATGTGAATAGGGAAGATATGACAAATTGCATCTAAAATGTGAAAGCCGAAAGGTATAAGATCGGGTCAATATATGTTCACTGAGGCTGGCCCGGATGTGATATCGATCGACCGGTTCAGAAGTAGCCATCGAGGATCCAACATGAAATGACAGAGTTGCAATAGTGAAGGCTTTTTAAAAGAAACATCAACTGATTAAAACATTAGTCATGCTTCTAAATTAGAAATAGTTAATTACCTCAATTATTGAGTATATTTTTTACGAACATATTAGCGGTGAGGTAGACGCCTACCGAGAAGGAGCTCATGCAAGATGATGACTACGTCTTTGAGGCGTTGAGCGCCGGACTCCCAAAGAACCGGAACGTGTGAGAAAAATAACAAAACCGAGAATTGAAATATGATTTAATATGTCAATTTTTGGTACACATGTAACTCTGTTTTATTATATACTATAGTGGATTCACTTATTGGTTTTACCCTAGGAGCGTCTGAATCAAAGATAAGTCAACAAACAAGCTTTCACACTTTATATTAGTGTCAAATTGACAGAGAAGCAAAAAGCAAGAGACGACTCAAAATCAAGAGAGCACAAAAAGTCCGCGAAGAAGAGAATGGCATTTCAAGGTCTTACACGGAATCAATGGTGATCATCTAATCAAAAGGTCATAGACGGCATTGAATAAAGCTTACGAAACCGAGCACTATCATAAAGAAGAAGCAGGGAAGTTTGTCTTTTTCGCTTTCCGACCATCTTTTTTGAAGAACGATTGGTTTAACTACAAGAAATAGTTCAGTTTCTCACCAGCATTTCCGTCGGAAAATGGTCGGAACGACCTCTTTTTGACCAATATCTGACCACATATAGTCGTCAGGAAAGCTTCGTCAGAAAATAATTGTGGTCGGAATGTGGTCAAAATTTTTTGACCAATTTAGTGGTTGGAAATAGCGTCGGAAAATGTCGTCAGAAAGTAGTCGGAACATTTATGACCACTTTCTGATGAATTTCTGTCCAATCTTTTTTGACGATTTTCCGACCACTTATTCCGACAAATTTCTGACAATCTTTTCTCAATATGCTTATAATTCTTAAAATTATATAATTTTTCAGTTATCTGTCTAATTATTATAAAATTTCTGACCACTTTCCGATCACTTTTTATAGTCGTCATAAAATGGTCAGAATAAGGTCATAATTATTTCCGACCTCTTTGATTGGTTAGAATTGTGGTCGGAATTTGATATGTTTTCTTGTAGTGAATTTGCTACAGCCAACAAATCTGCCTTCGGAGAGACTAAGATGGAACGTGTTGATCTCGCGATCGGGAAAGTACGTTCGTATATTGTCAGAGGCCGAGATGTCTGTTAAAGTAAAGATGGATACGATCGTAGAAATATGCGATGTCCGTATTTAGAGAGAAGACAAACGAATTAAAGGTATATGGTCTTATTGAAGGTATACGATCATATAACGGATGATGGTCGTATAAAGGTGTTAATCGCTTAATAGAACAAAGTATGCACGAAACGTGGTCGTATTGCTCTGCTCTCCGTATTATCATGTGTTGTCACATCAAGCAATGTGACAACTATTTATAGTTACAATCATTTAAGGTTTTATGCAACTATAGTTACATAAAGTAACTAAATAAGAAAAGCACTATGGTTTAGTTAGTAAATATTGGGCCTTTAGCTTTTGATGGGCTTTGTCACAAGAAGTGGGTTTGGGCCTCCAAATCTATGCCCAACAGTAGGCCCCCCCCCAAGCCTGAAAATTAACTGGGCTGAATTTTGCAAATCGGGCTGTACTTGGCCCATGACGAAGAAAAGCCCATCTTGGATGTCGACCTCTGAGTGGTCGCTTGTTGAGGCGCCTAGGGTTTTGAGCCGAGCGCTTTTTCTGATTTCATGCTCTCTCTTATAAAAACGAGGTCTCCTCCTCCATTTTTCCCATTTTTCTCTCTACAGCTTCCCCTGAAGGTACTCTCTCTCAATCCTGCTCGTATTTGTTTTCTTGTTCCAACTGTGCTTATAGTCGATCGTATTTTCTGTGTTCAATCCGTCTTTTTAGTCGATCGTATTTTCTTTGCTCAATCCGTCCTTTTTGCGTAAACCGTTCATTTATACGATCGTATATTTTCTTCGCTCATCCCTGACCACCGAAAAATGAAGTCTCCGGTCATAGTTTCTTCGAATTCAGACTCTGGTTCAAGCTCTGGAGATTTGGAAGTTTCCCTGGCGATCGATCAATCTCACCAGATGCGTGTGTCGGATAAAGGGGCGCGTCGTCTTCCAGACCGGTTCGTGCGGACCAGGTAAATGATGATCGGTGTGTGACCATTGTGGGAGCTGATATTGCTGATGGTCGGGATGCCGATCGCCTGAACATCAATCGCGACCTGTCGGTCGAGGAGAGCGAAGATCAGGAGCTTGAAGAGCAAGCTCTGCCTGAATTTGTCGAAGAGGTAGATGGCAGTAATTTGGCCATCGATCGTACGTTACCACGTATACCTCGAGCCCCGGGGCTGTCTCGCGATCTTTTTCCCAGAGGTAGTGACGACACTGCGTCTTCTAGTTCCTATGAAACCATCGAGAGGATTCGAGGAGATGACGACTGGTCGGGTATCGACATCAGAATCCCTCTCCCTCACGAGCGTCCCTGGTCTCCTCCTGAAGGTTTCTTGTGCCTGTACGAATGCTACTTCAACCACGGAGGGATATGGTTCCCGATACCTAAGCTTGCGCTCGAATATTGCGAGGCTCGACGCGTTGCACCTTCTCAGCTCACTTGCGCCTCATATCGCAACATCTGCGCGATCCTGACTATGGCTGCTGAATTGGGACGGTCGGTGAACTTAGCTCAGCTCGAAGAGATGGTAGGGATCGCGAAATCTGGGGATTGCGGTCGTTTTTACGCCTCAATGAGGTCGGGATGCATGATTCTGACCGGGGTTAGCAGTAGGATCGAGCGTTGGAAGAATAAATATTTCTTCGTGAGGATCAATAAGTACGTGATCGGAGATTTCACTGGTGTAATTCATGCCGGATGGAGTTCTAGGATTGGTATGCTTTACCTCTTTATGCCCGACCTCCAGTCTTAGCTGATAGTTAATCTATCTTTTGTTTTGTAGGTAGAAAACTCCAAGTGCTTGAACCGGTTCCCAAAGGCGCATTCTCCCTGATTGCAGAGTTGAAGAAATTAGGCCAACAGAAGTGGGGGGACTTCATCGAGCAAAGGATCAGACGTTGTCGGCGCCATGTTACAACATGTTTGTTTACGGTCGGTGTGTCTAGTTAGTTCCTATTTTCGTGATCGTAGATTCCCGGTTTGACTAAACGATGTATTTCAGGTGACTTTACCGTTCCTCTTGCGAAGATCGGGCCGTATACTCACCGGCCTTTGAAGAACAGAAAGAAAAGACCGTCCAAAAAACAGAGTTCAGAAGCAAGAAGCATGGGGCTTGAAGACTTGGACGTTGTTGTCTATAACGTAGGCTCGGGGTCGGCCAAAGTTGTTGTTTCCTCCGATGTGAGGAGAGATAAAGGAATCGTGATCGACGATTCTTCAAAGAAGAAGAAGGTTGGTGCTGCGATCCCGATGGAGCCCGCCGAGGCTTCGAAAGCGGTCGGTGATTCCGAAGCGAGGCGGTCGGAAAAAAGGAAAGATCGCGAAGACGATCGGAGACGCTTCTGGTCTGATCCGAAAAAGAGCAAAAAAGAGATGAGGAAAGACAAAGGCTTGGTCGTTTCCGAGGTCGCGAACGTCGAGCGTCCTAATCTCGAGGAACGAAATGCCGAGGAGTTAGTTGGTGACCAAACGGCGGTCGGTGCGACCTTGTCATTCGGCAACGATTATGATTTTAGCCTCTGGTTCGCTGGTCGGGGCCGCCACATCCTCGAGGACCCTGTAGCATGCGGGGAATACGTGCGCTGTATCCAGGGCCATCCCAGGGGGCCGGTGCCAACTTCTGAAGAGCTGGTCGAGCGCGACGAATTCTTGGCTTTCTCGGTCGATCTTACTCGGGTATCTTTTTTTTTTTTTTTTTTTTTTTTTTTTTTTTGTCGACCTTACTAGGGTAATTCTTGGCTAATTGCTTCTGGTCGTATATTTGTGTCAGATGGTGAGCAACGTCAACTTTATGAGGACTAGGTATGAGCAGATGTTGCAAAAGAACCATGAGCTTATTCATGAGAATAGGAGCCTGAAGTCGAAGATGAGGAATATGACCAAGTCTGCCGAAGAGATGGTCGGTCATATTAACACGCTGGGGCAGAAAAATGAGGAGCTGAAGGTCGAAGTGGCGAAGTGGGAAGACGAGGTGCAGAGTATGATGGGAGAGAAAGAGTCTCTGTACCACTTAGCCAAGTCTCAGATGAAGCGTCTGAGGCTGTCGCGTGAAGATACGGCCACGAGTTTTGGGGAGTACGCGATTGAGAAGGTCGGCGCTGGCTTGCAGGAGAAGGTCGGAGCCCAACTCCAGAGGATACGACGCCATATCGATGATTCGAGAGAGATGAATCGAATTTCGTCGACGGTCGGGCAAATTAAAGCCTTCCTCAGTTTTTACGAAGAGCAAGGCTCCGCTCCGGAAGGCGCGGTGGAGAAGTTGAAGGAGGACCTGGAGAAGTATCTCAAGATGGCCGCTACTCATAACGTTGAAAAGGTCGCCGAGCAGGACTTCGTTTTCCCTGATCGATCAGACTGGATCCCGGATGACGAGCTCGTCTTTTCGGTTAGTTCCCCGAACAGAATTGGTCAGTATGGTCTTGGTGAGGAATGAGACTCTGCTGGGGAGGAGGAAGCTCGAGGTGATGGTGAGGCCGACCCACGACCTTCTCGAGTCGTTCTTAAAGTTGGTAGCTCTGACCCGACCGTGTCTTTACATGGTCGCGAGAGAGAGGATGGCTCTGGTATCCGAGACTGACGAGGATGAAGAGCCCTTGGCGGTCGATGATCGTGCGAAGGTGTCGAAGGGTCCTTCCGAGGTCGCTGGAACTTCGACCAAGGCTGATGAACGTCCTTGTACAACTGCTGATCTCGCTGCAAATCCGGATGAGGCCGCGGAACGCCTCGAGACCGATGAGGTTGACATCGTCAATTTCTAATCTTTGTTCTGAATGTTGCTTTTCCTGGTCGGGCTGTATCTAGCCGTAAGACTTTAGTTGTATTTTTTTTTTTTTTTTGTGAACGATTGCTCATGACGAGCAGATGTATATGTGTTGTTCCCTGACCCTTGATGGTCGGGTTTTATCTTTTTTATAAAATGTTACGTTTTTCTTTGAGAGTTTCTAAATTTTGCCAAAATCTCATCAAAGAGCTCTGGTCGGTTCGCGCGATGGACGACCAGGCTAATTTGTCTGCTGGTCGGGACCAGGCTTAATACGGAATCCGTCTCGTGGTTAAGTGTGCGAGTCGTGGTCGGCTTACTGTACTTACACGTTCTTTGGATTCGGTGCAGGTCGGGGCCTGGCTGACAGGTTTTACCGGTCAGGAATTCGTGGTTTCCAGACTACGGTTGTAGGTTTTCCTACTGCGTTGAAAGCGAACGCGTTTTGTTTGTCAGATGCCTGGCCAGGGCATCGAACGTAGAGAGCGAGCCTCCCCTTTGCATGATAGTAAAAACGTCGATCGTAGGGAACGCGTTTTTTTTTTTTTTTTTTTTTTTTTTTTTTTGTGGGAGCTGGACCTCAGAAGAGGCTGCCTACGTACCCAAGCGAGGGATCAAGCCGATCGTAGTTCGTGGTCGGGATAGTGCCGAACATACACATAAGAAGATAACGCCAAGTGTATGTGGAATCGAGGTGGGTGGGAAAGTTTTAGCAGACGCGTGGTCGGTGGTGTTGTACTTCGTTGAGTGGAAGCGGGTTGTAGTAGTATCGTTTCAAGGACATCGCGTTCCATGAACGTGGAATCATTGCTCCGTCCATAGTCATGAGTTCGTATACGCCGGGGCGAACAATCTTTGAAACTTGGTACGGTCCTTCCCAATGAGCGCCGAGCTTTCCAGCCTTATACTCGGCTGTGTTTTCATATACCTTCCTGAGGACGAGGTCGCCAATGCTGAAGCTTCGGTTCCGCACGCGCTTGTTGTAATAACGAGCGGCTATCTGTTGGTAGTTCTGTATGCGGACGAGGGCCCGACCACGTTCTTCTTTGATGTGGTCCAAATTGTCTATTAGCATTCTGTCGTTGAGGTCGGGGTCAGTTGTCATAATCTCTCTTCGTAGACTGTTGACGCTGACTTCGGCTGGGGCCATCGCTTCGATTTCGTAGGCCAAGGAGAAGGGGGTGCGCTTGGTTGATTGGCGTGGTGTCGTTCGGAGCGACCATAGTACGCCATCTAGTTCATCAGCCCAGGTTCCTTTCTTTTCATCGAGACGCTTTTTCAGTTCGGAGATGATAGCCTTGTTCGTCGCCTCTGCCTGTCCGTTTCCCAGCAGGAAACGCGGTGTCGACTTGTTAAGACGAATTTTCCACTTTGCGCAGAAATCTTCGAAGGTCTTGGAAATAAATTGCGAACCGTTGTCAGCAATGATTTCGTAGGGCAATCCATGGCGACAGATGACGAATTTCCAGACGAAATCTTGGACATTGTCGGCCTTAATCTTTGCGAAGGATTCTGCTTCGACCCACTTCGTGAAGTAGTCGGTGACTACGATCACGTACCGCTTTTGTTTGGACCTCGGGAGTGGACCGAAGATGTCCATCGCCCATCTCATGAACGGGTAGGCAGACGTTGCGGTCGTCAGAGGCTCAGTTGGAGAGTTGATCATTGGCCCGTGCCGCTAGCACTTTTCGCAACGACGGGCGTAGTCTGCACAGTCGGTGAGCATGGTCGGCCAATAGAAACCGAGCTTCTTGATTTTCATTGCGAGAGTCCGTCCACCAGAGTGATTGCCACCTTCGCCTTCATGCGTTTCGGTCAGAATGGCGCTGATCGTATCGCCGTTGACACACTGAAGTAGAACTCCCGCTGCACTCCATTTGTATAGCTTTCCCCCCATTACTACGTAATGCGCACTCTTTGATTTGAGCCGACGTGCTGCCCACTTGTCCTGTGGGACCTTTCCATCCTTGATATAGTCAGAAATTTCGTCCCGCCAATCTATTTGGTCGGCCTGATCGGGATGGTCGGTGCTGTCGGTGTGGTCGGCCTGGTTGTTTTGGACGGCCTGGTCGACTTGGTCGATTCGATCAAGCTCGTCCTCTATGCTGCCAATCTCGCCGTCGTTTGCGATAACGTTCATCCGGCTGGCGCCACAAGGTAAATTGATACTTGGGTCGGGAATTGTTTCGACCGGTATGATTCGTTTTAGGTCGGAATCCGAGCTTGTTGCTAATGAGGCCAGAGCGTCAGCGGAGAAATTTTCAGATCGAGGGATGTTAGTGATAACGAAGTTGTCGAAATCGGAGAGGATTAAAGCTTCCGTGAGTTTTAGGTAAGCGTTCATGCGCTCGTCTCGCGCGTCGTAGTCGTGATTTAACTGATTAGTGACGAGCTGGGAGTCGCTGTACGCGTGTACTCGTTTAACCCCGACCTCTTTGGCCAGGCGGAGCCCGGCGATGAGGGCTTCCCACTCTGCTTCGTTGTTGGTAGCTTTGAACTCGAGTCGGAAACACTGTTCGAGTATTTCATTGGTCGGGGAAATTAGTCGTATCCCTGCTCCACAACCGTGTCGGGAAGCCGACCCATCGATGTAAAGATTCCAGTCTTGGCTGGTTGGCGCGGTCGGGATGGCTTCCGGGGGTAGCTCGATCAGGAAATCAGCCAAGGCTTGTGACTTGGTACTCGTGCGGTTACGATATTCGATGTCGTATTCGCTGAGCTCGACCGCCCATTTTGCCATGCGGCCTGACTGACTGGGACTGTGGAGGATTGTTCGCAGCGGCTGGGTGGACATTCCAGCGATCGTATGCGACTGGAAGTACGGAAGGAGTTTTCGAGCGGCGACGACGATGGCTAAGGCCAATTTCTCTAAAGTCGGATATCGGCTTTCTTCTCCATCGAGCGACTTGCTGACGTAGAAAATGGGTTTCTGATCTCCCCGATCCTCTCGAACTAGGACGCCGCTCACTGCCGCGTTTGTGACAGAGACGTAGAGATATAGTGTTTCGCCGTGCTCAGGTTTCGACAGAACTGGAGGCGTTGTTAGATACGCCTGCAACTCATTGAAGGCTGCTTCGCACTTGTCATCCCAAACGAATGTTTTGTTCCCGCGGAGGAGCTGGTAGAAAGGGAGGCTACGGTCGGTGGATCGAGATATGAAGCGGTTGAGCGCCGCTATTCTGCCGGTCAGCCGCTGTACCTCTCTTTTGTTTTTCGGAGACGGTAGATCGATGATTGCGGTGATCTGCTTTGGGTTTGCTTCTATTCCCCTTTGTGTAACAATGTAACCAAGGAATTCGCCTGAGGTTACCCCGAACGTGCACTTGGTCGGGTTAAGCTTCATCCCGTACTCGTTGAGAATTTTGAAGCAGTCCCGAAGGTGTCCGACGTGGTCGGTGGCATTTTGAGACTTAACCAGCATATCGTCTATGTATACTTCCATCGTATCTCCCAGTTGGTCGGCAAACATCTTGTTCACCAGCCTTTGGTAGGTTGCTCCCGCATTTTTCAATCCAAAAGGCATGACTCGATAGCAGAATGTTCCTCGGTCGGTTATGAAAGACGTTTTTTTGCGATCGTCGGGGTGCATTGCGATCTGGTTGTATCCGGAAAAAGCATCCATGAACGATAATAACTCGTTCCCGGTCGTAGCTTCTACCACGCGATCGATGTGGGGCAAGGGAAAGCTGTCTTTTGGACACGCTTTGTTCAAATCTGTAAAATCGATGCAGACACGCCATTTGCTGTTCTTCTTTTTAACTACGACCGGATTGGCCAGCCATTCGGGGTATTGAACTTCTGTAATTGAGCCGGCTTCGAGCAGCTTGGTGACTTCCTCGTTGACGGCGCGGGCTCTCTCGTAACCGAGCTTTCTCCGTTTCTGCTTTATAGGTTTGTAGGTGGGATCAACGTGAAGCTCGTGGCTTGTGATGGCCGGGTTGATGCCCTTCATATCTTCTATCGACCACGCGAACGTCGCGACATTCTCGTTCAGAAATTCGATCAAGTCTGTCCTGATTGATTTGGAAAGCTCGGTGCCGATATTAACGCGTCGCTCGGGGTGCTGCGGATCGATGTTCACCAGGGTTGCAAGTTCTTGTCTCGGCTCGGTTGCGTTCGGCTCTTCTGGATTACTTATGTGTAGGTTAAACTTCTGCAGTTTTTGCCCGGTGATGAAACAGGTTCTAGCCGCCTTCTGATCTCCTCTTATAGTGTGAACCCCGGTCGGGGTCGGGAATTTGACACATTGATGGTAAGTGGAGGCGATTGCTCTGAGAGAGAACAGCCAAGGGGTTCCCATGATAATATTGTACACCGCTGGTTTATCTACGACCAGGAACTTGACATCCCTGATCAAGCCACCAGCGTACACTCTTAGCTTGATCGTTCCTACGGTCATCGTGGTGATTCCTTCGAAACCGACCAAGGGCCTAATGCTTGGTTTAATCTTGCCGTCTGGTATGTCCATTCGTTTGAGCGTATCCTTAAAAATGACATCCACCGCGCTCCCGGTGTCGATCAAAACACGTGTGATATCGCAGTCTTCGACTTTGAGTTCGATGACTAAGGGGTCGTTGTGAGGCATCGCGAGATCCTTAGCATCAGCTTCGGAAAAAATGATCGGCATGTCGACTTCTGCCCGACCGTAACAGTCTTGATCGGCCTGGTTCATCTTCTCGTACTTCTTAAGAGATTGTACAGAGGCGTGAACTGGCTGGAGGCCGCCCATAATGACAAGTACTCTTCTCTTTGAGGTCGGTGGCCCGTCTCGCGGACCTTCCTTCGGTGGTAAGGGTTGTGCGGGGTTGTTCTTCCGTTCGCCTTGCCCAGAACTCTCCCCTCCTTTCCGTTTTTCCCCGCGATCGGGTGGGCTGTCCATTTTTATTTCTCCACGCTGATAACTGGTGAGCAGGGCATCCTTAAGACCACGACATTGTGTAGTAGAGTGACTGAATACTTGATGGTAATCGCAGTACAGTTTGGTATCTTTCGAGTCTTGCCCCCGTATCCACTTGTTCGACTGTCTCTGAGGTGGCTGGTCCGTTCCAACCTGGTGCACTAAGAGTTTTTTGCTCTTATATTCCTGGTCGTAGTGTTGCTGGGGCTCTTGGTATTCGCCGTCGCCTTTCGGTTTTGCCCTTTGTGCTGGAGGCTTTCCGGGAGAGTGTTTCTGCGTGTTAATGGTCTTGTCCTCTTCAAGACGGATGTATCGCGTAGACCGATGCATCGCGTCTTCTAAGCTGGTCGGTGGGGTGAGGACGAGATTCTCCCTGAACTTAGATTCATACCACAGTCCTTGCTTTAGTGCTGAGATCGCGGAGTTGTCACCGACCGTGACCCTCGAGAGCACCGCTTTGAACCTGTCCATGTATCCCCGCAACGTTTCGTCCTCCTTCTGGACTAGGGACCAGAGGTTGGCGTCAGAGATTCCCTCTTCGAGGTCTAACGGTCGTCCTAACCTTTCGAAAACGTCCGAAGAGATGGCAGGACGGTTCTGTTCGGATGACCGGCCCAATCTTTCATGAACGTCTGAAGAGACGGTTGGTCGGACTTGGTCAGCTGGGCGGTTCAGCCTTTCGAATACATCCGAATGAACAACTGCTCGGTTCTGGTCCGATGGGCGCCCTATCCTTTCGAACACGTCGGTCGGCCGGCCGAGTCTATCGAGTACATCCGTCTGTCGTCCCAACCTGTCGAAGATGGTCTGAGACGAGCTGGCTCCGAGCTGTGGGGAGTTGTTATTGGGTTGGCTATTGCCGGCCTCAGTTCGGTCGCGGGTCGTCGCTCGGGAGAGTCGTTAGTCCTCAAGCCGAGAATTGGTCTGCCGTGTCAACTGCTCTTGGTCGTCTAAGCGTCTCATGATGGCGTTCATCACTCTTGACAGGTCGGCCTGCTCGTCAGTGACTCGGATTGCTCCCCGCTGGAGATTGGGGGAATCGATGACGGTTGTCTGTTCATTGACGAGAGCCTGTTGGACGGTTGTCGGATTTGTATCTTCTTCGGTCGGCGTTGCAAATTCGACCTCTTGTGAGGGGAGGTCTGGTTCGATGATCGGATCCATTTTTGGTGTATAAGACTATCTCTATGAAGCCCCCTACCTGGCGCGCCAATTGTTGATCTCGCGATCGGGAAAGTACGTTCGTATATTGTCAGAGGCCGAGATGTCTGTTAAAGTAAAGATGGATACGATCGTAGAAATATGCGATGTCCGTATTTAGAGAGAAGACAAACGAATTAAAGGTATATGGTCGTATTGAAGGTATACGATCATATAACGGATGATGGTCGTATAAAGGTGTTAATCGCTTAATAGAACAAAGTATGCACGAAAAGTGGTCGTATTGCTCTGCTCTCCGTATTATCATGTGTTGTCACATCAAGCAATGTGACAACTATTTATAGTTACAATCATTTAAGGTTTTATGCAACTATAGTTACATAAAGTAACTAAATAAGAAAAACACTATGGTTTAGTTAGTAAATATTGGGCTTTTAGCTTTTGATGGGCTTTGTCACAAGAAGTGGGTTTGGGCCTCCAAATCTATGCCCAACAGAACGTAATCAGTTTCCTTGTATGAGAAGCATCGGTAACAACGTTGACGCTACATGGACCTGATCATTTGCCGTTTCTGGACCTTACATAGTAAAAGGAAAACCAAACCAGTTACATATACACTGAGAGAGGGTACAAGCATGAATTACTGAAGCCAAAAGGAATGATTGCATAAACTATATTTTAGCGCAAGGTAGATGCACTTAACTTAGGGTCACGGGAAAAAATGCAAGAGGGGCTAAAGATATCGGGATCCCAATCCGGATCATGTTTTGGGATGAGGTCGAAGAGCTCGGGGGAAAGCCATACGCAAAAGTTGAGGTAAGGATCAAGACGTTAGAAGGGTTGTTCAGAGGATGGATCAAAGAGAAGGAAGTGGATGATAAGCAAAAAAAATTGGAGGGTAATCAACATATCGAAAGTGCTGTAATTCACTTCCTGACGATCACAATCGCCAATCTCCGATGTGTAATCTTATTATGGGCGAAACAAAAAACCACATTAACCTGAAGTGGTCGATTATGTGAAATATTGGAACAATGCTTGCTTGTGTGAAAGTGTGCAATAAGAGATGTAATAACTCTCTATTCTAATGTTTTAAAATCTGGTTTCCACTTCACGGATCTTAGAATATAAGAAATATGTTCTAAGATCATTGTGAAGTAATGTAACAGTTCTATATTATAATGTCAAATTTGTTTCCACTTTACAATCATTCTATAATAAGAGACATTTATTTAGAGACATGCATCTAAATAGCATCAAATAGTGTTTAATGTTTCTTTATTTGGTGTTTCTAATTTTGAACTTAGTGTTTATGAACGACTTTCTGGACGGCTTTGGTTTCCAAACTCAAGATAATTAAGCTTTTTGGTTTCTGACATAACATAGATTAAAATGCATCATTCACCAACATGGTTAGAGTGTATTCTACAGAAGTAATCAAAAGTCAAACCCGAACTAAATAAATTTTTACCGTAAATATTAAGGAAAAAAAAAACATCTTCAAGTTCAAGAGGCATCCGGATTAAGATGCAACATGATGGAAAAAAAAATTCCTTAAAATATCATACTTTGGAGTTTTGTTTCCAAACATACCAGAATTTTTGAAAAGTTTCCAAATTCCAACAATTTGTCCAAAGTGTTTTTGAGAATCGCCAAAAAAAAAGAACAACTCTTAATACTACACGAAATGACAATAAGGAAAATTTGAAGCTTCATCTTGTTGCATCTTAATCCGGATGGCTCTGAATTTGAAAATATTCACATACATACAGAAGGAAAATTTGAACCCAAAGACGTAGTAGACATGACCCATCCAGAAATTTGACATGATGAAGAAAAGCTCGATGAAGAGGATCCCAAATGGAAGCCTTCCAACGCCAAGAATCAGAAGCCATGACGGGTATTTCTTAGCTGGGATTTCCCGGGAAATTTGGTTGGTTCGAACTAAGAATTCAATGGGAGAAGCCTTGGCTCCAAAGTAACCACCGATAAGAGTGAGAGGAACCGAGATGCAAAACCACATGAGGTAACAATTTATTTCGTATAGTTGCCACAAATTATTGTTTTTTTTTTTGTCACTTTGTGAGTTGAAATTGTATTATGTAATTTTAGGGTTCAAAAATTATGGGAATCATTTATGGAGAGTATGTCAGAATATTTAGCAAATAACGTGAAGAGAATCGATGGTATATGAAAAGAGGTTTTTATGTGGACTGGAGCGGTGTAATTGTGTGGTACACACCACATTTTTACCAGATACGTTTTGACAATCAAACCGAGGTTACACATATATATATATCTTTATATTTTACATTCTTAATCTCATATCGTTCTCATCTTTTGAGTATATCTAAATGGTTTCATTCCAACAAGCCATCATGGTTGTATGTATTTTGTACATAATGTATATCATAGTTTATAAGTGATTAATTCCACACATATGTTTGATTATAATTGTTTGTGTTACGGCATTTGATGTTTTCGGAACAATAGTAAGAGTTGGGGAGTATAAATCCAAAATCGTACATTAAGTGAGAACGAGTTTCTAAGCTTTTATGTCCAAGATGTAAAATAAATTGTATTATTGATATGATTTATAAGTAGCTTTTAGCTTATTCAAAATGTTTAAATCTCATACTTATAATTTTTATGATTTATATTAGTAATCAAGAGATCGAATTTTTTTTACCTCTGAAATTATGCTCTTCGAGTTTTAGAACTATAGGAAAAAAGGTGGCTCTTATATGGTGTGTGTCTCCCAAGTTTGGAAGATTTCCCGATCAAGTATTAAATGTAATCCTTAGATGTATTGATTTGGAAAACTAGGTTATTGATTTGGAAAACTAGGTTATTGATATATTTTGTTTCGTATGTTGCTAGATATAACTCATACACAAATGTTCTAGTTTTTCAGGTAATATCATTGTAACCAATGCATGGAATTTCTCCAAAATCATGGATAATCTTTGGACGGAAGAATCAAGTATAGGCTTGTATTTGGGCCCGGTTAACACTAGTTTAGTTTACACCCATTTTTGGTTTAATTGAATTTGAAGTATTTTGGGCAAAAAAAAAGGTACTTATTCATTTTTGGAACTCTATAAATACAGTTATGTGTTAGTTATCTTACGATGTACTGTATTCGTTTTAGGTTCCGTATAATGTTAAAGTAGATGAAGTTTATGAACTGTATGAGTTTTAATCGGTAGTAATTCTTATATCACATTTTCTTTCAATTTATTTGCATTCCATATATTTTTCTCTCCCATAACGATATTGTTAAATATATTTTTTTTTTGTCAACCCAACTATTAATCAAAATATTTCTTTCGCATTGACAATCCAAGACTGAGATATTGTTAAATATTATGTGTTAAGAATTTTTAATATTTGTTTGAATATTGATAGGCTTTCTTTACTTTGATACTAGTCTCACGTGTATCAATTTATAGTAAGACAAGTTAATCAAAGAAGCTAGAAGATTATCTTATCGTATCACAATGTAATATTGCACAAATTTTAGGGAAAATATATGTTTTTATGAAAATGTATACATTTTATAACAATACCTAGCTTTATAAAATACATCATACAATTCAAATCATAAATTTTTATAAATTAATGTATTAGTATTTATTAATATCAAGATAAATTATTAATATGATTTTGTGTAAGATACGGATTTTGTAATTTTAAATTATTTTGTACTTCATTTGTTTGCTATTAAGTTTTAGATGATTTTTTTGTTTAAAATTAAGTGATGTTTTCACTTTTCAATGTAAAATTAATTGATTTTTTTACTGTTTTAGGCTCTTTAAATTATGTTGATTGATATTTCATTGGTTGAGATGTTTGGGGTAAAACAAAAATGATGTTTTATTTTTAAAAACAAAAAAAATCAATTATTTCTTAATGGGAGTGCAAAATCCATAAACATCACTTATATAAAAACATGGGGAGTATTTTTTTTAAATTAGTCTTTATTGGAACTGTATCGATATTTATACGAATCACACGATTTGTACAATATTATCATAAATTAAAAATACGATCTAAATAATAAGTCTACAAAAATATTATTTGCATCAACATATTAAAAAAGAAAAATGAAATATTGTTGTATGTTCAAAAAACTGACTAATAAATACTCTCTCCGTCTCGCAATACATGATGTTTAAGGTTGTTGCCCATATACTAAGAAATCATTTAGTTTTGAACTTTTTCAATAATAAACATGTTTTATCACAAATTCTAAAATTATTCAACCAATGAAAAAAACAAGTAGAATTCAAATAATCAAAAACAACAAAAAGACAATAAATTATGTCTGAAAACTTGAAAACATCAACTAATTTGATACAAGAAAAATTCTCTTAAACATTATGTATTGAGAAACAGAGGGCGTATAAAACAACATACATTATCTCAAGTTTTGTTTGATCAAAATATATTATGTTTGAAAATTTGTCATATGGAAAACAAATTTATACTCAAACATTTTCCTACAGTCTTCCCACGAGTCTAGTTGTAGATAATACACACATAAGGTAAACATTGTTGATGACAAAAAAAAGGGTAAACATTGCATAAAGCAATTTACAAAGTAAATAAAAAAATGAATTAGCATATAACTCCAAGATCAAATGACCAAAAAAAGATTATTACGCATGGAAGGATCTTATGAGAATGATCCAATTAGATTAAATTGTAATAATTGTTAATCTTAAAATCTTAACTTAAATAATATTAATGGTTAACTTAATTAAGAAGATTATTTACTTTGATAATTTTTAAATATCATATAAGTCTGTGGTATTAATGGTTAACTTTAAATTATTCTCTATTTATGAAGAAAAGATTAATAGTGATATCAATAAATATATTAATAGTGATGATAATTATGAAGACATTTATTATAGGTCTACTTTCTGTAGCTATAAATCCAGAGACCCTTTCAATTGTTGCTAACACAATTCATACAAACTTCTTCCAAAGTAAGCGATTGAATTAATCCAATTTTTAACTCAAATAGTTTCAAAATCTTTAGAAAGATTAAATCTTCACGTATTACAAACACCACCATACTAACAACAATACTTTTGTTTTTTTCATTTGATTAAAAGGCAATTAGTTTGGTGATTAATCGTAAAGATGTCGATGGACAAAAAAGCAACGCAAAGAATTGCGAAAGAATACAAGGATATGACCTCAAAAGAGTCTTTGTACAGCATTGGTAAATGGGTTTTCTTTCTTTCACATACATCTTAATTTTGCTTGTAATAATAACCACAGTAACTCAATTTTATCCTTCTTCTCCTTATTATTATTATTATTATTATTATTATAAGGGTTTGTTTCTTGATTATATAATACTACACATGTAACATGTTGATGTATGTATATCTAATATACAGGTAGAAACTCAAAAGATATATTCACATGGAGTGCGATGATCCAAGGTCCACCAGATACTCCTTATGCTGGTGGCATGTTCTCTATCGACATTAAGTTTCCTAAGGATTACCCTTTTAAACCACCCAAGGTTTTATACTATACAAAAAATAATGGCGAATTTAATTTATTTACCAAAACAAATATGTTTTATATTTGTTTTGTTTGCATTTTTTTTTACAGTGTACATTCAAAACTAAGATTTACCATCCAAATATCAATGCTCAAGGATCAATTTGTCTTGATATTCTTAAAGACAAGTGGACTCCATCTCTCACCGTTGAAAAGGTTTAAACTCGATCATATATTATATTTTGTTTTAATCCTGTTTCATTTTGCAATTATGATTTTTCGTTCGAGTCATTTAATTATTTCTCCTTTTATTTGTAAATTAATAAATAAATAACAGGTGCTTTTGTCCATAACTGCACTTTTGGCGGATCCAAATCCAGATGACCCTCTTGTAGCAGAGCTTGGAAAGCTGTTCAAGAACAATAAGGTCCAATTTCAGAAAACAGCCCGAGAATGGACCGGACGATATGCTTAAAAACTTAATTTTATCGTTGTTTTTTTATTTGTCATTTTCTTAATAATTATATACTGCTTCGGATGATTTATGTTATTGTGCCGACTTCATATATTATAAATAAAAGGTTTTTCGGATTCGTAATGGATATCCGGATTTTTCGGATCGAATCGGAGTGAATCTCGAATCGGATCGAATCTAGCGGATAATTTGTCCAGCCCTACTAAAATTAATAGGACACTTTCTCAGGCATAATAGGACATTTATAGAAAAATAAGATGTAATGGGCATCACGTTCGCAAGTAGTATCAACAAATACAAGCACACAATCTTGGACTTTGTAGAAGCGAATGTCTACCTTTATAATCAATTCTGAAAACTGTCTCGGTTAGGGGATCACTATAAATTTGTTGAGAGATCTCTTTTTGGTATAAAATCTGAAATACTTTATTCTTTTGGGAATTTTTTTTTATACCCTGAATGAAATTTTATTATCAAATGAAAGTGTGATCACAATGTAATGCATGTGAGATTACATTTGGTACATAGTAATGAAAAAGAAAAGTCACTCTCGTATGTAAAGGAGTAATGATTTATTGGCAGTAAATGTAATAAAATAAATCACTAAACAAAAGAATCACAGATTATAATATCAATATATTTCTATAGGAGTATATAATTGAATTTGAAGTATTTTGGCCCAAGAAAAAAGTACTAAGAGCATAATTATCTATAACACTCATTTGAGTGTCATTTGTATTAATTATATTACTAATTTATTCTTTAACACTTGATAAGATTTTTGTAATTTTGGTGTGTTTATTGGTAACACTAAAATGTGGTTCAAAAGAATTCAAAATAGTTTTGACAATCAAAGAAAGTGATTGAGCTACAATGCTTAAAGAGACACAAAAAGATCCTTGAGCGACAACAGTAAAGTATGAGTTGAAATTACGATCATCTACTTGCAACACAATGCACAGAACAAGCTGACCCACAGAAAAAATGTCTCCAAGGAGTTCATTTTCATCATCTTGGTTGACAAAAAGAGGACCAACTCTGTTCATATTGCCGAAAAGATCATGGAAAAGGGTAAGAAGACCAAAACACATGAATTTTAGACAGCCTTATATAGCATAAAGCTGCTACCTCAATCCCAACATCTTCAAAATCTGATGCCTCACTTGCACCAACTAATCCATGTAAGCCCCCGGAAGACTGACTACAATATCCTTCTGGTTTACTTCAGTATTAATTCCCAAAAGCTTCATTTCTAGGGAAATATTTTGAACATATATTCACATAAATGTTAGAAGAGGAAAAGTATAATGTAATCTGCTTGAAAAAATCTTCTAGCACACTAGCATCGCGCAACCATGATCATGAGAATATATGAATGTCAATCGAAAGCCATAGGCCGGTGCATCAACTGATAAATGCACATGTGTGATGTGTCTAACAAGCGTAAAAAAAAAGCCATGAGAAGCTGATATGTAAAAACTATCTATCTGGAAAGTTAAATTAATCAGCATCTTGATTCAATCTAGGTTAATGTAGTTTCCCACTAATGTTGCTCTAACCATAAACTCAGAGGTTTAATATAATGTACTATAACAATTTGTTCTCTGAAATTCCAAGATGCAGAAAACAATTGAATCATATAAGACTGATTCCGAGTTATATATACCTTAATTGTAATCTTATTGGCATATCTTGGCCGTTTTCCAGTAAGACCACCACCAAAAAGCAACCCCAACTCATCAACATCACTAGTGATGCAGTTGTAATGATCCAGTACCTTAGTACAAAATCAATGAAATTTGCAGGCTTTATCCAAGAACTATTATTTTAAATAGCTATCTCTAGCTACGTAACAGAGAAACAACAAATCTAGATACAAATCAAACAATCACCATAACCAACTTACCAAATCAAATTACACAAGCAAAGAATTTTTGAACCATTTTTGCTAATTGATCTGCACAAAACCATACAAATCCGGATTTATAAGAGCACCATAACAACAAAACATAAGAAAACACCAAAAGTCAGGAAAAGAAACAAGACTTATAATTCTGTGACAACTCTATAGTCCTTGTGTAGAACAAGTAACACCAGACCAAGGTGGAAGGTCTCCATCACCACAAGGATCATCACCGACCCATGAATGCACCACTCTCCATCCCAAAGAAGCCTTGATTTCATTCAAAGCTTTCACTGTTACAGAAGATGAACACAGATTAACATTGAGGAAAGCTAAGCTTATTAAATACAGTAACCAACCAAGTGATACAGAGATAGAACTCGATTGAGATTAGTACATATATTATCATATCTATTCATCGTTCAAACAAAAAGAATGGAAATTGGGAGCTAAACCATGAGAATTGATAAGAGATACAACGAATCTCGATAATGGGTATCTTCCAAATCTGCTAACGAGCTATAGAAATCAATCAATGGGGGATCTATAAACACGAAAGGAGAGGGTGAAGAAGGAGAATTACCATCTCGTTTCAATGTCTTGGAGTGAAATGGATCAGACGCTGACACGTTTCACTGGATAAACCGGTTCTATTAAGTCATTACTTTGATCCGCTTCATTGCAAATCTGCCCTAAAATACTAATATTAAATTAAACTACTCTAATAAACCCCTAATAACCCAACCGATATTCATGCTCTAAGATCTTATTCATTTTGGAACTCTATATATGTGATTATGTGTCAGTTATCTTACGATGTACTGTATTTGTTTTAGGTTCCGTAATATGTTAAAGTAGATGAAGTTTACGAACTGTAAGAGTTTTAATCGGTAGTGATACTTATATCACATTTTCTTTCAATTTATTTGCATTCCATATATTTTTCTCTCCCATAACAATATTGTTAAATATTATGTGTTAAACAATTTTTAATATTTGTTTGAATATTGATAGTGAAACGACTAGACCCGTTTTTTTTTTTAACATTAAACCCTTGGTCTCGGACTAGCATTTCCATAAATGTTATCCTCAACAACCAAGCAAAACCACACAGACCACAATACATCGGATAACAAAACAATCAACTCAAAACTAAACCAATGCAACTTCATTAACCAAACAAACCAGTTCAACATTCCAGAACTATCCAACAACCTATGGCAGTTCTAACCACAATACGGAAACAACACCAAACACGGGACCCTAGATCATCTCCCTCTTCGTAGCCGTGATTCCACGATCACAATTTGCCTTTACCTGCATCACATGGAAAAAAGAGATGCGTGAGTATTATCATAAATACCCAGTGAGACGGTCATCCCATCTACGACTACGCACTCAGGCACGATTGACCGCTCAGGCAAACATACATATCACACAACACACAAACAACCAACAGCTCAACTCAGCCCAAACATCACACTCTGAACTGGCTGTCGTTTGACACACCTCATGTGTGTCGTTAGACAGGCCTTATACAGGCTGTCGCTGCTCCTTCGGTTTTCTTAATGGTCAGAAAATGTGCTAACATAGACAGACGATCCGCAGTCAATCAAATAACAACATGAGTCCAAGAAACCGGCAATCCTGCCGCAATATCCAAGGAAATCATGCCCCACTTTCTCTCTGGAATCGGTAAACAGCCCTCACCAAGTGGCAACTTATCGCAAGTTGTGACCTAGTTAGCCACATCTTTCTTCATCCCGACTCAGTGATAGTAGCGTTTCCGATCACTATGCCTCTTAGTCGCTTCCGGATTAATAGAGAAACATGCTCTCATGAGCCCCTCACAAAAATCTCCTGCCTCAAACCTCAACCTTAGGCACGCAGACTCACCCGTGCCCTAAGATAGTTCCAATCGTCGAGACCTAATAATCAGAACCTTCAACCTTAGAAGAATCAAACCAACCTTGATCCTTCTCCTGAACTACTCGAAACCTGCTCAGAAGGTTTGCCTGATTAACAGTCTCCAGCCCCAACGACAATCGTGAGATAATGCACAACCTCAACGTATAAATCTCACTAAACCATACCTCCACATCCTGCTTCTCAGCCAAAGCATACCGCCTCCGACTAAGAGCATCCGCCTCTAGCTAAGTTCACCACGAGGGTAAACTATAAACAGATCACAATCTGCTACAACTCCACCCATCGCTTCTGTCTCAAATCCCGAGACCACACAAAAAGAACCCCCCTCCGCTAACTGTGTGGTCATAGATTGAGTCATACTCGCAAAAACCTTCGATGCAACTCCTGAAATAACCTGCCAACCAGAGAAAACTACTAATCTTAGTTGCATTCCTCAGTCTAGGCCCAAACTCAGGTAGACTGAATCTTAGGTGGATCCACAGAAACTCCATCTGCCGAAACAGTAAGACCCTGAAAACCCATTTCCCTTGCCAGAAACTACACCTGCTCAACCTAGCAAACAGCTTATGTTCTTGTAACTTCCCCAAAACTGCCCTCTCCTTGCTCATGCTCCCAAGACTCTTCGAATACACCAAGATGCCATCAATGAAGTTAATCACGAACTCATCCAGATCCTCCTGGAAGGCTTCGCTCATCAACCTCATAAACGCAGCTGGGGAATTCGTCAACCCGAAAGGTATCACCACTAACTTAACACTGCCCATAACTCGTCAAGAAAGCCGTATTCCTGATATCCTCCTCATCATTAGAAATCTGGAGTTAACCGGATGCCAAATCAACCTTGAATAACCAAGTAGCCCCTCACAATTGATCCAACAACTTATCAATTCTCGGAAGAGGATACTTGTTCTTCACGGAGACTTGGTTAAGCCCTCGATAATCGATGCACAACCTGAAACTACCATAATTTCTCATCATAAACAACACATGTTCTCCCCACGATGAAGTACTCAACAAATCCTCTAGCCGTCTCATCGGCTCTTCCAACTCTGCTGGAGCCATCCGATAAGGTGCCTTAGATAACGGCGTCGTCCTAGGTTCTAACTCAATCGTGAAAGGATCTGACCGCGACGACGGTAATCCCTGCAACGACCGAAAGACATCCCCACAGTCCAGGACAACCCGAATATCCCTCACTGCAACCTCACCCTACAGACTTTGCCAGCAAAACAGTCTCCAAGTAAGCCCCGCAACCCCTCAGCCATAGCCTCAGCCTACACCCGAGAGATCTCGAGGCTCTCAGAAGTTGGTTTCACTCCCTGATAAACCAACCTTTCTCCACCACGCTCAAACACAACACGACCCCGGTGACAATCCAGATGAACTCTGTACTGATCAAGCCAATCTATACCCAGGATAACATCATACAGTTCCACCAGACTAATCACCAAGTCCGCCAGCATCAACTCACCAGCCACTAAAATCTCCACACCTCTCGCCCGACCATGAGTAACTAGTAACTTTCCTCCAACAACCATAACTGGTCCAATCCGCTCACCGGCGCCACTCCGGATACCGCTCCACTCAGCACGCTCCGGAGTGATGAAGCAATGATGCTCCAGACTCAAACCACACGTGGGACTCACTACTGCCCACTACCAAGGTCTCCACACAACTCTCACGTGCTAAGAAACCTAACAAGCTCGCCAACTATGACCCATGCTTCCACATCCAAAGCATCCTCGGCCACTCTACCTCAACCCGAAAGTATCCTCCCACTTCCTCTTCTGTCCCTGCGCAGGCTTACCGCCATGCTAGGTATTACTTGCTGCTGAGGCCTATTAGACTGAACAGCTGGGCTAACCACCACAGCATGCTCCCTCAAGTCCTCGAAAATGCATCCAACAGTCACAACCAACTATGCTCTCCTAGCATACATGGACACTCCGCACTTGTGTCCACCATGTAATCGAAGTCCTCTCAAGAACCTCCTATCCTGGGCCTCCTCACCCTCCATGCTCCTACCAGCATGAACTAGCATAAACCAAAAGTTGATTAAACTCCAAATCATACCCACGAACTATTCTCTCTTCCAGACCAAGTTCCAAAATCTCGTCTCTAAACGATTCGCAGCCTCTCGAGGAAAGAACTTGGCATCACACTCTGCCCAAAAGTCCGCCAAGGCCAACTCTGCCTGAACCCTCCTAGCTGCAACAGACCACTCACAAAGAATTCTATACCAATCCTCTACACATGTTCCCTTATCCGTAGATAAGATGGAACCCTACCAATAACCGCAGCCCTCAGCCGCACCTCTGCCACTCATGGCATCACCGGAGCCTAACTGGCACCGCACTCGGTAACCGCTCCCACAACTGCTGAAGCCAATCCACCAGACGATCATCTCGACCCTGAGTCCCATCCGCGGGCGCACCCGCACTACAAACCTCATGAGGACCCACACCGGCCCCCGGTAGCCAACCTGAGACCACACTATCCCCACCAGCCCTCACACTGGCGCTTCCATTTGGCTGCACACTGGCAGTCTAAATGGCGCTCAAGCCGTCTTGAAGCGTCTACGGATCACTCTCAGCCACATGCGCAACACTCTGAGCCGCACTCCCGGAAGACTCACTCACTAGTGCCCGCCACAACAATTACTGCAACAGATCTGTCAAACGATCATCTCGTCACCTGGACTCCTCCTGCGGGCGCACCCAAACAGCGAGCCAATCCAGCACCAGCTCGAGTACCAGCCCTGGCCCCACAGCCCTCACAGCGGCTCTCACATAGGTACTCCCACTGGCACTCGCACTGATACACAGACCCTCCTGATACGTCTATGGATCTGTCACAGTCTCAAACGTGGAACCCTGAGCCGCATCCCTAGCCGACTCACACACTGGTCCCCGACCACAATCATGACCTCCACGGTCACCCGGCCACCAAGGCCACATTCTCTAGTGCCTCTAGCCAACATATTGTACTACCGAAGCACACGCTAAGCACTAAAGAACAAACACAAAACAAACAACACTTACCGTGGAATCTCTTTGAAGGCTCGAAGGAAGATGATCTAGAACCCCCAAACCCACATAATTGCAATTTTAACCATATTACAATCCTAGCAGTTCTAGCCCGTCCTAAAACCATATCGCTCTGATACCAAACTGAAATGACCCAACCCGTTTTTTTTTAAACATTAAACCCTTGGTCTCGGACTAGCATTCCCATAAATGTTATCCTCAACAACCAAGCAAAACCACACAGACCACAATACAGCGGATAACAAAATAATCAACTCAAAACTAAACCAATGCAACTTCATTAACCAAACAAACCAGTTCAACATTCCAGAACTATCCAACAACTTATGGCAGTTCTAACAACAATACGGAAACAACACCAAACACGAGACCCTAGATCATCTCCCTCTTCGTAGCCGTGATTCCACGCTCACAATTTGCCTTTACCTGCATCACATGGAAAAAAAAGATGCGTGAGTATTATCATAAATACCTAGTGAGACGATCATCACATCTACGACTGCGCACTCAGGCACGATGGACCGCTTAGGCAAACATACATATCACACAACACACAAACAACCAACGGCTCAACTCAGCCCAAACATCACACTCTGAACTGGCTGTCGTTCGACACACCTCATGTGTGTCATTCGACAGGCTTCAGACAGGCTGTCGTTCGACACACCTTATGTGTGTCGTTTGACAAGCCTTATACAGGTTGTCGTTCGACACACCTCATGTGTGTCGTTCGACAGGCCCCTAGCAGAATCCTGGGAACCGATCATAAATCCTCTCGGATCGATTCCTCCTGTGCACCAGCACGAAAACCTGCACAAAACAACAATCACGACACCACAACAAACATACCAAGCTATAATTCAATCACCCCAATATCAAACAACGCATACAAACCTATCACCAAGAATCCCTAACGATCCATCGACCCAGAAGCCATGGTCACGCACTCACCTTGATTTTTTTATAGAAATTGATGGGAATTGAGGCTAGAAACGAAATCAGCCACAACCACCACGAAATTCTACTCCAAACGACCAAGAACGAAACCCTAATCCATAAAACTCTCAAGAACAAGAGAAATTCCTCTCAAACTCTTTTTCACTGATTTTGGGACATTGGTTCGATCAGAATACGGCCAAAAAAGCTTATATACGAAACCTTAGGTTTCCCCAAACCGGTCTGGTCCAACCGCACGATTAAAAAAATCGAAACAGAAACCGACCAATTAAGGCCCTGTCGATCGACATACACTACGTGTGTCTAACGACAGCCCTTAAGACACATGTCGATCGACATACACCACGTGTGTCGATCGACAGCCCCTCGCAAAACCGGCATTAAGCCCCAAAACACAGCTTGTCGATCGACACACCCTCCAATTTCCTCAAAATTAGTTCACGGGTGTCACATAAAGGCTTTCTTTAATTTGATAATCGTCTCACATATATCATTTTATAGTATAAAAAATGTTAATTAAAGAAGCTAGAAGATTATCTTATCATATCACAATGTAATATTGCACAATTTTTAGGGAAAATATATGTTTTTATGAAAATGTATACATTTTATAACACTACTCAGCTTTATAAAATACATCATACAAATTCAAATCATAAATTTTTATAAATTAATATATTAGTATTTAATCATATCAAGATAAATTATTAATATGATTTTGTGTAAGATACGGATTTTGTAATTTTACATTATTTTGTACTTCATTTGTTTGCTATTAAGTTTTAGGAGATTTTTTTGTTTAAAATTAAGTGATGTTTTCACTTTTCAATGTAAAATTAATTGTTTTTTTACTGTTTTTGGCTTTTTAAATTATGTTGATTGATATTTCATTGGTTGAGATGTTTTGGGTAAAACAAAAATGATTTTTTATTTTTAAACAAAAAAAATTAATTATTTCTTAATGGGAGTGCAAAATCCATAAACATCACTTATATAAAAACATGGGGAGTATTTTTTTTTAAATTAGTCTTTATTGGAACTGTATCGATATTTATACGAATCACACGATTTGCACAATATTATCATTATATGTTATCATAAATTAAAAATGCGATCTAAATAATAAGTCTACAAAAATATTATTTGCATTAACATATTAAAAAAGTAAAATTAAATATTGTTGTACATTCACAAAACTGACTAATAAATACTCTCTCCGTCTCGTAATATATGATGTTTAAGGTTGTTGCCCATATACTAAGAAATCATTTAGTTTTGAACTTTTTCAATAATAAACATGTTTTAACACAAATTCTAAAATTATTCAACCAATGAAAAAAACAAGTAGAATTCAAATAATCAAAAACAACAAAAAGACAATAAATTATGTCTGAAAACTTGAAAACATCAACTAATTTGATACAAGAAAAATTCTCTTAAACATTATGTATTGAGAAACAGAGGGCGTATAAAACAACATACATTATCTCAAGTTTTGTTTGATCAAAATATATTATTTATGAAAATTTGTCATATGGAAAACAAATTTATACTCAAACATTTTCCTACAGTCTTCCCACGAGTCTAGTTGTAGATAATACACACATAAGGTAAACATTGTTGATGACAAACAAAAAAAAGGTAATGCATAAAGCAATTTACAAAGTAAATGAAAAAATGAATTAGCATATAACTCCAAGATCATATGACCAAAAAAAGATTATTACGCATGGAAGGATCTTATGAGAATGATCCAATTAGATTAAATTGTAATAATTGTTAATCTTAAAATCTTAACTTAAATAATATTAATGGTTAACTTAATTGTTGGGGTCGGATTTCACCCGCTGAGCCTCGAACTCCAAAGTTATGATAAGCAACGCGCATGGTCATTTCACCCACAGAAGAAGGTGAAGACCTCCTGAAAACCCCTAAGTCCTCTGAACCTTCTACCTGTTGAAGGTACCTTCGAAGTGGTCTTCGTCTCAGGAGAAGCCATGATGCAGCGTCGGAAAGGTCACAGAGCCAGCAGAAGGCGCTGCAGAGACGAAGGCTGCCTGGCACCGATGTCACTGAGCAGTGACACCGATGACAGGCAGTGGCGCCGATGTCACTGCCCAGTGATGCCGATGTCCCTAGCCTCATCGGCATCCAGGCACTTGACATCGGCGCCAGAGCCTTTCCCATCGGCTTCGGGTCCTTCAACGCCCGTCAGAACTTCAGCAAGGGTTCCAGAAGGTTCAGCGTGTCAAAGCCCAGCAACGAAGCCCACATAGGCTCGACCGACATAGGCGAAAAAGGAAATCCCTAAGGGTTTAGGAAAAAGGCTTAGCCGACTTAGGGGGTTATATATAGGAATGCAAAAACACTTGTAAAGATTCATTCACAATTTTTATCACACAAGCAATACAAAGCAATTACAAACCCTAATTTCTCTCTGCTCATCATTGTTCTTCATAGCTTATCTTCAGAAATCTCTGCTTCCTTTCGAAACCCTTACAAATCTAATTGTGCGAATTCCGGCTTCCACAATTTGGCGCCGACCAAGGGGATTTAGAGAATTTCTTACACCAAAAAGCTACGTAACAACTCAAAGATGGTGAGTGGCGAAGAGAACGCGTCCCGCAGAGACAACCGGGAAAGAGAACCTTCGATTGAGGCTACCGCTGCAAAAACCCCTGCTCGTGATGACCTAACCGAGGTGAAGAAGATGCTAGAAGACTTCTTCACCGAGCAGAAGAAGCAAGCCAAGAGGATCGAAGAGAACTCGAAGGGACTGAAAGCTCTTTCACGAAGAAAACGTGAAAGACCTAACACGACGAGACTCAGAGCACGCGTCGACCCTCAACGCCTCGACTTCTCAGCGCCTCGCACTACTCGGGGGAACCCAGAGGATCTACCACCACCGCCTCCACGTCGCGAAACGGACAAGTCTCCCGAACGCGTGGTGGACGTCTCCGACGGAGAGGAACCAGCTCCCGCAAAGCGTACACGGGCCGAAGCTCCAGAAGAAAACCGACAGGAACCACGCGCCTCTAACACTCGAAGCGCGTCAAGCTCTTCCAAAACAGAGATTGTGGGGGACACTGCGGAATACTCCAACTACTCTAGCGAAGAGAGGTACAAGAAGGAGCAGGAGCGCAGAGCATTAAAGCGCTCTTACGCTGAAGAGCTCGCTGCAGTTAAAGCTCAGATGGATCGGGTGACCTCAGACCTAAAGTTCACCCAATCGCAGATGCATCAGGGAACGGGAAAGGCTCCTGCCATCGCCCAGGTTCTAGAAAAGGCGAGGAACACACCCTTCGACGAACGAATCGCGAAAACAAAAATCTCCGATCCAGGAAGGATCAAGTTACCCATCTACGAAGGAACCACTGACCCTTCTGATCATCTCATGGAATTCGAAGTTGCTTTGGGAAGAGCGAACTTCAAAGAAACGGAAAAAGACATCGTCTATTGCAAGCTGTTCGTGGAAAGTCTTAAGGGGCCTGTGCTACAATGGTTCTACAAGTTGGAGAAAAATTCAGTCCACACTTTTCTTCAGCTTTCCGAGTTGTTCGTTCAACACTACAACATCTTCATGGAACGGAAGATCTACGATTCAGAACTATGGAACAATAAGCAAGGCGAGAACGAGAGTCTTCGATCTTTCATGACGAGGTTCAAGAGCACGCTTTCAAAGGTTGAAGGCATCAGCAACAAGTCAGCCCTGGAAGCCCTGCGCGGGGCACTTCGGTGCCCATCCCCATTCTGGCAAGAGATGAGCGTCAACACGCCGATAACAATTCAAGACGCTCTCCATCGTGCAGCTGACTTCGCCCGAACCGAAGAGGAAATCCAAGCCAGGAAGGGCGGAAAGACCAAACAAACAAGCGAACTAGCCAAAGTCGCTGTACCTAAGAAAAGCAATCCCGCCTACGTTCAATACGAAGAAGGATCCGGAGGGGCTCATAATTATCAAATGGAGTCGTCGGGTCGCGGACGCGGAAGAGGCCGTGGGCGCGGTCGCGGAAGAGGAACTTGGAACAACACTTGGACTAGAGAGTCAAAGGACTATGACGAGAAACTATACTGTGATTTCCACAAGGCAAGTGGTCACTCCACCGCAAGGTGTCGCGAGTTAGGGCGACAACTCATAGCCAAGCTCACAGAAGGCACCTTGAAAAACAACAACAGCTTGTCAGATTTCAAGCCAGAGGAGAGAGCTCCCGCTAACGTCGAGGAACAAGCAGATACTCCCAGACGCCAACGCCGCGACGACGGCATGGAAAACGAACAGCGGCGCGAAGTTATCAACATGATAATGGGAGGCTCGCAGTACTGTGCTGATAATGAAACGGCGATCGAAGCTTACCAACGTCGCGCTGACGTCTGCACAAACATATCAGCACCTGCAAAGCCAAGGCTTTCCAGCGACTCAATTACCTTCGACGAGAAAGACACCGAGGGTCTCGATCAACCACATAACGACCCCTTGGTAATCAATCTGATTGTCTACGATTTCAACGTCGCTCGCGTCCTCATCGATACAGGAAGCTCGGTGGATGTCATCTTCAAGAAAACACTTGAGCGAATGAAGATCGACCTGTCCACAGTCAAAGGGAGGCCTAAACCCATAACAGGTTTCTCTGGCGAAACAACCATGACAATGGGAACAATTCGCCTTCCTGTCCAAGCTGGCAACGTGAAGAAGATGGTCGACTTCACCGTCTCCGATCATCCAGCGATCTACAACATGATCATGGGAACTCCGTGGCTCAACATGATGAGAGCTGTACCTTCAACATACCACTTATGCCTCAAGTTCCCAACACCCATCGGCATAAAAACGATATGGGGAAATCAGAGGGATTCCCGTACCTGTTTTCTAGCTGAGCATAAGATGAGAAACATCGAGAAGAAGCAGGACGACCCTAAACCTCAAGAATCACGAAAAAGAGCGAGAACCAGCCCCGAGCAGGTCAAGAACTTGACTGACCTCTTATAGCAATTACAGATTGCAGAAGGTCGTGTAGAAGAAGAGCGACCCACCTGCGAACCTGTAGAATCTATATGCATTGACGAGCAACACCCCGAAAGATGTGTGGAGATCGGAGCTACGCTTGATGAAGACATTAAAAAGAAACTCGTGGGCTTCCTCCAGAAAAACATCAACACCTTTGCCTGGGCAGCGGAAGACATGCCTGGAATAGACATCAGCGTGGCCAGCCACGAACTCAACGTCGACCCGACGTTCAAGCCAATAAAACAGAAAAGGAGGAAGCTCGGTCCCGACCGAGCAAAAGCGGTAAACGACGAAGTCGAAAGGCTTCTACGCGTCGGATCAATCACCGAAGTCAAATACCCCGACTGGCTCGCCAACCCAGTCGTGGTAAAAAAGAAGAACGGGAAGTGGCGTGTCTGCGTGGATTTCACAGATCTGAACAAAGCATGCCCGAAGGACAGCTTCCCTCTACCTCACATCGATCGCCTGGTGGAAGCAACAGCTGGAAACGAACTCTTGACATTCATGGACGCCTTCTCAGGCTATAATCAAATACTAATGCACCCCGAAGATAGAGAGAAGACCGCTTTCATCACCGACCGCGGAATCTATTGTTACAAGGTGATGCCCTTCGGCCTGAAAAACGCAGGAGCAACGTATCAAAGGCTCGTGAACAAGATGTTCAGGGATCAGTTAGGCAAAACAATGGAGGTGTACATAGACGACATGCTCGTGAAATCCCTCGAAGAAGAAGACCACATCTCTCACCTGGAAGCTTGCTTCGAACAGCTGAACCTTCACAACATGAAGCTAAACCCCACAAAGTGTAGGTTCGCGGTAACGTCAGGAGAATTCTTGGGATACCTAGTCACTCGTCGTGGCATTGAAGCCAATCCGAAGCAGATCGATGCGCTCATCCAAATGGCATCCCCAAGAAACAAGCGCGAGGTGCAGAGACTAACTGGACGAGTCGCTGCGCTTAACCGTTTCATCTCGCGCTCGACTGACAAGTGCTTGCCTTTCTATGACACGCTACGAGGTAACAAGCAATTCGAATGGTCCGAAAAATGCGAAGACGCTTTCAAACAGCTCAAAGAATATCTGGCGACGCCGCCTATCCTCGCTAAGCCAGTCATCGGGGAACCTCTTTTCCTCTACATTGCCGTTTCAGAAACAGCAGTGAGTGCTGTGTTAGTACGCGAAGAGAGGGGCGAGCAAAAGCCCATATTCTATGTTAGCAAGACCCTCACCGACGCAGAAACAAGATACCCTCAGCTAGAGAAGCTAGCTCTTTCGATCGTCATGGCATCACGAAAGTTAAGGCCTTACTTTCAATCTCATACCATCGTAATTCTCAGCACTTTCCCTTTACGTACGGTCTTACATAGTCCAAGTCAGTCTGGCAGATTGGCTAAGTGGGCTATAGAACTTAGCGAATACGACATCGAATATAAAGGACGAACGTGCAACAAGTCGCAAGTGTTGGCAGACTTCCTTATCGAACTCCCAGAAGACCATTCCGCAAAGGAGGTTCGACCAGGGATCTGCGAGCTACACGTCGACGGCTCATCTTCCAAAAACGGGTCTGGAGTGGGGATACGCCTAGCATCACCAACAGGCGAGATCCTCGAGCAATCTTTCCGTCTAGGCTTCAAAGCCTCCAATAACGAAGCAGAATACGAAGCCATCATCGCTGGAATGAGGCTCGCCAAAGGACTCAACATCGAGCACGTTCACGCCTTCTGCGATTCACAACTGGTCTCCAACCAGTTCAGTGGCGAGTACGCAACTAAAAACGATCGGATGGAAGCTTATCAAAAAATAGTCAAGGACCTTGCCTTGACATTCAAAGAGTTCACGCTGACACGAATCCCCCGAGGAGAAAACGTTGACGCAGACGCCTTGGCAAACCTTGCCTCCGCTTCGGCTCCACCAAAAGATCCAACCTTGAAACGGATTATCCCAGTAGAGATCATCGAATTCCCGAGCATCAAACAAGACATGGCGCTCGCTATATTGACACGATCACAGGCTGCTAAACAGACTGAAGCCACTACTGAAACAAGGGGCAATGACGTCGAGATGACGGAAGCCGAAGCAAACACAGAGCCTGCGCCTTTATCAACGCCAGCATCTGACGCTGATGCCATCGGACCCGAAGTCATCGGACCCGACGGCACCGAAGCCGAGGACCCCGAAGACCTAAGGCAATTCGAAGAGTCCCCCACGCAGAACCTTCCGCTTGAGCCTGTAAACAAAGACATGACCGTCCCCATGGACACAGATGAAGAACCCGAGTACGGTTGCGACAAACCTTGGATGGATCAAATTCGCGCTTACATCGTCGGTGGAAAGCTCCCTAACAGCAAGTGGGCAGCTCGCAAGGTGCAGAAACAAGCAGCTCGGTACGTCCTCTTCGACGACAACATCTACAGACGGGGATTCTCTGGTCCTTTGCTCACCTGCGTAGAGGGACAAGAGGCCAGACAAGTCATGGAAGAAGTACACAGCGGATCCTGCGGCAACCACTCAGGAGGAAAAGCCTTGGCAATCAAAATTAAGCGACATGGCCACTTCTGGCCCACCATCGTGAACGATTGCATTAAGTTTTCAGCAAAGTGCGAAAAATGTCAACGTCATGCTCCGAAAACTCATCAACCAACGGAGAAGCTCTCTTCTGTCACCTCTCCTTACCCATTCATGAGATGGGCAATGGACATCGTAGGACCTCTGCATGCATCAAAACAAAAGCGTTTCCTACTTGTTCTAACGGATTATTTCTCAAAGTGGGTGGAAGCTGAGGCTTACTCAAGCATCAAAGACGCCCAAGTCGAAAGTTTCGTCTGGAGAAACATCATATGTCGTCACGGAATTCCATTCGAAATTATCACCGACAACGGTTCTCAGTTCATCTCCAATAGGTTTGAGGCCTTCTGCGCAAAGTGGAAAATTCGACTCAACAAATCCACTCCTCGTCATCCCCAGGGAAATGGACAGGCAGAAGCAATGAATAAAACGATTCTCGATGGCCTTAAGAAACGTTTGGATGCGAAGAAGGGTCGCTGGGCAGATGAGCTGGAAGGCGTTCTATGGTCCCACCGCACCACTCCCAAACGCGGAACTGGGGAAACTCCTTTTGCTCTTGTCTATGGAACTGAATGTGTCATACCCTCCGAAGTGACTTCTCCAGGACCGCGACGACGTCTCTTACCAGAAAACGAAGAACTCAACGATTCACTCCTCTTTGATGCACTGGACTTCCTTAGCGAAAGGCGCGATCAGGCACTCATCAGAATAGCCAACTATCAGAACGCAGCCGCACGCTACTACAACTCCAAGGTTCGAGAACGACGTTTCCGCGAGGGTGACTTGGTCTTGCGCGAAGTCTTCCAGAATACAGCAGAGCGCAACGCAGGCAAACTAGGAGCTAACTGGGAAGGACCTTACAAAGTCACCGCTGTAGTCCGTCCCGGCGTCTACGAGCTCGCCACCATGGCTGGCACGCCAATACTCCATTCATGGAACGCGAAGCACTTGAAGAGGTACTATCATTAGTCCTCTTCTAAGGCCCTTGCCTTGAACTACGAGGCGACTTGATCCCAGCAACGGGTACGTAGGCAGCTTGTCTTCGGACGAGTTCAGTTGCCCTCCTCCGTCTCAGAGGGGGGGAGTAAGTGTTTTAACGAACTACGGGGCGACTTGATCCCTGCAAAGGGTACGTAGGCAGCTTGTCTTCGGACGAGTTCAGTTGCCCTCCCCCGTCAAAAGGGGGGGGAGTGGGGTACGTATACCCATAATACTCCCATTTTGTACTTACTATTTGTTTCAAGTAATAGGCTTTTGACTCGAGTCTCTTGGACTCCTTTTGCGATTTTCCTCATGGGTTACTCGAAGCTTTGTTTAAACAACATTATCAATTACATCCTCCAGGGATTCTTCAAAGCCTTCTCAAAAAGCAAAGTTCAATCCACTGTCGTTGCTGCTGGCCACAGCAACAATGTGTGAACCTGAACACATTGACATCCATCACCGGATCCTAAGCGCGCTATATAAGTTATAACAATCAGTTTCAGGGCTTTTGACTCTGGCTGGTTTTAACGTTCACTTCCTGGTCTTTCGACCACGAATGTTCGTTCAAAAACCCAACAGCACCGTTGGTAAAAAGCAGCTGCCAATGGTTACTTAGGTTTATACACCGAATAATCATTCAGAAAACCCAACAAACACGTTGGTCAAGTCAAAAGGTGTGATCGCTTCTGGACAGACGTGTTCGGAAAGCACCGCCATTCTAGAAAAACCCAACAGCGAACGTTGGTAGAAAAGGAGCAAAAAAAAAAAAAAACACACTTGCGATCCTGGACAACACAATCATAAACCTTCAACCCATGATGGGTATCATCACTCTAGAAGTTCTATCAAAGGTAAAAGCATGAGGCACGATCAGAACGAAATCATAGACAAAGCGTTATCAAAATCAGAAAACCGCTGCAATGCGAAGTAAGCATAGTCTTAGGTTGGATACAAACCATCCAACGCTATCTCCAAAAATTACGAGTAATCTTGTCTGAATATCATAAAACAAACTAAGTCCGAAAAACGAAGACAAGCGAGATCAGTCATCAGCACCCTCCTCGACTGTTGCCTCGACGTCATCCTCGTCGGACAGCTCGACGTCGTCGCCAACAGTACCAGCAGGAGTCGTGGGGATCTCAAGAACTCTCCGAACACTAGCAAAGAGGTCTGCGAACACGTCATGGGCATCGTAGATCGGTTGACGCCGCTGACGCAGCGTCTCGACCTCCGTAGGGAGATCTGGCGGGTCTGATCCCTGAAGAAGGCCAATGAACTCCAAGTTCGCATCGATCTCAGTAAGGTTCAACATGTCATTCTGGGCCTTCCCGCCAATCTCCGCAAGAAGCCCGGCAACCTCGCTGGTCCGCTCCACAAAACTGCGAGTCATCTCGCCTCTGGCCTCTGCAACGGCAGCGTCAATCCTAGAGCGCTGAAGGTCGCTAGCGGAGCTAAGCTCACCCCTCAGCCGAACTGTCTCACCCTCAGCCTTAGCACACCGCGACTTAAGTTTCGACACCTTATCTTCATAATCCTTCTTGACCCTCTGCAGAGCAAGAGCATCACGCTCGAGAGCTTCGTTCCGCTCCACGATCTCACTTAGCCTCGACTGCAGGGCGTCATTGGCCTCTTTGGCCGCACTAATCTCGCTATCCCTAGAGCGAACGTCTTCATCGTAGTCTCCGACCAAACGGTCGAAGAGGAGGGAGAGCTGCAAGAACACGTAATACAATGTAAGAACATATTAAGGCGTAGAAGGTGCTAAAGGACGGAGTGCAGAAAGAGAGAATCAAACCTCGGAATATCTCGACTTCACTACCGAGTAAGATTCACCGCGAAGCAACCTATCGCCACCGCTCGCTGAAACCTCTCCGCCGAAAGCTGCTGCAGGGAACGCGTCCGTCCTCTGCCTCTTCGAGGGGGTCACACGGTCGACGCCTTTTCCTTTGCCACTAGAGATGCGGGCTCTCTCCGCTGACAGCCTGCGGAACTCCGCAACGTCACCCGAAGAAGGAGGAGGAAGAGCAGCCTTCGGTGCCGAAGGTCGTGCGGTTCTCGCCCGCGTCGACGGAGCAGGCGGAGTCGAGGTCGTCGGCGTCGCCACCCTTGGTGCACCGGTGCCCGAAGACCCTCTGGCCTTCGCTGCTGCCTCGAGCGCGATCTGCTCACGGAGAGACAACCTCGCCTGACCTCGCCCAAGAACCTTCCTCGGAAGGATATCAGCAGAAAGTGCTCTCTCGATCCTCTTTCGGCTGAACGACCTCCTCCAATTGCCGTTCCCAGAAGAGAGTTCCTTGTGCATTGCAACGAGAAACTCCTTCGAGACTTTAGGCATCGTCGGCTTCACTGCAAAGAATAAATTCAAACGGTTAGTAAACGACAAAGCTAACAGAAAAACAAAATCACTAAGAGTTGGTTACCTCGTCTTTCCCATCTCGTCTTGACAAGGTCGATGCAATCCGCCTCGACGGTCCTCTCGGATATCTCAGCAAAGAAGAAACGGTACTCGAAGTGGTCATCCTTGCTTGGAAACCCAGCGATGAGTGCCATCCCCGATGAGTTGGCAACACTATACTTGAGCTCTTCGCTTAGACCACGAGTCCTAAAATCTGTCAAGTATGATAGGTTCTCAATGCTAATGTCGACGCCGCACTCTCTGCTCAACACATAAATACCAAGAAGATGTCTAATGCCCCTGGGGTTAATCTGAGCAAGGCAGACACCATGAACCGCTAGATAGCGCATGAGGAAGCGGGGCAGCGGAAACCAGAGCAGGCACTGGTCGAAGTAGTTCTCAAACAAAGTCATGTATCCCGCAGGCGGGGCATCAGCCCTGTCAGCAGGAGTGGGAGCAATCAGCACGATCTCCTCTGAAATCCCGCAGTGCCTACGGAGTCGCCTCAACGACTTTGGATCCGAGAGAGAAGACCCAGGAGGATCAGGACAAACCTTTGCCTTCGCCTTCTTCTTAGCCTTCTTAGCTTTCTTTGGTTGCTCAACCTCATCGAGCGTGTTCTCATTATCGCTTTCATCGTCAGAAGATCGAGAATCAGATGAAGAGGAGGAAGACGATACGAAAGCTTTCCCCGGGGGAAGGTCAGGATCCTCATCATTCAACGGGAAAGTCTCGTCTGCGACCTCGGTATCATTACCGTGAAAAGCCTCTAAGCCATCTACACCGGTTCCAATACCTTCAATCCGCATCGGAGATCTGTTTCTGGGAAATTCATCAGCGACAACGTCATTATCATCCAAGCCCGTGAGCCGCCTTGTGTCGTCGTCGCTCGTCGAGGCCACCATTACAGGGGACATGAACAGAACAAGATAGCTTCGGTACAAGTGTGTCCGACGACGTTTGAGGCGCACCGAGGATCAGGCTCATCGGCACATCCACCCGAGACGTTGGTGGTGGCGGCGTCGGGACATCGCCACCCGAGAAGGACGACGTCGGCCCGTCGTCAACGCGGGTTGACCCCGATGTCAACGAGACATCGGTATGTACCGATGACTTCGGAGACATCGGGGTCCCATCGTCGTCGGCACATCTCATCGGCGTCGGTGAGGTCCGATCGACGGGAATGGGGGCACCGGTGGATGCGGAAGCGACGGCTTCGTCCGCACGTTGCTCTTCCATATACACAAGTTACCTACATCAAAGTCAATCACAAAGAGTTCAACCATCTACTCAAAATCTAAAGGTCCATTCATTGATAATCAAAGCTATTACACAAAATCCCAAGCAAGAGAAGGCTAGATCTATCACCATTAAAAGGCTAAGGAGCTTTGAGAAAGCTTTGGTTATCAATGAGAAGAGAACTTACAAAGAAAACCAAGAAGATCTTGGGGTAATCGGAAAGGCAAGTCGGCCGGCGGTGAAGAGAACTCAACGGAGTCAAGAGAAAGATTTTCCGGCGACGGGTGACCGGAAAATGGGACCGGCGGCGCCGAAGGTAAAAAGAAGGAAGAAGAAGAGTTAAAAAAAAACCTAGGGAAGAAAAGTGGAAGAGAAAGGGAGAAAAGGAAAAAGGTTTTCTTTCCCTCAAGCGGGTCCCGAAAGTATTCAGACGGGTTCACGTTCTCGGAATTCATCTTTCCCGTTGCAAAAGACATCGTTAACATCAACAAACGCAACGCCGAGTCTTAAAATCTCCGGGACCAAAAAAAAAAAAAAAAAAAAAAAAAGAGAAAACTTTTTCAGCAAATTTCAAACACGTACAGATGGAAGTCTTTTGATCTTCAGAAAGGTCTTAAAATCCTTAAGTGTGGATATCATTGACAGCAGCAGACGCTATCAGCTCTCGCAAGCAGAGCACGAAGTCTTAAAATCTTCGAAAAAACGGAAACAACGTTTACCGCGTTATCAACTCAAAGGGTTCACGCCTACAATATCATAACTTTGAACAGCTAGTCTCGACGCTCAATGGTCCTTAAACTCGATACTGTTATCATCAACACTACCAAGCTGGGGGGCTAACTGTTGGGGTCGGATTTCACCCGCTGAGCCTCGAACTCCAAAGTTATGATAAGCAACGCGCATGGTCATTTCACCCACAGAAGAAGGTGAAGACCTCCTGAAAACCCCTAAGTCCTCTGAACCTTCTACCTGTTGAAGGTACCTTCGAAGTGGTCTTCGTCTCAGGAGAAGCCATGATGCAGCGTCGGAAAGGTCACAGAGCCAGCAGAAGGCGCTGCAGAGACGAAGGCTGCCTGGCACCGATGTCACTGAGCAGTGACACCGATGACAGGCAGTGGCGCCGATGTCACTGCCCAGTGATGCCGATGTCCCTAGCCTCATCGGCATCCAGGCACTTGACATCGGCGCCAGAGCCTTTCCCATCGGCTTCGGGTCCTTCAACGCCCGTCAGAACTTCAGCAAGGGTTCCAGAAGGTTCAGCGTGTCAAAGCCCAGCAACGAAGCCCACATAGGCTCGACCGACATAGGCGAAAAAGGAAATCCCTAAGGGTTTAGGAAAAAGGCTTAGCCGACTTAGGGGGTTATATATAGGAATGCAAAAACACTTGTAAAGATTCATTCACAATTTTTATCACACAAGCAATACAAAGCAATTACAAACCCTAATTTCTCTCTGCTCATCATTGTTCTTCATAGCTTATCTTCAGAAATCTCTGCTTCCTTTCGAAACCCTTACAAATCTAATTGTGCGAATTCCGGCTTCCACATTAATTAAGAAGATTATTTACTTTGATAATTTTTAAATATCATATAAGTTTGTGGTATTAATGGTTAACTTTAAATTATTCTCTATTTATGAAGAAAAGATTAATAGTGATATCAATAAATATATTAATAGTGATGATAATTATGAAGACATTTATTATAGGTCTACTTTCTGTAGCTATAAATCCAGAGACCCTTTCAATTGTTGCTAACACAATTCATACAAACTTCTTCCAAAGTAAGCGATTTTATTAATCCAATTTTTAACTCAAATAGTTTCAAAATCTTTAGAAAGATTAAATCTTCACGTATTACAAACACCACCATACTAACAACAATACTTTTGTTTTTTCATTTGATTAAAAGGCAATTAGTTTGGTGATTAATCGTAAAGATGTCGATGGACAAAAAAGCAACGCAAAGAATTGCGAAAGAATACAAGGATATGACCTCAAAAGAGTCTTTGTACAGCATTGGTAAATGGGTTTTCTTTCTTTCACATACATCTTAATTTTGCTTGTAATAATAACCACAGTAACTCAATTTTATCCTTCTTCTCCTTATTATTATTATTATTATTATTATAAGGGTTTGTTTCTTGATTATATAATACTACACATGTAACATGTTGATGTATGTATATCTAATATACAGGTAGAAACTCAAAAGATATATTCACATGGAGTGCGATGATCCAAGGTCCACCAGATACTCCTTATGCTGGTGGCATGTTCTCTATCGACATTAAGTTTCCTAAGGATTACCCTTTTAAACCACCCAAGGTTTTATACTATACAAAAAATAATGGAGAATTTAATTTATTTACCAAAACAAATATGTTTTATATTTGTTTTGTTTGCATTTTTTTTTACAGTGTACATTCAAAACTAAGATTTACCATCCAAATATCAATGCTCAAGGATCAATTTGTCTTGATATTCTTAAAGACAAGTGGACTCCATCTCTCACCGTTGAAAAGGTTTAAACTCGATCATATATTATATTTTGTTTTAATGCTGTTTCATTTTGCAATTATGATTTTTCGTTCGAGTCATTTAATTATTTCTCCTTTTATTTGTAAATTAATAAATAAATAACAGGTGCTTTTGTCCATAACTGCACTTTTGGCGGATCCAAATCCAGATGATCCTCTTGTAGCAGAGCTTGGAAAGCTGTTCAAGAACAATAAGGTCCAATTTCAGAAAACAGCCCGAGAATGGACCGGACGATATGCTTAAAAACTTAATTTTATCGTTGTTTTTTTATTTGTCATTTTCTTAATAATTATATACTGCTTCGGATGATTTATGTTATTGTGCCGACTTCATATATTATAAATAAAATGTTTCAATCTTCTTTAAGGTATTTTGTTTCTGCTATAATTGGATATATCAAATATTTTAACATGTTTAGCAAAAAAAATATATATATTTTAACCGAGACATGAAAAGTGAAACAATATGCCATGTACGCGTTTCTAAAAACTAAAATCTCATGCTAATTATCAATAATGTTTTTTTTGTTTGTTGCTACTCATTCTTCCTTTGGGTTTATGTAACTTTGCACGCATGCAAGCGTTGTTTCTCATTAATTAACAAATCAATACAATGATAAAACTTTATTAATCCTTAAGCTCAGACCCTTGCAAAGGATTTCATCTCTTGTAGAGTAGGAAATGCAATGGACTGTTTTTTTTGGTTTGATATTTGGACTCCATTTGGACAGCTAATACAACTTATAGGGCAAGATGGACCTACAATCTATGGAATCCCACTAGATTTAAAAGTCTCATTCGTTGCTACTTCTAATGGGTGGAATATCAGAGGGCACGCAGTGAAAGTGCGGTTTCTCTCTTAAGTCACCTAACTTCCAGCCAAGTAACAGAGGGTATTCCGGATCATTATATGTGGAGAGATGGAGTTGGTCCTCAAAAAGATGTCTTCAAGTTCTCTCATGCTAGGAAACAAACTAGTGAACCATTCGTTGAGGTGGAATGGCACAAAGAGGTTTGGTTTTTTGTACATATCCCTAAGCAAGCCTTTATATTGTGGTTAGTTTGTCTTGATAGGCTCTCTACAAAATCAAGGCTCGAGAGGTGCGGAGTTGTAGAAGATAGCACTTGTGTGTTATGCGAGATATATCATGAAACACGAGACCATTTGTTCTTGTGTTGTCCTTATAGCCAAGAGGTTTGGCGATTAGCTTTTACAAGGCTTGGCTTTGGAACATGAAATACTTTCCAGAGATGGATAAGAAGGTCCTATCCAAACGCCGTAGAGAACAATCTGAGGTTACTAATGGCTCAGGCCATTGTGTATTCAATTTGGAAGCAGAGAAACACTTGTATCTTCAAAAATCAGAGGGTGCCGACCGAGGTGCTCTTCAAGATGGTGGACAGAGGCATTAAGGATGTTTGTCTGGCACGCATAGATAAACCAAACTTCGGTGAGTGCTTGTCGTTGTGGTTTAGAGGAACCTAAACCTCTATTGTAACTCCTTCATGGTTTATGACCGAAGGAATATATCTATGTTTTCTTTTTTTTGTAACGTTTAAAATCAATACGACGAGAAAGTATTTTTTTTTTAAAACAAAAAACTTTATTAATGTTAAGACAAGAGGATCCATTATCTTACCTTTTTGTTATTTCTACGAATTGTCTTTCCCGTGATCTCATCTACTTAATCGGTTAGGCTTGAGAAGATGTACTTTTCAAATGTGAATAATCAAAGCTCACTCACCGTTGTTCTGTAGATGACTTGTTAATAACTTTAGATTTGTTGCCTCAAAATACCTATTAAGGTGAAATGATGATACCATTTGGTAAGCCTATTAGGACAAAAAAAACAATACTTTACTAGAATCATTCAATCTTTGATTTATCAAATCCCAGTCGTCACGGACTTGGGGTCGTCTTTATTCATTGTTTTTCAAAGAGCTTGATCAATATTTCCACAAACAATGACTTGCATTACTCAAAAAGTCATAAGCTCTTTTCTATGTTTTGTAATTTCACAAAGTGATGAACAATAATTTGAACCCATTGACGGGCTGGACTTTCATTATCAAGGAGACGACTCCAAGTCAATTTACTGAGTGAAATTGAAGATTATAAAAAGAGCAAGAACTTGGATAGCTTTGTCCATCACCAAGAGAGAGAGAGCAATTGAAAATGGGTTGTGCACATAAAAATCCTTTTGATCTTCATTTTCTTTTGATCATATCCACAATTTTGAGCTGTTTTGTTGCAGCTTCTGCAACTATCTCAGAAGTAAACGCTCTTCTGAAATGGAAATCCACTTTCACGAACCAGACAAGCTCATCTAAGCTGTCTTCATGGGTCAACAATACTAGCTTCTGCACCAGATGGTATGGCGTGTCTTGCAACTCACGAGGGAGTATCATGAGGTTAAACCTCACTGACACCGCCATTGAAGGTACTTTCCGGGATTTCCCTTTTTCTTCTCTCCCAAACCTAGCTTATGTCGATCTCAGCATGAACCGTTTCTCTGGAACCATCCCTTCTCAATTCGGACAGCTCTCTAAACTCATCTACTTCGACCTCTCTATAAACCAATTAACCGGAGAAATCCCACCCGAGCTTAGCAATTTACAAAACCTTGAAACTCTCCATCTAAGTGAAAACAAGTTAAACGGGTCGATTCCATCTGAAATCGGTCTCTTAACTTCAGTTCAAGAAATCACCTTGTATAACAATTCCTTGTCTGGACCAATACCTTCTTCCATTGGAAATCTTACCAACTTGGTTACCTTGTACCTCTATATCAACTCTCTCTCTGGTCCACTTCCTTCCGAGATTGGAAACCTAACCAACCTTGCCGACCTGTGCCTTGATAGAAACAACCTGACCGGCCAAATCCCTTCCACTTTTACAAAGTTGACGAAATTAACTTATCTCAACATGTTTGAGAACCAACTTTCCGGCGAAATCCCCCCTGAGATCGGTGACTTGACCAGTCTAGATACCCTTAGCCTTCATACAAATAAACTTACCGGTTCAATTCCTTCTTCCCTAGGAAAACTCAAGAACTTAACCATTCTTCATCTTTACCTGAATCATCTAACTGGTCTCATTCCCCCAGAACTAGGCAACATGGAATCCATGACTGATTTAGAGATAAATCAGAATAAACTTACAGGTTCTGTTCCTGATTCCTTTGGTAACCTTACCAAGTTGCAGTGGTTGTTCCTCCGTGATAACCAGCTCCTTGGTCCGATCCCACCAGGAGTTGCAAACTCTTCAGAGCTACTCGTCTTGCAACTCGACACAAACAACTTCACCGGTTTCTTGCCTGAAACCATTTGCAAAGGTGGCAAGCTTGAGAATATCACATTAGATGACAATCATCTCGAAGGTCCTATCCCGAAAAGCTTGGGAGATTGCAAGAGCTTGATCAGAGCAAGATTCACAGGGAACAGATTCACTGGAGATCTTTCTGAAGCTTTCGGGGTTTACCCACATCTCGACTTCATTGATCTCAGCCACAACAAATTCCACGGTGAGATTTCAAGCAACTGGGGGAAGAGTCGAAGGCTAGTTACCTTGATCATGTCTAACAACAACATCACCGGTGCTATCCCACCCAAGATTTGGAACATGACACAACTAGGTGAGCTTGATCTATCAACCAACAACCTCAATGGTGAACTTCCAGAAGCCGTTGGATATCTCACGGGTTTGACGAAGCTAATACTGAATGGAAATCAGTTATCCGGAAGAATCCCTGCAGGAATAAGATTGTTAACCAAACTTGAGTATCTTGACTTATCCTCAAACAGATTCAGCTCCCGGATCCCACAAACGCTTGACTCCTTTTCAAAGCTTCATTACATGAACTTGAGCAGAAACAAGTTGGATGAACGGATTCCCATGGGATTAACAAAACTGACTCAGTTATCTCATCTTGATCTCAGCCATAACCAGCTCAACGGAGAAATCCCATCACAGCTCAGCTCCCTGCAGAGCCTCGACGTGCTCGACCTCTCACACAACAATCTCTCAGGTCTCATTCCACCAAGTTTCGAGGACATGAAGGGGCTAAGCTACATCGATATATCAAACAATAACCTCGAGGGTCCACTTCCGAATACCTCAGCATTTCGAAACGCAACCGCAGATGCATTAGCGGGCAACAGAGACCTATGCAGTAATACTACTAAACAAAAGTTGAAACCTTGCCCTCTAACTCCTCCTGGGATCAAGAAACCGAAAAAGAACAATAACGTTGTTGTGTGGATACTAGTACCGATCATTGGAGCAATCTTCATTCTCTATGTATGCGCCGGGATATTCACCTACTACCTACGGAGACGGAAAACACAAACCGGAGACAACAATCAAGATTCTGAAACAGGAGAGAGTTTGTCCATCTTTAGCTACAACGCGAAAGTGAAATACAAAGAAATCATCAAATCAACCAAGGACTTCAATCCAAATTACCTAATTGGAATCGGAGGATACAGCAAAGTCTACAAAGCAAAGCTACCAGGTTTAATCGTAGCAGTGAAAAAGCTACACGAGACAACAAAGAATCCAGAGTTCCTTAACGAAGTAAGAGCATTAACAGAGATCCGCCACAGAAACGTAGTGAAGCTATTCGGCTTCTGTTCATACCCAAGCCACACTTTTCTAGTTTACGAATACATGGAAAAGGGAAGTCTAAGGAAAGTATTAGCAAACGACGAAGAAGCTAAGCTACTAGAATGGAGCAAAAGAATCAATATCATGAAAGGTGTAGCTTACGCTTTATCGTATATGCACCATGACCGATCAACACCAATCGTACACCGTGACATTACCAGTGGAAACATACTTCTAAACAACGATTACGAAGCTAAGATCTCTGATTTCGGTACAGCGAAACTCCTCAAAACGGATTCCTCTAATTGGTCAGCCGTCGCTGGCACATACGGCTACGTTGCTCCAGGTAAAAACCCTAAATTGGATTTGCCCATAACATGATCTTTGATGGGTCGAATTGAAAAACCCTAAATTGGATGTTTTGTAGAATTAGCGTATGCGATGAACGTGACGGAGAAATGTGATGTGTATAGTTATGGGGTTTTGATGTTAGAAGTGGTGAAGGGGAAACATCCGGGAGATTTGGTTACGAATTTGTTGTGTTCGTCTTCTCCGGGGGAAAGTGTGTTACTGACAAGTATTTGTGATGAGCGTTTGGTGGAACCAGAGGCGGAGATGAGAGAGAAGGTGTTGAAGATGGTGAAAGTGGCGTTGTTGTGTTTACAAGCTGATCCCAAATTGAGACCAACCATGTTATCACTCTCCACTACATTTTCCTAGAAAGCCTGCGTGTGTATTCGAGCTTTTTTACCTTAAAATAAAATTGATATATGGTTACTATACAATCGGACATACTAGTACCGGATTGGATTGCAATGGAACAGATTAAATTCGATATTTTTTTTTGATGAAATTAAATTCGATATTTTTTGAACAAACAATACAAGATTGACGGGAAAATTTCAAACTTAGCTTCAAGTATGGCATGAGAGGTGGTGGTCATCACCGAGTATACTGCTCGTTTGATACACAACATGAGAGGTGAATGTTTTCTGTGGGTGATATTATTTTAGTCAAAACACGAAATGTAAAATATTTAAAAAATTGGACTATTGATATCTCATGCCCTATCAGTATCACTATTATTCATGGAAAAATAAAAGCAATACATGCATTTAAATGTGTCAAAGTATCGATAACATTAACTTAACATTAAATGTGTTGATATCCTATATGAATTGTAGCAAAAAAATCATTTGAATGATACAAACTCTTTTCAAATGATTCCCAAGCCCGTTATCTAATATAATTAAAATCCTATGATACTCTTAACAAATCATGAGTAAACATGCTCGCAAATCCTATAATGCTCAAATCATTTCCTCCATCAAATAAAATTGCTTTCTAGCTCTGGTTTATCGAGGGAAAGATCTTCAAACTCATATCTTTCAAGAATAGTTTCATTACATATAGTATGAAATATATCATGTTCTTCTACGAGATTACCGAGAGATACATTGAAAGCTTAAAGAATCCTTCTACAGAGATTGTGAGCGAAATCATAATCGTTCTTACTTCTTAGTGATTAGGGATGTGATGATTCATATTTTTTAGAGGTTTTCTTTCTAAGTTATAAAAATATCAAAAAAATTAAGTTTTCTAATATTTAATTTTTATCATCCAAAATGAAAAGAAGTTTCCATCGCGATTCCAAAATTGAATCAGACGTTTCCAAGGCGCTTCCAAATTGGAAACAGACGCTTCCAAAATGTAATTTTTGGAATCGCGATTCCACGACGATTCCAAGAGATTCCGATTACGATTCCGAAGCGTGAAACGTCGTAAAATGGAGTTCCATGCAATCTAGCTATTCACAAAAAGTTTAAGTTTATTACCTGAAATAACCCTTGGTAAATAAAGCATCAGGTTTTGTGTTTTACACTAATGATCTTGGCCCTTCATTGTTTTATACCTTATGCGATCATGACCGTTGATTTTAAGAAGAATCAGATTCTTCGTCTTCATCCTCTCTCCTTTCTTTTCCCCTTTCCTCCTGAATCTCCGTAACATGAAAGAAGAAACAAAATTCACGCTTTTCTTCTTCTTTCTTCCAATCGAATCTTCTATTTGCTAAGATATTGGAATCGTAATATCAAGTAGAATCAAAATCTTGTTCATTTTTTTTTATTCATTGATCAAATCCAGTAATTCTATGGGATTAGAGATAGTGGGCTTAATCAAAAAGAAATGGCGTCGTCCCCGACAATCACTCATGTCGATGGTAAGTATCGGATACATGAAACCGACGGTGCTGAAACCGACCGAGACGTCTTCTGGGTTTTGTTACAATGTTTTCTGGGTTTGTTGCAATGCTTTTTCTTGTTGATCAATTCTCTTGTTTAAAGATTTATGGTATGCAATTTGTTTGCTTTTGTCCATGGTTTTGTGGTTATATATGGGTAAACTAACCTTGATAACTCATGTTACTCACCCTTATGGTGATACTCATAACTTATGATAAGTAAAAACTAACCATGTTGGTGTACGGTGTATATGTGTGCAGGTTGGATTGGTCTACGGTGTATATGTGTGCAGGTTGGATCTATGTTTATAAATCTAAAACCGCCGATATGTCATTGTATTATCATGAACTAGATTAGGACCCGCATAATATACGGGTATTAGATATTAAAATTGATTATTTATATAGTTATGATTCTTATAACTATATTCTACATTAAAACACATATAAGTAGATTCTAAATTGAAACCCGTATAATCGTATTTGAAGTTGAAACCCGTATACAGTAAAACCTCTATAAATTAATAGTGCTGGGACTTTGAAAATTTATTAATTTAGAGAGATATTAATTTATTGATAAATTAATATTTATTAATTTATAAAGAGAAATCCGTTTTAGGTAATAATTTTCTTAATTTGTTTTTCGAATGAGGTTATATTATGAAACTCAATGAATCCATTTGCAAAAATGACATGAAATTTTGATTAAATTTTTTATTATCACAATAGAATGGATGTTATTATCATAATAGACGATCAAGTTAAAATAATATACTATGTATAAAATTTAGAAGAAATCATGGTTATTATTCTTAATGTCGATGGATACATTTAGAAAGATTTATGTATAAAAATTCAATTATTTTGTTTATAATTTTTCACAAGTTTATGATAGAAACCGAGAAAACAATACTATTTTTTATGCAAATAAGTAAAGTTAAAGATAAGGTCTAATGAGATTTTCAATTTTAAGTCAAAACAAAAATCACTAAAGCCATGTTTTACTATATTATCATAATTATATATCACTATGCATAATTATATATGATTATTAATTTCTACTATTATTGGGACCATATTTTACATAGGAGTTTCAAAAAAAAAATTATCTTATCATTTTATCGAATTTCGCTAATTTTTACATTGGTCCGACTCGGAACTGGAAGATTTTATTAATTTATGGTGATTATTAATTTATAGAGTATTAATTTATAGAGGTTATACAGTAATTATCAATTTATCTTATTATATAAAAGAGAGTTTGTCAAAATTGTAACTCACGGGATCGCGACAGGTGTCTATTATTGATCGAGATGATAACACGTGTTAAAATGTATAAATATATAAATTGTATTTTGTTAACCGCAAGATAGAAAATATAAATTAGTTCAAATCACCTCTCCTTTATATAATAAGATTTTTTTTTCTCTATAATTTTTGTTTATTTATTTTTTATAATCTCTTTAGGTTAATGTTTTTACTAACTATTCGTTTTATACTTTCAGTTTTTTTGCCACTTATATATCTTCTCGATTTCTTTCTTAATTTTTTATATATGTAGTTTGGATTATAAATTTTATTTTATTTCCTAATTATTTTAGACTATTATAAAAAAAATTCTAATTAGTTTGAACTATTAGAATTTTTCTTTTCACTATTTAGTTAGTCACTTAACAATTTGTTTTGTTAGTTTTCTAATTTTTTTTCTAATTAAGTTAAACTATCACAATTTTTTCTTTTCACTGTTTACTTAATTATTTAATAGGTTTTTTTATTAGTTTTCCGTTTTTATTCTTTTTACACATGTCATCATCTCGATCGATATTAGACACGTGGCAAGATCTCGTGAGTTACAATTTTGACAAACTCTACTTTATATAATAAAATATACACATCTAGTTGAGGATTGTCATTGTTTGTTCTTATGGATCGATCATGTCTTTACTTGATGAATTTCACTATTTGTTCTCGTGGTCTCATGAAAGATTTTGATGTCTTTTTGCAGTCACAAGAGGACACTAAGATCAAGAACCAAATCAGTATGGACAACACTATATGTTTAATTTTATTGCCTCTTTAAGCTTTGTTTTGTTTCTAGTTTGATTCAAGTTTGTGTCGATATGTGATTTGTACTAGAACAATAGATGAGCTTTTTACCATTTTGTTCATAGGGAACAATGTTCAAATGTTCACAAGCGTATGGACAATGTCATACTTAACAAAGACTCTGCTCCATCAAATTCACATAGAACAGCAAAAAAGAACATTCACATACACACACGTACAAAACACAAAGATTAATCTATGTCCTTCCTTTATCACCAAAGCTCAATCTGAAACACAAAAGATTCTTATTCTTCAATACATGAGGAGGTGCAACTACCATCGATACATGACCACCCATACGTGACCATTTACAACATGGGGTAACTTTCTCTAGCCTAATGAATTGCTCTACTCATGCCTTATGTAGACTCTGTTAGTATGAGGCCAGCTACAAATGTGATATGCAATAGAGAACTTCAAAAAAAAAAGTTGTAATTGCTAATTTGTTTCATCAACGAGAAAAGCCAAAACCAAACAAATCTTCTTATATAATCAGTTTAATCTCTGCATTCTTTCCAAAAAAATTAGAAATTTATATTTAAGTGATTAATCTTGTCTACATCTATATCTGGTTTTCTCTGAAACAATAACAAAATATAAGAAGAACAAAATTCTAGAATGAAAAAGAAAATTAAACCTTGAGAGCACCTTTGCAATGGGGACATTGGGAACAAGATTCGTGGTTATTCACATGGAACCAGAACAAAATTGACTTCCCTTACAAGAAGAAACTGAACATTCGACCACTAAATCCTCCATAATCACCGTACCCAAATCTAACCCTCCAAGAAGCAATCGCTGCAAGTAACAACCGAGGGAAAGGTATACTCCGGCAGAGAATCCATCGGAACCACCTACATCTCAACAACAAAAACCCTAGCCGCCCCTACATACGTTAAAGGCAAATTGGATCAAAATCAAAAACTCTATAAAAAGTTATACAAATCATAGAGAGCATATCAAAGAGGCAAAAACATGAATCGGGAATTCAAGATGACAATACAAAGCACTCAATGCTCAACTATTGAAGATAATTGAATCTCTCGCCTGAAATCGAGAATCGTGAATTCAAACACTCAATTTTCGAACCAAAGCTATTCGGAAACAAATTCGTCTCCGTAGTAATAACCGGATTCATCTTAGCCACAAAATTGTCTTCCTCCCTAAGCCAAAAGTGGTATTCAATTAGAAAGTTTATGGTTCGGGTACATGGGTATCAACCATTAACAAGAAAATATGAGAGAGGGAGAGAGTAAAAGATTTTCTTACCACCGTAACCAAAAATCTGAAGAGCTAAAGAGAGTTTCACCGAAACAGCATCGAGGAAGAAGAAGAAATAAAACTTTTCTTTTTCACTCAGAAAACGCTCAATTCTTTTACAAAAATATATTTTCGTCATTGCACAACAAGAAAGTATACTTACCTTGTAAAGTATGTCTTTCGTAATTCATGTTTTCAAAAGTACCTGTGGGTGTAATAAACCAATTAATATGTATGAAAATCACTAAGTAGTAAGTATGAAATAAAAAGTATAATTTATACTCTATTAGACAGTAAGAACAAAATATGTTTACAAATGTAGATGACAAAAAAAAAACAAATGTATAACAAAAAGTTTCTCTAGAACTTAAAACATCGGGAGAGAGGTCCTTTCATCAGTTGTCTCTCTCGTCCTTTATGATGCCTACGAGTGTCCAACTCGTTGTTATAGCCTTCGTGATTGGCATTTAACTTTTTCTACTTTATCGCTATTATCTTTTTTGGCGCGAGTTGAACAGCTCAGATCTTTTTCTTAATTCTCCATAGAATTAAACCATTACTAATTTACTATTCTAAATATTCTAAAAGTGTCTATGTATTGCTGGCTAGAAATAATAGGACATGTTCTCAGACATAATAGGACATTTATAGAAAAATAAGATGTAATGCACATCACGTTCGCAAGTAGTATTAACAAATACTAGCACACAATCTTGGACTTTGTAGAAGCGAATTGTTTACTTCTATAATCAATTCTGAAAACTGTCGCGGTTAGGGGAGATCACTACAATTTTTTGTGTGTGGAGTCACGATTGCTCAGATCTGGCCGATTGGCCTTGGTTCAGATCTTTATGGTGGTTCTCTTCATTGGGTTAGTCGATCTTTGCTTCCTTGTTCTTCATCCCTCGGCGAATCTATGCAACATCACTTAGTATTTTAGATTTTTCCCGAATCTCCATCGTCCCATTGGTCTTCCTCTTTTAGTTAGTCTAGTTATTTCACATGTTTGGATTGTTGCTCGCCTTTCTTTGGCCTCCGCTCCCCTTGTGAGGGCTTTGCTTCTCTTCCTCTACTAATATCTAGTTGATTAGTTTGGGGTTGAGCTCTTGTTTCTTTAGTATTTTGGTGTTGTTATTGAGTAGCTAAGTTGGTAAATTTGGTGTGGGATTTGAAAGATTGTTGCAGTTATCGGGTTCTCTTCATGGTCAACTTGATAGAAGCAAGTCTTAGTTAGAGACTCATCATTTTGAGAGATTATCATACTTTGCGTTCGAGTTATCGCCAAATGTGTCGCACCCCGTCTTCGTATCTTCTTGTTGTGCGGGAATTCCTCATGGTGATCAAGTGAAAGACTCATATCAAGGCTTTATGATATTATCAATGTTTTTAAAACCGGACCGGCGACCGAACCGGATTTTTTTTGGGTCGTGGGTTAATATGGTCCGACCGGGTCTAACCGGGGTTCAACCGGGTTCAATAATATTTTAAAAATATTAGTATATAGAATTTGTTTTTTATATGTATGTGCATAACTATCCAAATATGAAACAAAATATTAAGTTTAGTACAAATATTTAGAAAAACAAAAAAAATTCAATAGTTATAGCAAAACTAAATAATAAAATGATGATACTTAAATACATAACTAATCTTTTTTGTCTTAAAATTTTAAAAAGATTATAATTATTTGAAAAATGTTTTTTTTTTCACTGAATATGATTATATTAGAGAAAATGTTAAACCTTTATTACTATCTCATTATCTATAAACCTTATTTTTTTAATTTTAATTTTGATAAACATATTAATTAAAGAAAAATGAAATAAAAATATTTTTTTTTTAATTAGAAAACAGTTGAACCCGGTTTGATCCGGGTCAACCGGTTCGCCGGTTCCCGGTTTTTTGCCGGTCCGACCCGGTTCGATACCGGTTCAACTACATTTGGGTTTTAATATTGAACCGAACCGGACATGTGACCGGTTCGCGGTTGAACCCGGTTCAACCGCCGGTCCGGTCCGGTTTTAAAAACATTGGATATTATCAATGTGTTATTAAAAAACCATCCTCATCTCTTTGTCGATTTGGGTTTGATCATTGTTTTCTCTCGTGGTTTATTTAGGTCACCGTTCGTATTGTAACTCACACCTTGTATTAGACCTTATACTACTCTATCAATACAATCAATTTTCAGTGAAAAAAAAGATACAAGAACTAATCCATAAGAAAATTATATCATCTCACTAGTAATCCAATAAAAAAACAAACGATTAAATTTGACATAACAATAAATAAAATGTTTAAAAGAGAATAAAACTGTAAATATATCACGAAACTACTTCTTTCGTTCTACTAAAATTCGGAGAAGTTCAACAATCTTATATCCTCATAAATATTATTTGGGAGGTGATTCTACCAAATTATCTTACGTGTTCTTCTAACATTCACTTTCACCAAAAATAAATATGACATGGCATAATTTTAATGTGACATGGCAAAATTCTCTTGGACTAATTGAAATAATTAGCCCATTAACTTTAGGGAAAATGACATAAAAAACTTTCAAAGTAACAACCACTAGCACTTTAAACCTCCATAGTTTAGTACTAACACTTTAAACCTTCAAGGTAACAATCTTAACACTATAAACCATCAAAGTTAGAATTTTAGCCGCGCCAACATTTTACGTAGCAGAATAGTTAACTCCGTTAACGGAACCGTTAACTCCGTTTCATTAATAATAAAACTTATTTCTTTTTGCATTTTAAACAAACAAAAAACGTGCTAAAATTCATTAAATAAAAAAATAGGGTTTTGTGACTTTCGTCAATTTGGGGCTAAAACTCGAAGAACAAAAGCAGAGAGACCACGAAGGAGAACCATATAGAATCATAAGATTTTGAGTAAGTTTTCGAATGAGTAGAGGTTAGTGTTACGATTTGTAGGATGTTTAGTTTGTAGAAATTTCTAAATCTAAAATTTTGTTTATCTCTCAACGATTTGGTTAGCTCAAATAACTGAAGTTACAAAAATTCTGAGTGATTTTGCAGATAAGTTGAAGATTTCCCATGATGAATGTGTCATGCTTAAGTAAGAGGTATTGATATTGAAAGAAAGAAACAATGGAATACGTGATGTTATCATAACGTCTGTTAATTGGATTTGCAGACTTAGAAGAATGTGGCTTACAAACATACCTTATGGTGTAGTGTGTTTTTAATATGTATTTAAACCTTATGGTGTTTTGTGTTTTGAGTTCGTGTTTTAATCTTTGGTTTGTGTTTGTTGGAATGATGGTACTATTCTCAGTTTTAAGACTTATTGGTTTTGAATCCGAATGAATTCTCAGTAAGTGATAAACATGGTGTTCTTTAAAATACAAAACAAACGTAGTATTCTGGATAATGCAAACTAAAATCCAAAGAACATAAAACATGATTAGAAATACGAAATTTGGTAGAGTCAAAGAAACAAAGAAGAATTCATAGACCTAACAAAGTTCAAACCATTTAAGAGACACACCATATCCTAAAGAGGAGGCTGTGGAGGTTGTTGAGGCTGTGGTAGTTGTTGCGGATGAGGAGGATCCAAAGATCTATCATATACCCTGTTTCCCATGACTTCAAATGGTCTGTTGGTGAAAGGACTCCAAAATACTCCTGTTCCGTTTGGGATTGCAAGACCTTTTCTGATTTTTAAAGGATTTTTACGTGGCGGCTGCTTGACATAAGGCTTTGATGGTTGAGGAGCACTAGATGCAGGTGGGAATGATGAACTTGACTCACCTGGTGGTAAAGTCTGTGTGTTACTTCCAGTTGAAGCGGTATTTCTCTTCTTCCTTGGTTGCGTAGGACGTTTTGGAATAACCTGAAATCAAATAAGTCAGACAACATAGGTAAAACAGAACATACAAACCATGAGATCATTTAGAAAGTACCTCTTCTGGATGCTTACGAGGTCTACCTCGTCTATTCTTTGGTCCTTCCACAACAACTTTCTCATTTTTGCATCCCCTATTAATGTGTCCAGCTTGACCACAGTTGGTACAATGTGGAATCCTCCCATGTCTGGTTGCTTTCCCTTTATTTTTTAATGACTCAAATGGCTCTTTTATCCTATCACGCTTCTTCTTTCTACCTCTTGGCTTCCGAACCTCAGGTATTCCTATGGGTGGCTTGTACGTCTTGTTCCACAAAGTCTCACCGTTGACCGGTCTTATATTATCATCATATGTCCTCCTTAGGACATTTGCATAATAATACTCAGGAACATAATTCACAGGATCTTGTAAGTTGTCATCTAGCACACAAAGTGCATGTTTGCATGGAATACATGTTACCAAAGAAGAGGAAGGACGAAAATCAATGATTGAGTATGTTAACATAAATAAATCAGTGATTAATATGTTAAATACGTACCTGTTAGATCCCATCTTCGGCAAGCACACTCATGGGATGACAATGAAACTGTATAACCACAATTAAACTCATCTACCTCATATAGTGTAGAGCTACTTCGATGAGTTTTACAATACTTTTTATCCACTCTTGACTTCTCCAGCAAAGCCATTGTAATTGGCGTGAGAATGGTGTCGCAGTTCTGAGACTTTAGAAACCGCCTTGTGTTTCGGTCCATTGCTTGTAATCTTACATCCTCTAGCATGCTCATCACAGGCTTCGCTCTTGCAAGCTTGATAGTTCTATTGAAAGCTTTTGATAAGTTGTTGTGGACATCAGCACAATGCGATTGAGGTTCGAAGAATGCTCTGCACCACTTCTCTGGCTCTGTTGAGAGTAAAGCTCCATGTGCAGCAGGATCATAGGCCTCCACCAACTTCGTGTTTTCTTCAAATTCCCCTAGATTGTAGCTGTAAGCCACTCCCCAAAACAAATTCTTATACTCTGATCTTGAGAAGTTTTTCTTGAAGTTTGCATATATATGTCTTGCACACATACGGTGTTCTGCATCAGGAAGCTCATTAGATATGGCATTGAGTAAACCTTGTAAATCAGTCACCAGTATATTCATTAGTAATAGTGAAACATTATCAAATTTGTGAAACATCATCAATTTGTTCAAATACCTTGCTCTTGTCTGATATGATGGTCAAATTCTGACCCGTCCCCAATTCAAGGTCAGCCTTCAATTTAGTTACAAACCATGTCCAAGTATATGTGGTTTCACCTTTTACAACTGCCCATGCAATTGGATACATCTTGTTATCTGCATCTCTACCAACAGCTGCAAGTAAATCACCTTTTAGCTCCCACTTCAAGAAGCAACCATCAAGACCAATAACAGGTCTACAATTAGTCTTCCAAGATCGCCTAAGTGGTTCAAAACATATGTAGAAGCTGTCAAAAATATGAACACCGTTCATTGGTGAAGTATTAATCTCAGTGGTTATTCCAGGGTTTGATCTTCTTAGCTCAGCTTGATAGTCCCAAAGCTTTCCAAACTGAATTGACTGAGCTTGAAGAATTGTGTCCAAGGCTATCCTTCTGCCTCTGTAGCACTTAGTTATTGGCACCACAATGTTATAGCATTCCTTTATTGTGTCCTTTATCTCAGCTGCTTGTAGATTGACATTTCTTCTCAACTCTTCTCTAAACAAGCCCGCTATTACACCTTGTTTCAGCATTGACACTCTACTTGTTTTCCCATGATTGTGTTTGTTATTACACACTTTAACCATCCATTTCTTCAGTGGAACCTCATAAGAACAGAATATCCTCCACTTGCAATTCTTACCACAACAAATTGCAGATATCCTGTTTCCTTCAGACTTGGCCATTTTAATATCAAACTGAGTATTCAATGAGTAACGGAGCAACTGATCCTTAACTTCTAAAGCACTATTGAATTTCTGGAAAAGCCATAGATATGGTTCTTTATCATAATCCCCATGGAACTTACTCTTACATGTAGACTTTTTTGGGTCTGTCCATTGCTCCCATTCTTCATCAGATTCCAATGGTGTATCCGGATATAATTCATCCCCTAACCTAAACTATCGATCACTTTCTTCTTCTTTCAAATCTACTTTTCTGTTTTTTCCTTCCTCAAACAATGACTTAAATCTTTCATCACTAGCACCATCTCCAACATCTACAACTACTTCATCTCCATCATCTATCTCTATCTCATTCTGGATTCCATCTCCTCTTTGGCCAATATATTCATTATGGTTTATAAGATCCCCCTCAGTCTCTTGCTCCTTCAAATTCTCAGTTGGATGTCTTTCATCCTCTGATTCTTCAGGTTCGTCAGCCTCCTTTGGCCTATCAACCTCAATATCATCATCTTTTTCCAGCATCAGATTCTGAATCTTGCTCATCATCACCATTACAAGCTTCTTCATCTTGCTCATAATTACCCATACAAGCTTCTTTATCTTTTCCTTGACTACTTGTAATGTTGTAAATAACACTAGGTATACGTTCTAAGCACTCATGCTCTACAAAAACTTCTATCTCACCAACACAACCATTTTTCCATAACATACACACCCCAAATAAATCACTATCAAAGTCACATGCATACTTTATACTCTTCATATCTTCTCTTGCATCCTTGTACCAAAGCAAAACGATTGGTGTATGCACTAATTCAACCCTCATCAAATCTTCAAACTTACACCACTCTATCTCGGACGGTTTCCAAATCACAATTTTAGTACCCAACTTCGACATGTAGATGTAACTATCATTCACTTTATTCATTCGTCCTCCATAGTGCACGATGATTTTGACTGTATCTTTGTCACTATAAAAATCACAACAAACATGAATCAAAACTTAGTCAATCAATTCATAAATCGATATCCTAACCCAAATATAAATAACAAACCAGAGAGAATCAAAATACACTTTAATCATAGCTTGAATCTCAATCAGAATGGAAAATCGAAACTGACAAAACATCACAAACTTAAAATATCTTTACTATCAAAAATCCTAAACCCAGATTCACTCGAAACTCTTCGATTCTCTCTGCCCAAAATCGAATCAGATTATAGAGTTCGTTCTTACCCCATTGCGAGTCAAACGCATACGTCCTTTAACCGAAACTCTAAGATTCTCTCTGGTTTTTCTTCGTCGTTTCTATGCTTTTGTTTTTTGAGAGTTTAGCCCCAAATTGATTTGGTTTTTTTATCTAATATATTGAACACGTTTTTCTTTAATTGCAAACAGAAACACATTTTATTAATGAAACGGAGTTAACGGTTCCGTTAACGGAGTTAACTATTCCGTCACGTAAAATGTTGGCGCGGCCAAAATTTCAATTTTGATGGTTTATAGTGTTAAAATTGTTACCTTGGAGGTTTAAAGTGTGAGTGCTAAACTATGGAGGTTTAAAGTGCTAGTGGTTGTTACTTTGAAGGTTTTTTATGCCATTTTCCCATTAACTTTATAAACAATCGTAACTAATTAACTTCATAGTTAGCACATTAACTTTGATTGTTTTTATTCAATTGATTATTTTATGTATCTTCTTAAGTAAACTTCATATCTTGTATATAAAGTTATACACAAATGAAAAAATATCAATGTGAACATTTTTATAGTTTACGTAAATTACAAAAAAATAATGTTAATCCAAATGCCCAAATTTACTATTGAATAAAATAAATAATAATATTGATCTATTGGAAAAAAAAATATTTTGTTTAAAATGTAAACACAAGTCAGAATTAATAATAGGTTATTTTTATTTTTTATATTGTTATTCACAAATAATTTACATGGCTTTAACCAAATGGATATTAAACACAATTAGAAAAAGTTAATTATAAAATAATTTTTTTAATTTATTGGTATTTTAACAAATAAATAATATTCAGATACTAATTGAAAAACTAAATATATTTAAAAAAATATTTTTTGATCAAAATTTAAATAGGAATCGAAACCATATTATCGTCTCCCTATATGTTATATTCTATATGCTATTATTCATAGAAAAAACTTCAAAAATAATCCTAAAGACTAAAAATGAACCAAAAAACAAATTATAACATTATTTTCAATTATTAATTCTTACAAAATATTCATCTACGTATAACACGGGAAGTCATCTGGTGCTTATGTAAAACCAACTCAAGATATTCTTTTAGGCGTTTAACTATGAAAGCTTATTTCCTAAATGCATGATTAAGTATGATTTTTTATCAAAAATAAATATATGCATGATTAAAAAAGACAAAAGACATGGAAAGTATTCTATACACAGCAAAATTCGATATAGTTTAAAACGCGTATAATATCTGTGGGTGGGTTTTATGTCAACCAATGAAACCGTTAATGAGATTACGATAGCATTTGGTGAAATGATTTGTTAAATTTAAATTAAAGAAAATGGCGTTACAAAATAAAATAATTCGAGAAACACGTGGCAAAAAGGAGTATAATTGAGAAGGATATTTTGGTATATACGGACAGGCCACGTCGTGTGCTCCTTACCCTTGCCATTCTATAAATCAATCATGCATCGTCTTCGACTCTCAACATACACTCACCAAAGCAAAGCAAACAAAAATGGCGACTCTTAAGGTTTCTCCCTCTGTTCCTTCTCCTCTCGAAGACGCTGATCAATTGAGAACCGCCTTTGAAGGTACTAACTATATGCTTCTTTCTTTCTCTGTATCTCATATCTGTGTAACATCACTTACGAGTTGATATATTGTTGATGAATCTGTTGTTGTTTTATTTGATCTCTACTTGTTTTTGACGATCGGATCCATGTCGGTGGTGTTATTATGAATCATGATCCTCTCTGTTTGATGGTGTTGATGCAGATCGATCGATCTGGGTCAGTGATCTAGTTTTCTTGTTAGATCTAGAAGATTTCTTTGTCTTGTATTGTACTAATGGTGATTTGAGACGTTTTTTGTTCTTTTTTCTCTGATCATGTTTACTGACTATGTTTGGATTCTCAAAGTTGCAGATCTGTCTTCTTAAGCTGGATCTATAATGTAATGTAGTTATTATGATGTGATTATCTGTGTGTAATTCAGAACTCATATGATTTGATCCATTTTTGTTGATATGGATTGTTGGATCTACCATTTGAATATTGTAAATCTGATTTGTGATTTGTTTTCTCAGGATGGGGTACTAACGAGGACTTGATCATATCAATCTTGGCTCACAGGAGTGCTGAACAGAGGAAGTTGATCAGGCAAGCATACCATGAAACTCATGGTGAAGACCTTCTCAAGACTCTTGACAAGGAACTCTCTAACGACTTTGAGGTATATTCTTAAGTCCATCTTGTCTATCTTGTCTTGTGTGCTAATAATATGTTTTACTCATGGTCAGAGATCCATCTTGCTCTGGACTCTTGAGCCCGGTGAGCGTGATGCCTTGTTGGCTAATGAAGCCACTAAAAGATGGACTTCCAGCAACCAAGTGCTTATGGAAGTAGCTTGCACAAGGAACTCTGCCCAGCTTCTTCATGCTAGGCAAGCTTACCATGCTCGTTACAAGAAGTCCCTTGAAGAGGACGTTGCTCATCACACCACTGGTGACTTCAGGAAGGTAGAATTGATTTCTTTTTACTGACAATGTAAGCATATGTTCTTGTGTTGAAACACTCATTGTGTTGTGCGTTTCTTTTGCAGCTTTTGGTTCCTCTTGTTAGCTCATACAGGTACGAAGGAGACGAGGTGAACATGACATTGGCAAAGCAAGAGGCTAAGCTGATCCATGAGAAAATCAAGGACAAGGAATACACTAATGAGGAAGTTATTAGGATTTTGTCCACAAGGAGCAAAGCACAGATCAATGCTACTTTCAATCGTTACCAAGATGAACATGGCGAGGAAATCCTCAAGGTGAAGGCTAATAGATTTGAACTTAAGAATCTAATAAGTTTCTTGGTTTTATTAAAATGCTTATGTGTTATTTTTTTTCATCTTGCAGAGTCTTGAGGAAGGTGATGATGATGACAAGTTCCTTGCATTGTTGAGGTCTACCATTCAGTGTTTGACAAGACCAGAGCTTTACTTTGTTGATGTTCTTCGTTCAGCGATCAACAAAACTGGAACTGACGAAGGAGCTCTAACTAGAATTGTGACCACAAGAGCTGAGATTGACTTGAAAGTCATAGGAGAAGAGTACCAGCGAAGGAACAGCATTCCTTTGGAGAAAGCCATCACCAAAGACACTCGTGGTGATTACGAGAAGATGCTTGTCGCACTTCTCGGTGAAGACGATTCTTAAACTTGATCTTACTTTGAGAAACGAAAGCTGATTTAGCTTCTGTGTTCTCTATCTCTCTCTCTCTCTCTTTCTTTCTGATGAGTGTGTGAAATCGTTTGATTTTTGTTATTTATAAACCTTCTTGTTGTTTCTGTTGTTGTATGCTTTGAGTTCCCAAATAATGGAAAAGAGAGAGAGAACCAGTGTGGTCTCTTAAGTTATATATATAAAGAGTAATGGCCAAAAACATTCAAAAGTTGTTGTCACTTCCAAAAAAACAGAGACCGACAACAAAAACAAAAGGGTAGTAGTGACTTCTTAAGGCCTATCCGATCTTGAATCACAAAACAACAACAACAACCATTAGTGATGTTACTCACTCTAATCAAAGTCACTTCTTCAAGATTATCTTGGAGAATATCTTCTTGCAGTAAGGACTGGATCCAAGTTTCCCACACCTAGAAACCTTATCCACCAATCTCGCATGAACAGGACCCTGTTACAACCCACAAAAGCCAGCATGTCACTGTCAGGTTATGTTTTTCTTCTCAAACCTTTTGTTTATGATTTTGGACTGACCTTGGTTAGATTGAGAGCAGTTTGGATAACGTAATTTGCAAAAGGATCATGCAAGAGATGTTCAAAGTTTCGAAAAGAGAGAAGCTCGCGGACTATGTCACCTCGGCTCTCTGGATAAACCCTTAGACATTTCTCCACCACATGGCTACTGAACTTTTGAGTAGCTAGCTCAGCGTAATGAGTTCTAAACTGCATCAGAAACATCAATGAAGGTACTTTTTGATCTATTAGGTACTGTACCACATAGTTCCTGCCCAATAACATCAACCATAATGAGAGTTTTGAGTCTATAAACACAGTAATACCATAAGAAATCATTAGTGTAGAGTCACAGTTAATGTTACCCGAAAGGATCCTGAGAAAGGTGAAGTGAGTTTCTTGCAATCTCAGTGACGAGTCTCTCATGTTGCGCTCCAACAGAGCTTGAAATGCAACATTGAAGCACACAGCATCCGTGCCTATGAGTTGCAATCTCAGCACAGTATTTTGTAGCAGCTTCCAACACAAACTAAAACCATATTTCACAACATTTGTCACATATTTGTGTTTACTTTATTCATTAGAGCTTAAGTAAGAAACAAAAAGAATGAGATCAAACCTTGTTCTCATTCGGTCCTAGGGAATGCAAACAAGTCTGTATCACATGGTTCCCATTTAAATCTTTAACAAGAGTAAGAAAACCAGGTTTCAGACCTGACTTCACCAGCTCGATCTGTTGCTTCGTTTTCACAGTTTCTATCATCTTCTGGACAACTCTGGTCCTGTTGTCATTTAAAAAAAAAACGCATGAACCAGAGATTAGACACAGCGGATTTCTAGGCTTTTGACACATGAAAGCTCTCAGTTTTGGGTTTGTCCAGAAACAGCAAAAAGAAGCAATAAAAAACTCATTTTTCTTTACCAAATGTTGCCTTCTTTTATTGACAATCTATCATTATTCATTATACCAAACTATTTAATAGCTTTCAAATGTTTCCATAAACGGAAAAGATTTCATCTTTCTCAAATAACAAGATTGATTTTACCCAAAAACCACAAAAGTTGAAATGTCTCCATCTCCTTTAGACTCGTGGACTTTCCAGAAAAGATTTGACATATTATCATCAAACAAATACACTAACACTAAGGATTTGACATATCATTAAAGATTAAACCATATTTAAAATCTGATTCAAGTTCCAGTAGCAGTGAAAGAAAGAAAGCTTACCCATAAGTATTGAGGCAGATTCTGATGAGATGGATTGGTTTTGAGGTCAAAACCCTCACTATCTGTGTCTTTTGTTCATCTGTGCAAACGTGTAGAAGCTTCTGGATGAAATAGTTACCAAATGGATCTGTTGATAGCTCAATGACATGACCAAGTATTTCACGGAATATAACCTTTTCATCAAGAAACGCTCCTTGATCAACTAGCTTCTGCAAGAATCTGCAACCAAGCTGATCTTTCGCCATTAAATCTACAGATCCATAGATACTAATCATAGAGGCTAGATTCAGTGGCATATCACTTGTTGGACTTATTGGCTCATACATCTTCCCATAAGAACTTCTAAGCTCTCTAGGACCTTCCATGGCGGCTAGATTCAGAGGCTCATCTTCCTTGAAATACCTTGTCATCTTACGATAAGAGCTTTGATTAAACAGATTATCCTCTCGATAAGAAGAACCTCTAAGCTCTCTAGGACCTCCTTCCATAGCGGCTAGGGTTTGAGAAACTCTGTTTCCTTCAAACATGAACGAATCGTTCTCAAAGGAAGTAGACGAACGCTTCATGGGTCTGTTTATATCCTCAAAGAGAAAATCTCTGTGATCGTTGTAAGAAATCATCTCTCTATGCCCGTTTGGGTTATGAGATTCTTGTAGCTCAAGGAATCTAAGCTCAGCTGGAGAAACTCCATTAATGGAGTTTTGAAGAAAACTTCTGTGAGTAGAGGAACCGTTGAAAAAGCCATCAAAGCTTAAAGAAGCTCGATTCTGGTCAAACCCATCGAAGCTTGGAGAAGCTCGATTCTGGTTAAACCCATCGAAGCTAAGAGAAGCTCGATTTTGGTCAAACCCATCGAAGCTTAGAGAAGCTTGGTTCTGGTCAAATCCATGGAGGTTTTTAGATCCAGAATCTCTCGGGTCGACCTGGAACGGTTCAGGTGGTTCGCTCCAGATACTCATGTCACAAGAGATACCCATTTTACTAAGCTTCTTACAGAGATCTAAAGCATCATTACTCTTCGTTTTGTAACACTGAAATGGGTTTGTGTCGAGACTCGGAAGAAACCCACCAGCTCCGGGAACGAAATCAGGAAGGCGATGATCGGAAGAAGCTCTTAAATCTCCAGGAAAACCTCCAAAACCCATAAATTTGTCTCCAAACATACTCAGATCAAAAACAGAGAAGAAAGAGAATGAGGAAGAAGACGAAGGAGAGTAGTGAGAGAGAAGAGAGAAGAGAGAAGGGTTTGTTAGTTGTATAAAAGGAAAATGGTGGAAGAGAGAGAATGTTTGTGTGCAGAGAGAAACGTACGGTACTACTCTCTGTGCTCTCTGCTCTCGTCCAAGGCTGGTATTGTCTCTTTTGTCGTTTATCAGTCTCATTCGCCATTAATGTGTAACAGAGCTGCTTTTTTACCAACCTACGCATGGATTTGCAATATTGTCCCCTTTTTGTTGGTCATGTTTTGTTTCTATTATATTCATTTTTTTTATTTGTCATTTTTTAAAAATTTGTTAGAGAGAAACCCACTCTCACACGTGGGAAGCTAATATCTGTTATTAACTAGAATTTTGTATTTTTGGGTAACAAACCGGATCCGTGCTCTAGGAATTTCAATATCTGTCTACTCTATTAAGAAATTACAAATCTTGATTGTTTCTTTCGTTTTTTTATTACTTCCAAAAATATCATATAATTTTATTTTATTTTTTAATCTACTCTCTTCTCTTTTCCATCCATCTTATATTCTTATCAATCATTTTTTATTTTATTTCATCTATCCTATCAATCATTTATTATGTTATTTAGGTTTCAAGATAAATCATCATTGTTCTAGGTTCTTAACATTTATTCGACAATACAGTAAAACCTCTATAAATTAATAATGTTGAGACCTTGAAAAATTATTATTTTAGAAAGATTAATTTATTGATTTATTAATTTATAGAGAGAAATCCGTTTTAGGTAAGATTTTTCTTAATTTGTTTTTTCGAATAATGTTATATTATGGAGTTTAATGAATCTATCTGCAAATTGATGCAATTTTGATTAAATTTTTTTATTATCGCAATAAAGTGGATGATATTATCATAATAGACAATCAAACTAACATGGTATACTATGTATAAAATTTCGAAGAAATCATAGTTATTATCCCTAATGTCGATGGATACATTTAGAAAGCGTTATTATAAAGAATCAATTATTTTGCCTAGAATTTTTATAAGTTTATGGTAAAGACCGAGAAAACAATTATAAATTTTTTTGATGTAACACTTAAATTTAAAGATAAGGTCTAATGGGATTTTCATTTTTAAGTTAAAACAAAAATCACTAAAACCATGTTTAGTACATTATCATATATATATATATACATAATAATATATGATTATTAATTTATACCATTATTGGGACCATATTCTACATAGGAGTTTCAAAAAAATTATTATCTTATCATTTTATCGAATTTTGCTAATTTTTACATTGGCCCGACTCGGGACCGGAAAATTTTATTAATTTATGGTGATTATTAATTTATAGAGTATTAATTTATGGAAGTTCTACTGTATCTTTCGATTTTGTATTTTTTCATCCATCATATTAGTCATTTTAATATTATTTTATTTGTTTCCATGTTATCTTAGATTTTCAAATGTAATATATTTAATTTCTTATAAAGAGATAAGAAATACTCTCTCCCCCTCCCCCCCCCCCTTTAAAAATGGGAAATTAGAGGATATAGAAAAAAATTTAATTCAATAGCCAAAAATAATGTCTATTTTCAAGTTGGATGTATAATATATGTTATGGACCATTTTGCTCTTGTGAATTTATTTTATTTTATTTACTTCTACTTAGAATAGTACATAATGAGTTTAAGGTTTAGAGTAATTTTCAAAGGTTTATAATTTTTTAGTTTAGATTTTGAGTTTGAGAGTGTAATTTTAATAGGGTTGAAAGTTTAGTATACAATTTAAAACTCTCATTTTCTATTTTTTTATTGTTTACTTTATGTTTTTTTTACCAACCTGCGCATGGAAATTTTGCAATTTGCAATATTGTGCCCTTTTTACTGGTCATGTTTTGTTTTTATTATATTCATTTTATTTGTCATTTTTATTTGTTATTTTGTTTTTATTTGTTAGAGACCGACTCTCTTATAAACGGTGTGGTGTTTCTTCACTCCTCACACGTGGGAAGCTAAATCCGTTATAAACTAGAATTTTTGTATTTTTGGGTAACAAACCGGATCGTGCTATAGGAACTCCAATATTTGTGTACTCAATAGAAGTCTTGATTGTTTCTTTCGTTATTTCACTTCCAAAAATATCGTAGGAGTATTATATCATTTTTATTTTTAATCCAGCTCTTCTCCATTCATCTTATCACTCATTTATTATTATTTTGTTTTTTTCATCTATCATATCAATCATTTATTATTTTATTTTGGAATTTCAAGATAAATCATCATTGTTCTAAAAGTCTTAGGACTGATTTGACAATATTTTTTTGTTTAATCTCTTTCTCATCCATCATATTAATCATTTTAAAATTATTTTTCTGTTCCATAAAAAGTGTCATTCATAATTTATATTTTGAGTTTTATAAAGAAACAAGATATACTCCCTCCATTTTTTTTAAATACTTATTTATGATTATGTTTACAAAGAGTAAATATCGTTTTCATTTTTCGGTGTAACTTTTAAAATAATTCATATTATAACTTTAATTAAACTAACATAATATTTAAAAAAGTTTTTTAAAAAAAATATCTTATAGGGTTCATTTAGTGAATACCAAACAACAAAAAATATAATTCAAAAACTAACTAAAAGTAGCCCATGTGGCAAAACAATGGCCATTAGATTTAGGGTTTTTGTTTTAGTTTTTGAATTATAATTCTTTGTTATTCACCAAATTAACCCTATTTTATATTTAGAAGAAAAATTCATGTTAAAGAAAAAAGAAGCTAAAATAATGAAAGGCAAACTCATGGTGTCAAATGCCAATTCTAAAGTAGTGCATTATTTCGATCTTAACAAAGTTTGTTACAAAGAAGAAGAACTTGATCCGATGAAAGATATTCAAAATGTCAATCCCAAAATGGTGTGTCTTTCTTTTATTGTTTGCTTTCCAATTATTCATGGAGTAATACATTTTTTTGTATTAGAACGGTAACTATCATTATTTTATGGGAAATTAGCACCAATAATAGGATTTTGAGAAAAAATTAAGTATCTAACGTCTCCAAAAAAAATTTAGGTGTATAAGATACAGATCACATAAAAAGTCTATAATACCTTTTTTGATTTACACCATAATAATCTCAAAAATTAAAAAATTAAAAACCAAAAAAGAAAATCAATAGATTAAAAAACATTTACCCTAATCTTTATTTTCTCTCAGCCTCCTTTTTCTCTTTCACTTTCTTCTTCTCCATCTCCTCCTCTTTCTCTTTCACGTTCTTCTTCTCTCGGCCATTGTCTCCTATTTTTCCTCCATTGTCCATCTTCTTCTCCATCTCCTCATTCTCCTCCATTGTCCATCTTCTTCTCCATCTCTTCTTTTTTCTTCTTTTTCTATTTTTTTCATAGATCATTTGGATCGTTGATCTTAAAATAAGTTTATGTGTTTGATGTGATTGTTACAGTGTTCAAATCCTATAGTTTGTTAAATATAATTAATTGATATAGCTAACTATATAATTATATTTATGCAACATTTTTATACTAAACTATTTTGATGACCATATATGATATGATAGTTAACTATTCATACATAACTAGTGAAGTATATTGATTAACTATATTGATAAATTGATTACTGTAATGTTTATATAGTGAACTATATTTTTATTTGAATAGTTAGCTAACGTTTATACAGTGTATTAGATATCGTTATATAGTGAACTATGTTTTTATTGAACTATCGCTTATATAGTGGACTATGTATTTATATCGATATATTTTAATATTGGTATATAATAGACTATATTTTTATACTGAAATTTTTTATATGGCATGAAATCATTAGAGTAGTTAACTATGCCATACAAATATTTACCTATATTTTTAAATTGGTAATTTTTTTGAAAACCAATTTAAAAATAGTTAACTATGTTTTAAACAGTTACAAATAATGTGATGTAGTTGACTATGTTCTGAGATCAATTGAATATGTAATTTCGAAAATAACTAATTATGTATACAACATATGGTTCTTTTTTCATCTTCTAACCTGACTACTTTTTTTCCTTCCAAAAATACAAGTGTGAGAATAATTTTTGAAGAGATAAAATTAAGAGAAGATCAAGAGAAGATTTTTATGAATTTTTATTTTTTATATAATATTTTTAAAGATTTTGTTTTTAATTGTCCATAATTATTACATTTATTGGTAATTATCATATTTAATATGGTGATTGATTCTTATTTCCATATTTTCATTTTTTTCTACATAAAATTAGCCCAATTAAATATGGGAAAAATCGTCATACAATTGATTCTCACAGTTACATACCTAAATATCAATCACGTGATGTTACATACTTAATATTTTCCGTAAATCCTATTATTCAGCTAATTCTCCCTTATTTTATTTTATTTTATTTTATTTAAAATAAGTCATCATAACTATTTTGTTAAACCATTTTAGCTTACAATTTTTGGTTCTTCTTTGTATGACTATCTTTCTTATCCCAGTCTTAAAATAAAAGAAGTATTTTTATATTAAGGATAAACTCACGAAAGCAAACTTTATGCTTCTAGCTGGTTTACTACAATTTTTACTATAGTAGAATAACATATTATTTGCTTCGGAAGACTATTTTTGCTTCTTTAATCCTTGTCGCCTCTAATAAGTTTCGGTTATGCCTTCTCCTACCAGTTGCCAGTCAAGAAGTTTAACTCTTAGGCTATGCGTATTCTCTCTCCACGGTTCCATCTCTACATAGGTATCCGAGTAATGTTTTGGTCCTTGTTGTGGAAGAGTTGATTTCAGGACTGCCACTCACTCAACTTGTTAGTTGGGTTCACTCTTCCTAGTTTTTCTTCAAGTGATCAAGGTGTTTGCGTACGCTCGGGGTTTCTTCGAAAAGGAGAGTCCAGAGGAGATTGCGTTTTAGTTCTAATTGTTTTTGTTGTCTTTATGGTAATAGCTCGATCACTTGAGTGTACCTTGTTAATGTGTTGTTCTTGTTGCTTTTAAGTAGTTTCCCGGAAAAGTTTCGTCTTTTGCCGGGCCCTGTTTGTAACCCACAAGCTTGATCTCATGGAATGGAAAAAATCACTTCAGATGTAAAAAAAAAAGACTATATTCTCTCTCCAAGGCTTCTATCCTCATGTGTAGGATCTTTTAACAATCATAATTTCTTGCATACAAAGTTGAAAACCTAAGAAAATACAAAGTTTACCTTTCTCAATGAATATTTTTCGAAAGATAGTATTTGGATGACACTAAAATTCCAACATCAACAGTATTTAAATCCGAAGAATTTAGCTGTTCAAAACCATTTTTTGAAGCTGTTGCTCAAAATTCTTTATCACTTGATCCACATGCGTTCTTGTATTAACATGCGTTATTGCATTATCTTCTGAATCTTAATTACAATTTTTTTTTTTAATATAACATCTTCTTATTTCTTCATTGTGAACATATGTAATCGGTTTTATTTCCATAGTTTCAGCTTTTTTATTTATATTCAGTCTTTTTCAGATTAAATAGTGATAAAAAGGAAAAAACTCTAATTTTCCCAAAATTATTATGTTTCCTTCACCATCGTATCTTGGACGAGTCATTACAACTAAAAACATCACCTTTTTCTGTGAAATTCTTACCTTCACATGTTCATTCGAGATCTTTAATAGGAAGTAGATAGAAATTTTAGGATTTTTTGTCATATACAAACACTTTTCATAAATATTGTGACACTCGTAAACCAATTTGAGGAAATTGGGGGGGGGGGGGGGGGGGGGGGGTGTCGATCGACATTAGTGTGGTGTGTCGATCGGCAGGCTGCGTTTTGGGGCTTAAGGCTGGTTTGTTGAGTGGCTGTCGATCGACACGAGTGGTGTGTGTCGATCGACAGGGTTCTGAGGGGCTGTCGATCGACACAGGTGGTGTATGTCGATCGACAGGGGCTTAATTGGTCGGTGGTCTGGTTCGATTGTTAATCGTTCGGTTGGACCGGTCGGTTTGGAAAACCCTAGGGCTTCGTATATAATCTGTTTGGCCGTGTTTTGTGAGAAAAACAGCAGAAAAAATGGAGTTATATCGTTCCCAAAGTGTTGTGGTTAGGGTTTGAGAGTTCTTTGTAAAATGATTCGATTATCTCGAGAAAGGAGGTCGATTCTTGTGATTGGGGAGTGGATTTTCGTGGTTCCTAGTGGTGATCAAATCTGATCTCGTAGTTGTCTCGTTTTCCATCCGAAAATCCAAGGTGAATGCGTGACCATGGCTTCTGGGTCGATGGATCGTTAGGGATTCTTGGTGATAGGTTTGTATGCGTTGATTGATCTTGTGGTGATCGAATTGTGTTTGTGCATGCTTGTTGTTGTGTGGTGATTGTTGTTTTGTGCAGGTTTTCGTACTGACGCAGAAGAGGAATCGATCCGAGAGGATTATGATCGGTTCCCACGAATATGCCAGGGTCCTGTCGAACGACACACATGAGGTGTGTCGAACGATAGACCAGTACGAGGGCTGTCGAACGATACACATGAGGTGTGTCGAACTACAACCAGTTTAGAGGGTGTCGATCGACAGCTGTCTGATTGGATGTGTTGAGCCGTTTGTTGTTTGTGTGTTGTGTGTATGTTTGTTTGCCTGAGCGGTCCATCGTGCCTGAGTGCGCAGTCGTAGATGGGATGACTGTCTCACTGGGTATTTATGATAATACTCACGCATCTCTTTTTCCCATGTGATGCAGGTAAAGGCAAAGTGTGATCGTAGAATCACGGCTACGAAGAGGGAGATGATCTAGGGTCTTGTGTTGGTGTTGTTTCAGTTATTGTTGTTAGAACTGACTAGGTTGTTGGTTAGTTCTAGAATGTTTGGATTTGTTGTTTAATTGGTTTGATTGATTTAATAAAAATGGTATTGTTTGGTTGAGTGTTATCCGCTGGTTGTCTGTGTATGTTGTTTGGTCGTTGATGATATCATTTACGGGAATGCTAGACCGAGACCAAGGGTTTAATGTATTGTTAAAAAACAAAATGGGTCGGGTCGTTTTAAATATATACAATATTATACATATTAATAAATTTTGGTTCATGATTCAAACTATGAGAATCTAACATAGTTAGGCAAAATCGTAGTTTTATTACCTTATTTTATTATTTCATATTTGGTTTCAAAGCATTGAAATGACGTCGTAGAAGATCTTCTTACACACGTCTATGTAATTAATCCCAAGGATTTCGTCCAACGTCTCAAGGTAGTTCGTCGATGTAGAAGAATTTTGTCGATCTCTTATATGTCAACTGGGACTTTCTTGTGCCCATAATTATTATTCTTTATTAGAGACACATCATCCAATACACCCACAAAAGTGTCTTTAACTTATTTCCATATCATTTGCACCGTTCGAATATGTATCGAAAATATAGTCGATACCTCTCTTGGCGTACTTTTATCCAGTTTTCCTTTTACACACCTTTAAGGCAAAGCATTGTTGATTGCCTATTTTGTTCATTACTTCTAGAAAAATTCTTTCTACTTGTGACATTATTATTTTCATGTCCTGATCCAAAATCACAAAAATGCGGTTAAAAGATGACTTTTAACAAAACAACCTATAAACATGAACAATTTTCACACATTCAATGATTTAAAATAATGTAAGAGATGCATAGTTTTATGTACTTTATGTATAGTTTTATTTAGTTTATTGTTTCACTATAGTTTAATTTGCAGTTTTAAAATTTAGAAAAACTAAAGATCAATTTCCTAAATTGTTGATAAGATAGATTCCATACATTCAGAAAAAGAGCTTTTAAAAGTTTTAGCTCTTTCAAAAAAAAAAAAATTTAAAGGATTTTCAAAATAATTAAAATAACTTTTTGTTTTTCTTTAATTTTGCAAATATTTTTATTTGAGTTAATTTGTAGAATAACACATTTATGAGAGAAAACTTAGAAAATAACATGTAGAAAAAATAATTTAGGTAACTAGGAAATAGAATAATATTTTTGAAAAAATTACCCCTACATTAATTATTTCGGAACATAGTTACATACTCTATTAATCTCAAAATATAGTTAACTACATCATACTATTTATGTAACTATCTAAACATAGTTATCCTTTTTAAAAATAACTAACTACTTACAAACATAGTTAACTATATTGGCTTCATAATTACTATATTGATTTCAATATAGAGTTGATTATATAAAAATATTGTTGTAAGTGTTACTTGTTTAAAGAAACATAGTTACCATTTGTCAATAAAAAAACAACTATATGAATGTATAGTTTGCTTTATATATAATTAAGTATAAAATTTACTTATACTAGATAACGTCTATATGTATTTTTAATGGAAATATAGGTAACAACATACAAATATAACAAATATGTTAATGTATAATTAGCAATAATGTGGTATATAATTAAGAGTGTAGTTAGCTATATGTATATATAATCAATACATAAATGTTTAGCTAAATATTTTTGAATTTTATGTAAGTTAAATATAAATAGTAATAAATGATATTTTTTGTTTCTTTTCCAAAACCAAAAAACAACTAAAGATGACACAATCACAACAATGATGGTTGGCTCCTACCACGTTCAAAAAACATCTCTTACCCGACTACAAATAACCAAACATGGAGCACTAGTATTATTCACGTGAAATCCGAGCACATCAAAGTGGAATTCACTATGGATTTCAACTCAAAACAAATGTGATATCTACAACTAGTGTGGTTCCAATTCATATATATTTTGAGTTGAAATCCATGGTAAGTCCAATTTTGTTATGCTCTGATTCGACGTACGATACTAATGTTCCATTTTTGGCCATTGTAATGTTGAGTAAGAGGTGTTGTTTGTTGCTATGAACAAATTGGTGAACTCGTGTCTATAATAGACGTAGTGAGAATGAACCTATGACGGCCAGCAGATGGAACTCAGTAAGTTAATCATCTCTGTATGAAGAATCATGATCACACTATTCTTGGAATGGTATTCCAATCAAACAAACATGATGTATTATTTGGAGGAGAAATGCTTAGTTCAAAATTATCCATGGAAGATGATAAAATTACATGTTGATATATAGGAACGTCCACCTATTTGAATTTTATTATTTGATTCCATTTAATTTCTTCTTCAACTATAACATTGACAAAAAAAATTAACTTCTTCTAATTTTATTTTTGTAGTCAACATGTCATAGTTCTACATATATAATGTTAGCTTTTCTCTTCTCTCATGTATCATTTAATTAGTTTTAGTTTCATAATAGATACCATATTTAACTATTAATTTCAATTAAGATGTGGTATTTTTAAATTCATTAATAAATAAATAAATATATTATATATAATCATCGATTATCTTCTCCTCTCTTGTTAATCCCATTACATTTTTTTATTTTCTCACATTGGTTATACCATATTTATTCATTATCATTCTCATTTTTAAAACTTTTTCATTTGTTTTTTTGATCATAGCATTAATAATAGATCAATGTAATGCGTAAACACTATTGGCGATGATATTATGTCCATATTGTTAGTAAAAATGTGGACATGTTATCGTGGATATAAAATCATGTTTTATTATAGAGAATAATTAGTTGAATATATAGAAATTATAGACATGTTGGAGAGTTTATAAAAGAAAAACATCAACTTCTTCGTGAGGAAAATACTAGATATGGTATTGTAGATATGTGTATGTGGATGTCAATGACAAAAACTATTGAAAATTATTAACATGTATTTCTTAGGCCATAAGCTGATGTATATATAAACACTCGAGAAACTCATTCGGCAAATGTCAACTATAGTCACAGACTCAAAATTTACACTTAGTTAGAATAATTCAAATTGGTTACAAACATATATTTAAACACCATACCGTTTGTACTTTTTTGGATAATATTGAAGTCGATGATGTAATTATTCACTTTCACTTTCAGATTTGTTTGTGCTTGCACCAACCTTTTCTTGCTCGTGTTCTTGAATCTTGACGACGGATTCCAAACATTCTTTGATTTACCTCATCTTTCTTTTTCTTCCTCTTGTTTCATTTGAATTTGGTAATGGCAATGTCACGACTACTTCACATTCTCTGTCACCATCAAGAAACTAAACCCTTTATAAACAGAGACTATTTTTTTGTTATTATCAATGGTATTTAATATGAAAATTTTGTGTGTATATGTTAATTATTTTGTTTAACTTATTAAAGTTTTAATGTGTAAGTTTAATTAATATTAAATTTTGTTGAATATAAAATACTTTTTTCGTTAGATATGAGTAAATATTTGTGTTTGAAATATATACTACTTGATGATTATTCTAGTTATCTTCTCTATTTGTTCAAATGTAACAAATAATTCATTATTAATTTAGTATTGACAACATAAAACATTTTTAAGATTAAGATTAATAAATGCAAAAAATTAAGATTGTTAATAGATGTTTTTTGTAAGGATACAATAGTAAAATTACAAAAAAATTTAATCTACCTAAATTATTCTTACACGACATATAAACTAAAATGAAAGAAATATTAAGTTTAAACTATTGTTATTTAATTAGTAGTGTATTAAATATCACTATTTTGGTATCTTTACGAGTTTTATAATCAGCGTGAGATGTGTCAAAGTGACATTCTTTTTGAAATTGAGGAGTATTATTTTATTTGTTTCATCCATAATATCAATCATTTATTATTTTATTTATCTTTACAAGATAAATCATCATTGCTCTAAGTGTTAGTAACAAATATAGGCACTTATTTGACAATATCTTCTAATGAAGACAAATTTCGGGGAGAGAATATTTTTCCATTATCTAGAAATTTTAATGGCTGAATGAGGAGAAGTCATTTTTTCCATATTTTGTTAGATTGGAATGTTGTAAGACATTGAGTGAGAATATGAACCGTTTGTTAAGTATTAAGAGTTAAAAATGAGTAGCATAGAGTGAAAAATTATATGAAATGGATCCCCACCCGCATAATCATCGATTATCTTCTCCTCTCTAGTTAATACCATTACAACTTTTTTAATCTTCTCTCACATTGGTCTTATCATATTTGTTCATTCTTCTGATTCGTATGTTTTTCAATTTTTTCATTTGTTTTCGATCATAACATTACTAATAGGTCAATGCAATATGTAAACACTATTGGCTATGAGATTATGTACACATTATTCATAAGAATATGAAAATGTTACCGTTGATAGAAAATCATGTTTTATTATAGAGAATAATTAGTTGTATATATAGAAATTATGGACATGTTATCGTATAAAGATTAGCGTGACATGCTACTGTGGAGAGTTTATCAAAGAAAAGCATCAAATCCTTCGTGAATAAAACAATAGATATGGTATTATAGATACATGTATGTGGATGTCAATGAAAAAAACTACGGTAAATTATTACCATGTTTCCGCATGTCCAACTTTTACCTCTCTCTCTCTCTCTCTTTTGTCATCTTCTACCTCTTTGCAAAACAAAACAAAAAATTATTTATTATTTCATTTTTTTATTCTCAAATTCATACCAAATCATACATAAATTCATGCCCCAATCTTGAAACTCATCATTATCAACATTCTTCTTAATAAAATTCAGACCAAAATATGCAATTGACCAACAATGTGATTACTAATATTTGTATAGGATTTTGTGGACATGTTATCTTAGACAATTATGTTGTAATATTATTGTTAATTTTATAATTTTTATCGATGGAATTAAATCCAGAAACTTATTGATTGATTAAAGAAATGTTAATATAGTGTTTGGGCAGCTTTGCTTGGTGCTTATAGAATTTATAGAAATACACAACTTTAAATAAAAGGTGTAGGAAATTAGAAGTAATGTTGAAGACCAAATTGAAAACTACATCAATCTTTATAATTTAGATATTTTTGTGTTTTTGTAAATTGAATTAGAAGTTGTGGATAACATATGTGGATAAATACAAGATGCCTAAGATAAATATGATGACATGTACCCATTAAGTTTATTTTTTATTGTTTATGTGGATAACATATTTTCTTGTGTTCATCAAAATTTTGTTAATTTTATAACTTTTTGCAATTTTTTTACCTAATATTGATGATCAGTTTGTGGATAGGGTGTTATGTACATGTTATTATAGGTAAGTAGGTAGTTAAAATGAATAATCACAATATTTGTTGATAAGTTTTTTATAACAATCTCATAAACTATTATCATTTCCACAATAACATGTCCACGATTATCTTCTTATTATATATCAATTGTCCACGCACATTATTGTTTTTCACTGTCCACATTAACAATATCCACGCGTGTGCCCATAAAGGTATTTTTTTCATATTTTGCCCAAATAACAAAAGAAATGTGTCTAACAAACTAAAGTGTCCCCGTTGAAATAAAAGGACAAAAAATGTCCTTCAGTGTAACCAACCCTTGATTATATGTCTAAATGGGTTGAAGCTATAGCTAATCTTACCAATGTTGCCAATGTGGTGGTTAAGCTATCCAAGATAATCATCTTCCCGTGCTTTGATGTACCAAAGGTTGTGATAAGCGATGACAGAAGACATTTTATCAACAAAGTCTTTGAGGGCTTGTTCAAAAAACGTGAAGTAAGTATAAAGTTGTAACACTCTATCATCCACAAACCTCAGGTCAAGTTGAAGTCTCCAACCGCCAAAGCAAAGCCATTCTAGAGAAGATGGTTAGTAATAGTAGGAAAGATTGGACGAATATGCTTGATAATGCTCTATAGGCTTATAGAACCGCTTACAAGATACCAATTGGCACAACCCCTTTCAGCCTTCGCTACGGTAAATCTTGCCATCTATTGGTTGAGCTAGAGTATAATGCTTTGTGGGCTACTAAGTTGATTAATTATGACATCAAGACGGCTTCCAAAAAACGATTAATCTAACTTGAAGTTTTGGGGAAATACGCCAAACACATGAGAATTCCAAGATTTACAAGAGAAGACTAAACTTTCCATGACAAGAAACTTTTGAAGAGAGATTTTAAAAGGGGTGATCAAGTCTTACTACTCAACTCGTGGTTGAGGTTGTTTCCCGAAAAGCTTAAATCAAGATGGCCCGATCCTTTTAAGATCAATTAAGTTAAACCGTATGGTGGTATTATGCTTAGTAATAAGTACGGGGAAGAGTTAACGGTAAATGGTCAACGATGTAATATATATCATGTAAATATCCTAATAGAGGAAGAAATAAATATTCTTCTCTCAAAACCCTAAAATGCATAAGGAGCTCAACACCTCAAGCTAAAGACGTTAAAAAAGCGCATTTAGAAGACAAACCCATGGTATTCTTGAATATATTTATTTGCTCTAATGTCTCCTTTATGCTTGTCTTTAGCGTGTTTTTGGTTTTAGGATGGAACAACAAGTACATGGGGTGGAACATGGAAAAGCAAGACGAGCTGCAAACTGAGAAGGGTGGGAACGACCAAAATAATTTGGTTGGTAGTTTGGTTGATCGGTCACAGAGGAGGTGACAATCTTCCTATACCCGGACCGACTAAGATAATTCGTCTGGTTGTTCGGTTGGTCTGTCTGGGGCCCTTTAGAAGGCAAGTTTTCTTTCTCTTCATTTTGGCTATTTCTTCCCACATTTCTCTTTCCAAACATCATTTTCCATATGATATAAACTCTCTTCACCTACTTACAACCTCTTCTCCACTCTCCACATACTTGATTTCCTATGAACTCACATGTCATCATTATGTTCCCCACTCTCCAACATATATATATATACAACACCTTCTTTTCATGCTCTTCACACACTCATTTACTCTACTTACATGCTTTTCTCTTTAGCATCTATAAGTGGCCACAAAATTGTCTTCTTAATGTGGTTGGATCTGTTGATTAACTATACTATATAAACTCATTCTCTAATTTGTTAACCATATAGGTACAATACACAATGGACGCCTTAGCAAGGTTGATGCCCATGCAAGGTCCGAACGAAGTAGTAAACCAAAGGAAGTCATGAGCGAAGAAGAATACACAAATCTAACCAAGGGTGTTCCAACCGAGTGGACCGCGAAAGAGACTCAAGCTCTAACCCGCTTAAGAGAAGAGGAAATCGTTACTACATGTTTTGTTGATAGGAAGCTCCTAAAGAATATGGGCATACATGATGATTTTGACATAACCATGGAGAAGATAGGAATCCGAACTTTTGCAACTATGGATAAATTCACCTACAAGGATCTCACCTATGAGTTTCTTGCAATAGTGGACGTGAAATATGAGAAGAATAACCAAAAAGTTTCTTCATAAGCACTTGTGCGTTTCAAGCTAGAGAACAAAGCCAATATGATCAAATCCAACAATGGGGATCATCCTCCTTTACTCTCCACATTGACAAACACGAATGGTGATCCACGTTGCGTCGAATTACCATATCCCACGGTTTCGCCAACATACCACGAGAATATCCGTTTCAACATAGCGGATGAGCTTTATATTCGTCATGAGTGGAACAATGACGATGAAGATGAAGATGAAGAGGAAGTTGCGGCCTACCACCTTCCAATGACATGCAATACCCCAATTTTCGTCTTCCGCCTTAAACGTTCAACCCAAAGATGTTTGGACAAAGAATTTGATCACGAGTTCAAAAAGAAACAAAAGATGTTTTCATGGGCCTCAAAGATGCTTGGGAAGTTATATAGGAAATCAAAGAAAACACAACATGTGAGATATGTCTCCTTCGAGAGCACTCTCACACCACCGATGAAGACTCGTATTACCATTAAGAGGTGAGAAAAAGTGTGCACGATTTTAGAAGAAGTGAAAGAGATGATGGAGCTAGCTCAAGCAACCAATGTCGTAGCACCTCCTCCTCCTCTTTCTGCCGCTAAACCAAGTACCACGACCAACTATTGTTTTATCCATATCTCGCTAATGCTTGCTTGCTATTTTGTTTAAAGGCTTTCACCACTGTACTATTTCTCTTTCACATTCTCTTTTCAATATGTAAACTAAGCTATCTTCCTTTGTCATACTAACCACACTAAGATAGTGCGAGTTTAGTCTGGGGGAGGATAGCCATCAAGATTGGTAATAAATGTTGTGTTTGTGCTAGTCTTGTTTTCCTTAGCATATTTGAGTCTTTAAGCATTCCATTAGATACATGTTTTAAACTGATAAAAACACTAAAATTTGAAAACTTTCGATTGCATACACTTGCATGTTCATCTAGGTTGCATTGTACATATGGAAAACAATGGTTGAATTGCCTTGTAGAGATTTCTAGTACATAGCACTATTTTTAAATGTCTTGATAATGCTCTTGTTGGCTTGATAAACCGCAAAAGCATGCTTATTCATATCGTTGATCTATTAGCTATAGATTTTTGAAGTCTTATTGATTGATTGCTTACTTGATTTGAAACCAAATCCACCTTATTAGACTATAATTGAGTTTCAATTATCTCGCTTATGGGTTTTTAGCCTTTAACCATGGTTAGTATATACACGTTCAACCACTTTTTATTCTTTTGTACCATTCTCTAATGGTTTGAATAATCATCCTGATTCAAGTACAAAATTATAATGAGGATTGTACAACACCTTATATTATATTAGCCTTCTTTGAAACCATCACCAATTTGTTGAGTGAGGCCTTGTTTAGTTGCACCTTATGCATAAAATATTTTGAGATGGAAATGACAAGCTCCTTTCTTCCATTATGAGTAGTCGTATTGGCTAGTTTAGGTGGACTGAGAGAATCTTGATGCTTCACCGATTTTATAACGGTTTTGGGATGGGTTATGAATAGTAAATATGGATGTAAGTTTTGATGAGAGTTGAAAAGAAAAAGAAGAATCAAAGTGGTTGATGTGAAAATGAATAAGAAACCAAAATGATTTAGGGAGAAAAAACAATAAGAAACACAACTCTTATGCTAAAAAGTGTAAGGGAAAAGCTCATAGTTTAATCAAAATAAAGAATAAAAAGGAGTTGAAATGAATAAGCAAGAGTAGATGGCTAAGTGTAAAGAAAAGAACTCCCTAGGTTCATTCTCAAAAGAAAAGAAAAGTTGAAGTAACTGATGTTGAGAATAAAAGTGAGGTTGAGTGAGTTACTAAATTATTGGGTTGGGTATAAAATGGAAGACTGTATCTATATGCATAATTTTTGTTTTCTTCTCCATTGCTTTTGTGAAATGACTTGTGTTTAATCTTTGAGAAAAGTCACTAAAACATTATGAACCTCATTTTACATCACACTGAGCCTATTCTCTTAACCAAAGTGATTGGATTAGGTCAAATTCCCATTTGCGAGACTACAAGGTTATAAGAACTTAATGAATATAGAAATTGGTGGATATGAAACATTTGGTCATTTGACATGACTGCTGCATTGGGCACGAGATCGCTTTAGGCATGAGATGCCTTAGACAATTCTTAACTTAGTCATTTTCAACCGTTGTTCTCAGGAAACCTGACCCCAACAAAGATGCTTGAAGAACTCTTTTGTGAGCTTGGATCACAAAGCCACTTAGTCGTGTTTATATGATTTCTTGTGGCTTTGATGGACTTGGTAATAAAGCTAACTTAACCGTAGATCTTGAATGCGATTAGTTTACTATTTGTTTGGACTAGTCTATAAAACATGATCCATTGTCTTTAGAGCTTTTTTCATGATAATCTAGCCTAGAAAAACTAACCACTTTCTCATAAAGATTGTATCTTAGTATTCCTACAATGATATCTTTTCATAAATCACCTCTTTGCATAAAGAGTTTATCTTGGTATTCTCTACAATGATATATTTTCATAAAACCGAAAAACTCTTTGATTTCATCTAGCTTAAGTTTCCTTCTCATCTCTCCGTTTTTTGGGTTTGACCTCTACTTATGGCTATTGTTGTTTGATACTTGGGGCATCTCTAGTAGTGAGAAGACTTACAAATTTAAAGTTTGTTACTAGCACAAACAATTGATCCTTACTTTCTAGTAAATGGTTTTAAGTTGTGTGCCATCAACCACCCAAGAGGAAGAACGATTACGTGACTTTATCTATTAAATTATTTGGGCCATTATATATACCTAAACATTTTTAGAATCAGGTTAATATACCAATTATCTAAGTGATGCTAAGAAACTGGCCTAAACGGATTACACATGACGTCAAAAACTTGTTTACCAGTTACATAAATAGGGCTGTTTGTTTGACAAACGCATACGTCATGCGGCCAAACGCTATGATTGTTCTTTGCTTGACAGCCACATCGTTTAGTCACAGCAGCTAGTCATTGTTCGTTTGCCTGCCATTGCAGCTGCGTCTGAAATTTTAGCTGCGACGCTAAATTTTAAATGCAGACGCTGAATTTTGCTACAACCAAGAAAATTCGTGACGCAAGACGCAACGTCTAGCCGTTGCATATGGTCGCAGAAGTTTAGGACATGCAAACAAACAACATTTGGCCACATGATGCAGTCGCAAGCTGCTGCAGCTGTCAAACGAATATGCCTTATGTGTCTTGAATAATTTTTGTTCTTTTTTTTGCTCCACTAAGATTGCCACTTGAATTAGTTTTGTGAAGAACTGATAAGAAACAAAATGAAAAAGAAGAAAAAAATAATTTCTCAAAAAAAACAAGAAAGTGGTGGCTACTGGCTAGGAGAAGAATTATCTCGTGTCATTTGAAGGTATAATGGTCCAAAATACCTAAGGTATAGAATATCATAAGCTGTAACATTTATATGGGTTGATGGATAATTATAATTTGTGTGGATATTACACATTTACACATAATGCCCTTAACTTTAGTTGTTTAACTATAAAGTATGGGAGTTTTTTGTATATAAAAAAAGAAAGTATGGGAGTTGTATATGTAATACACTCATTTGGGGCAGACCAGGGCCCAACGTTCGTTTCCAGAGAAGATACAGACTTCCTTTTCTTGTGATCTGCTCAGTCTTACACACTGCGCCAAACGTACGAGAGAGCTTTTGCAGAAACGGTCCACAATGTTTTCCTTGGATGACAGATTAACCCCAAAATAACCAATCAAATCAATCCAATACCCAACAATTAGTTGACAACAAATACAGAGACCCAAAACACAATGGTCATCACAGTAATAAGTCTGAAACTCGCAAGAAGAATGAAAACGAGTAAACTCCACAAAGTCTGATCGATCACCTATCTCGATCATTTCATAAACCAATCACACAAATCCGGAAACATAGAGAAATAAAAAACATCCAAGAGTACATAATCTATAATGGTGATAAATAATAGTTAGACCTTCTAAGTTTGTAGAGAAATTTAATTTGGACTATATAATTATTTTTTGGTAGGAGTAGGTTTTGAAATGTTTAGACCAAGGCAATGCTGCTTTCTCCACCAGGTGGTTTACGAACACCACCAAAGTAGTCACGAGATTGAGCCTTTGCATCTGCAAATATGTCATTTCCACTTATCTCCTTCAACTTTGCTGAGCTAAGAAGCTTCTCAGCAGCTGCAGTAGACGGTGCATCCCCTTTGAATATATTGTTTCCCGATAAATCCGTGAATTTCCTGTCCGGAATCCTCTTGGCCGTCTTCAGTTCCTCCTCCTGCAAATTGACAACCCAATATGGGATTTGGATCTTTAAAACGACACTTATACTGAAATGGAAGGAGTCAGTCAAAGTGTTAGAGCATTACGGGTTTGGTGTCTGATTGTCCCAAGTCGAAGTTGTCTTTATAAGCCAAGGCACGAACGGTAGGACGTAGTTTGATTTCAGGTGGAGGAGCAAAGATGTTATGACCACTTAGTTCTTTACACTTAGCATCTGAGAATTGCTTATTAAGCTTAGCATCAGCTTGATGCTCCAATGTACCACTGAGCTCACGTTGCTTCGCCACTTCTGTCACCGTCGCTGGTTTCTTTGGGGTCACAATCTCTTCTTCCCCAAATGAAATGTGACTAACAATTGCTGCTGGTGGTTGCTGAAACAATCCAAACACACACACACATAGAGTGATTAATCAACCAACTAAAAAATGATTCCAATTATCAAGAAGCAACAAACCTGGAATGTTCTTGATTTGCCGTTGGTATTAGCACTCGCTGGCTCAGGATCATCATTTTCTTCATACACAGAGAAAATTTTATTCCCTGTGATTTCCTTCATCTTGTAATTTGAACAAGGCTTTCTACAACACAATTCAAATGTACCCAACGGATATAGAATCAAGTAACAACCAAATCTAATTAGATATCTAATCTAACAAATCATAGGATTTTATTCAAATAAAGATTACTCAAATCTACGCGGAGCTAGAATCAAGTGACAACAACAACACAATTAGATAGTTAACAAATTGTGGGTTTTTGAATCTCAATTAAGATTGGTCACCAATTACCCAAAAAAGAAATAAATTAGGTTCCAGTTTTCTACTAATCACCAAACAAATTAGGAGAGAAAAAGACAAATCAAGAGAAACGTGAAGGATACGAACAAGATCAAAAAACAGAAAGTAGTAATAAAAGAGAACACCTAATTTAAGGCGGATTATACAAACATTCTATACTAGGGTCCAAAAATAACGACAAGATCATATCCGTAGCATAGAGACAGATTCTTTAGTACTTGACGTTACGCATTTAATATTTCACTTTTCTGATTAAAAATAAGGAAAAAAATCAGATCTCTCTCACCTCTTGTTCAAGCTCTCTACTTCTTCATCTGTGACTTGTCCTCCAAACACAACTTTACTTATCCCATCCGATGGCTACCATTAGAAATCAGAATGAATCAAATTGGTGAGTGAGATCGTAAAGTAGATCGTGAAAATCAATTAGTACCTGATGAGATCTAGCTCCGGAACGAGATGCTGGGGATTCAAACGGTTGATTCTCAGGCCAAATTAGTAGATCCGCAGTCGAAGTGTGTGATTTCCTCACTGGTGTGTTTCTCTCCATCTCTCGTTTGTAAAGCTAACAAAAATGGCGAAGAAGAAGAAGAGATTTCGTAAAAGCGATGTACAGAGAGGAAGCGTATGTATAGAGAGAGTGGAGTAGTAGCTACTCTTCTTCTTCTTCTTCTTCTTCTTCTGTTTCAAAAAAAAACAAATTAAATTAAAAACAGAGCTTTGTGTTCTGTTTCTGTATATTATATATTATTAAATAGTATACACTGTCACACACAGGATTATTATCTCTCTCTCTCTCTTCTACTGGTGAATATTTGAATCAAGTACCGCCTTTGCTTATTGGATGCCTTTTTTTAAAGAATGCTTTTTATTATGCTCTTGGCATGTGATCGGCTCTTTTTATGTTCTTGACACGTGTTGGTCATAGTTGGAGGATTACCTACTGTATCCGGTTTATTCCTTTGATTTTCTTTTTTAAATTTCGATATTTTGTATTACACTTTTTGCCTGGTTGTCACCAAATTACACTTGCATATAAAGTTTTGACGTTTTTTTATTTTATTTTATTTACTTGGAATATGTTCTACCTCAATTCCATGCGTAAAGAATGTACTTCTTTGGTTTTATTAATTTGCTTTATTTTGTTTCTTAAATTAAATTACGGAAATTTAATTTAAAATTTTTGTGGGGTATTTGGTAGTTTTTGATCGCAGCCCTAAATTGTAGTCCTGCATATTTTGGGTTAGGTAACCCTATATATCCTACTCATGATCTATATTAACCGATTTTTCTGGATAATAATAGTAATTTATTTTAACGGATAAAGGTAAAGGTCGGAAACTCATTTTTAGATAATAAAAATAAAAAATATATAAATTTAGAATGTAAATATTTAAGTATAAGAAAATAGATATTCGTTTGATAATTATGAAAATGGTATTCTTACAACGTCTTTCAGAATTACATACCCTTATCAAAGTTACTCCAAAAAATATTCCTGAGCAGATTTGTAAAACAACCTGCAATACATTTGATTTTTGAAAATACTATTTTTTTTTTAAAAAAATACACTAATTTCAAAATGATCAAATCAATATATATCCTCTTATATACACAGATTTATATGAGTTTTGTATAATAAAAAAAATTATTACCCAAACGAATACCTAAATAATTTTCGTCCACTACTCTTACATGTTAAAATAATTTTTTATTAACCAAACATGTAATATATTCGAAATACATTGTATCTGTACTGAAAAAGTAATTAGTTTTTTGAAAAGTAAACTTTTTTAAAAATATTAATGAAATACGACTAATGATACATTTTCTTAATTACTGTATATCTTTTTTTGTCAACAATTATATAAATTAAAAACGGTTCAATATGGCCGAAATAAGAAAAAAAGTTTACAAAGTTTCGTGTTATGCTGAAAGCTATGACCATCAGGGCTACACTCTGTCTCAAGAAAACAGAAAAAAGAAGAAAAAAAAAGAAGATGAAGGGGGATAGGGGCAAGGGCCCAAAATCAAATTAGTCTTTATGTGTAGAGACATCTTTTGTTGGAATGTAAGAGGCTTTAATATTGTTAGCCATCGTAGAGGTTTTAAGAAGTGGTTTAGGAAGAATAAACCTATTTTTAGAAGAATCATAGAGACTCATGTAAAGAAGGAGAAGTGTAGGAAGTTTATCACTGAGCTTCTACCTAGTTGGTCTCTAGAAGAGAACTATAGTTTCTCTCTTTTGGGTAGAATCAGGGTCATTTGGCATCCCAGTGTATAGGTGATTATCATCAAGAAGTCCCTTCAATTGATAACTTGCCAAGTTATGTTGCCTGATTCAAAACAGTGGATTTTTGTATCCATTGTTTACGCTACCAATGATGTTGATCAAAGAATGGAGTTATGGGAGGAGATCAAAGATGTTGCTGCTCAGCTGACTCAGGGAAGACCTTGGATGGTTCTTGGGGATTTCAATCAGATTCTTAACCCTAATGAACACTCAAATCCAACTACTCTCAATGCAAGCAGGAAGATGAGAGTTTTCAGGGAATGTCTCAGAACTGCAGAATTGGAGGATCTAAATTTCAGAGGAAGTACATTCACCTGGTGGAACAAGCGCCAATCTAGACCTGTGGCAAAGAAATTAGATCGAATTCTGGTAAATGAGGAATGGTCAATCAACTTCCCTTCAGCTTTTGCAGTCTTTGGAGAACCTGACTTCTCAGACCATGCTTCTTGTGGAGTTGTCTTGAACCTGCATGTGCAAAAAGGAAAGAGATCTTTCAAGTTTTTAAATTACCTCTTGCAAAACCAAGATTTCCTTCCTTCTATGTGCCATCACTGGCTCTCTTTTAGTGTGGTGGGCTCAGCTATGTTCAGAGTGTCCAGGAAGTTAAAGATGTTAAAGAAAGTGATAAAGGATTTCAGTTGGGACAACTATTCAAATCTGGAGAAGAGAGTTGAGGAGGCTCATCTTGCCCTCTTACTCAGGCAAAGTCGTACCTTGGCTAACCCAACAGAGGCTAATGCAGTTTTGGAGATTGAGGCACAGAGTAAGTGGCAGATGTTGATTAAAGCCGAAGAAGCTTTCTTTTGCCAAAGGTCCAGAGTGTGCTGGTTTAAGGAAGGAGATATGTGTACAGCTTATTTTCACCGTATCATGGTTTCCCGTAAAGCTATAAACCATATTCACTACCTGATTGATGAGGATGGTTCTAGGAAAGAAACTCAAGCAGAGATTAAGAACAATGTTTTACCTACTTCACTAATCTCTTGGGAAGAGAACAAGCCCCCAATGTGATGGTCCATGAGGATATGATGTTGCTGCTTCCTTTCAGATGCAACGACTCTAAAAAAACTAGCCTGGAGAAAAGCTTCACAAAGGAGGAGATAAAAGATGCTTTCTTCTCTCTGCCTAAAAACAAAACCAGCGGTCCTGATGGTTTTTCAGCAGAGTTTTTCACTAGTTCGTGGACTTTCCTTGGTGCAGAGGTCACAGAAGCGGTTCAAGAATTCTTCACCTCAGGATCTTTGCTCAAACAATGGAATGCAACGAATCTTGTTCTCATTCCCAAGATTACCAATGCCTCCTACACCTCTCAGTTTAGACCAATTTCCTGTCTCAACACTGTCTACAAAGTCATATCCAAGCTTTTGGCTACTAGGCTCAAGGCTATTCTCACAGAGGTGGTGTCTCTTTCTCAGTCGGCTTTCATCCCTGGAAGACTCTAAGCTGAAAATGTATTGCTCTCTACTAAGATTGTCCATGGTTATAACAAGAGGAATATTGAGCCGAGAGCAATGTTGAAAGTGGACCTGAAAAAAGCGTTTGATTCAACAAGATGGGACTTCATTCTATCAGCTTTGAGAGCTCTGGATATGCCAGACAATTTTGTGGGTAGGATCAGCCAGTGCATCTCCACTCCCTCCTTCTCAATTGTGATAAATGGGTCTACAAGTGGCTTCTTCACTGGTACTTAGGGGCTAAGACAAGGAGATCCTTTATCTCCTTATCTCTTTGTCTTAGCCATGGAGGTTTTCTCTAGATTGCTTCAGTCCAGATTTGATGCAGGGTATATCCACTATCATCCAAAAACCTCTGAGCTTAGTATCTCACATCTGATGTTTGCAGATGATGTGATGATCTTCTTTGATGGTGGTTCTTCCACTCTGCATGGCATAAATGAAGCTCTTGATGATTTTGATAGCTGGTCAGGACTCCAAATGAATAAGGACAAAACTCACCTCTTTCATGCAGGTTTAAACCACTCTGAATCTCTTGTTATCTCTAGCTTTGGTTTCACTGCTGGTTCATTACCAATCAAATATTTGGGTTTACCTCTTATGTCCAGAAAGCTTAAAATTTGTGAGTATGATTCACTCTTGGAAAGATTGGCAAATAGATTCAGGTCTTGGGCAGTGAAGACGCTTTCCTTCGCAGGAAGAACTCAACTTATATCCTCTGTTATCTCTGGCATTGTTAGTTTCTGGATTACATCTTTTGTCCTGCCTAAAGGTTGTATAAAGAAGATGGAGGCCTTATGCGCGAGATTATTGTGGTCTGGTAACATTGACAGTGGAAGAGGAGCAAAAGTTTCGTGGCTTAAGGTGTGTCTGCCAAGAAAAGAAGGTGGTTTGGGACTTAGGAGCTACCTCCACTGGAACAAAACTCTCTGTCTCAGGTTCATTTGGTTCTTGTTCTTTGAGGTTAAGAACATGTGGGCAAAGTGGCACCAGCATCATCACTTGAGAAACAAAAGCTTCTGGGCCCTTGAGCCTAATAGCTCTTACTCTTGGACTTGGAATGCTCTCCTAGCTCTAAGACCTTTTGCTGAAAGATTCTTAAAGAGTGTGGTGGGAAACGGTTGTAATACGAGTTTCTGGTATGATGTTTGGACCCCTTTAGGCCCACTTATCAAGCTGATTGGAGTTGATGGTCCGAGGAATCTCAGACTCCCCTTAACTGCTGTGGTTGATGATGCATGTTCTTCCACGGGATGGACCCTCCCCTCTCCAAGATCAGACACTCAGCTGACCCTGCACACTGTGGTGGTGGAAACCTGCACAGTTGAAATAGTCAATGGTCTAGGTCTGAAAGCTCTGAGATGAGAAACACCTAGCGAAGATCTCAAGAGAGTATGTTATTAATGTGTTTGCAAATATTACAAGTGGTTTTTGAGTAAGAATCCGGATCCCCTTTTCGGAGGTATCCTAGGTCTATTTATACAAGTCTAAGTCGGCCTAAGTCTACGCCTAAAGAGATAAGCTCGAATCCCCCAATCTTCGGGATTCTCTCCAGTATAGTCAGCGCCGTCTTTAAGTTTTAACCTCGTCCTCGTCATGGGCCCAAATCCGAGAGCTCGCCTTCCAGGCCCAGTCTTGTAGTAGAGGTCGGCGTGACTTGTTACTCGTGGGCTCCCGACTCGTTCTCTCCAATGTGGGCCTTCTGAGCTCGGCCCATTCTCTGAAAGGATCGCAACGGTCTTTTGGAGTCTAAATAACCACTACAGACGTCGTCCTGGAAAGGTGCCGGTCCTAGTTCCAGTTACTCTGGAGAGCCTGTTCCAGAGACAGAGCTGGTCCCTGAGACAGAGCTGGTCCCTAAGACAGAGCTGGTCCAGATAACTGCGCGCCTACCTCTGGTACTTAGTCATTTTAGAGAGCTCGTTCCAGAAAGCAGGATAGCTCGTCCTGGTCCCAGTCACTTTGGAGAGCTCGTCCCAGAAGACAGGAGAGCTGGTCCAGATAACTGCGCGCCCACCTCTGGTACTTAGTCATTTTCTTGACGATCTCTACCGGAGTGAGATCTGACCCCAACAGTTAGCCCCCCAGCTCGGTAGTATCAGTTCTGATGATGCTGAGGTAAAAGAGTCGTAGTGAGGTTTTCAAGAAAATGTACTGCTTGACCTGCGTCTGACGAGACGAGATTGCGAAAACTTGTTATGAGGATCTGTTGACGTTACTGAGCTTTCGTGTTCATGTTTAACGCACAGCCCAGTAAGGATTTTCAATAGACTTGTGTTTCTGAATTGGTGTTATAAAGTTTAGAGGAACTGGTCCTGTAAAGTTTGTATAGCTTGTTCTCGTTAAAGCTCGTAAAACTCGTTTGTCTTGCCCAACTCTCCCATGTTCATGTTAATGTTGAGTTGGGCATCATGTTTTTTGTTTAGCTGCTTTCCGGACTTGGTAAAGATACCGTTTTTCCCGGAAGCTGAAAATTTAATTCCCGCGAAAATTTGAAAATTTAAATTTCTTTGAGAAATTAGAATTGTTAATTCCCGCTGGAAATTAAATGCTTGATTCGTTTCAGAAATCGGAATTGTCTTCGCTGACTACTGAAACGTGCCACTCCAGGGTTTTGACAGTAACCCTTTAAATACTCTTTCTCCTTTTCTTTTCTCCACAACTTCACTCCTCCAAAAGAAAGGTAGTATCCCTTCTCTCTCAATTTTCTGTTTTTGGAAACAAAAAAGATTTTTTTTTTTTTGGTTTGTTTTTTTTTTGTTTCCGCCGCCGTCTCGTATCCTCATCTTCTCTGACGGATCCAAGGCTCTCCGGCGAGGGTATCACCGGACCGTGCTTGGCGAACCTGAGCCGGCTCCTCCTCGACTGATTTGTCACCGGCACAGCCCAGACTTCCTCCTCCGTTCGCGTCGTCTCCGCTCCATACCCTTGATTTCCGGTTTGGTGGTGCGGCCTAGGAATCCGGGAAGGTATCGCCGGGAGAAGACGCCGCCGGCGACAAACCTCTGAGTTCACCGTCGTCGTTGTGATCCAGTCTCCGTTCTAATCTGTTCCACCGATCTCTCTTCGTTCCGGCGTGTGATTTCGATCTCGAGAACTCGGCTTTGTTCTGTTCCGTCGTCGTTTCTCGCCGGAGGAGAGGGAGGAAGCTTTTGCTCCGACTGCGTTCTCTTCCTAGACCGTCACAAACTGGTCCCACCGGCTTCGTTTCTTACACCATTTTTTCCGGCGAGATGCGGTGGTCAATGGTGCCATTTTTGCCGGCCAGATGCGGTGGTCAATGGTGCCGTTTTTGAGCTTGTCATAGACCTAAGGCTTCATCGTTGTTCGGAGACTCCAAGTTCTTGTCACCGTACGGAGAGCTCGTCATCGGAACCGTCAAGCCGATCTCACTCGGACTTGTCATCTTTATAAATTCACGCCGCCGCCTAAGTCAAGATGAAGTCATGTTGGGGATAGAGTTGGCGTCGTCTTGATTTGAGATCTTTGAGCCGTAGCTGCGTTCCAGTCGTCGCCTCCGGTGTCATCGAGCCGTTGCTGCGTTTCGTCATCGAGGGGTCTCACCGCCATTTATGGTCGAAAGCTTGCCATCGTTACCGGTTTTGCAGACGACGACGGTGATTTGCTGACACCACTATTCCGGTTGAAAGCTTGGTCTCGTGACGACGAAATCAAAGTCTTCGTGAGCTTCGTCGTTCCGATTTGCTGAGCTTCGTTATTGGTTATAACCGTTGGTTGCCTTGTTGACAACTTGGTTTGTTAAAGAAAAATAAAGCCGAGCCTTCTTCGTTAGTCAGTTCATGTCTTTAGTATTCCCGGATGTTGTCTCAATGTTAAGTCCCACGTCATCTTTTGAAAGATTCCTGCAATCCATTTCGAAGCTAAAGACCACCAGTTTGGAGAGCCTAGGACCGAGCTTCGAAATAAACTGTTCTGACGCGGAGTCCAGCTCTTGGCTTCATCCTTGCAAGGACAAAGAAGTGACTCGAGCCCCGGTCTCAGATGCGAGTGATGCAGCGAATGTACAGAGTCCATATCTCGTTGATGAGCAAGTCACCGATACTCGTATTTCCCAGAGAAAGCGCCGAGTTCTGCACATGCTTTAGCTGCGCCCACTACTGCACATTCTACCGCGCCGACCACTACTGCATCTGCTCTAGCCGCGCCCACTACTACGCCTGCTCCAGCTGCGCCCACTACTGCGCCTGCTCTGGCTGCGCCCACTAGTACGCCTGCTCTAGCTGCGCCCACTACTGCGCCTGCTCTAACTGCGCCCACTACTACGCCTGCTCTAGCTGCGCCCACTACTGCGCTTGCTCTATCTGCGCCCACTACTACGCCTGCTCTAGCTGCGCCCACTACTGCGCCTGCTCTATCTGCGCCCACTACTGCGCATGTTTTAGCTGCGCCCGCTACTCGGCCGACCGTTACTGCAGCTGCCAAGACCAGAACTGTTGTTGGTGAGCGAAGTTGGGAAGTTCTTTGTTACTGGCGAAAATGGGGCCGAGGTGACCATGACTAGGGCAGAGGTGACCACGACTAGGACCGAGGACGTCTTTGAGGAGATTATGACCGACGAGCCTTTGAGAAGATAAAGATTGACGAGGTCATTGAGGAAAGCAGAACTGACGAGTCTTTGAGAAGACCAGGTGCAAGGAGGCAGCATGGCCGACTACCACGACTACTCATGCGGGAGCCGTTGATGAGGGGATTGTCCCTTAGTTACTTTGCGCGCCTGTTAGCGCCTATGTTTTAGACTTGACTTTGATTTTACGCCTAGATGGCTTGTGTTATAAAAAGTGACAATGAATGCAACTTTTAATTTATTTTTGTTTTCTGTTAAGTCCAACCTTCTTGACTTAGACTTTAGAAAGACCACTAATAGTGATGAATTGTATCCTTGTTGACTCCGTTTCTAGGATGCATAGTTAGTCTGGTTCGAATGACTTTGTTTAAAAATCCATATGAACAATCATCATGATTGAAGGCGTCGTTGCCGTATTTTGGTGCTCGTCCTTGTTATAGGAGTTAGGTCATCGTTGACCGCCCAACTTCAGAAGTGAGCATGTTATGTTGTTGCGACCAGTGTTAAGGTTTGCTGGGTTATTCGAATGATAGTTTAGGTTTACGACCGTGTTACTCTTTGAGCGCGACCGCTCCTATAACGATCATTAGCTTTGACCAACGATGTTGTTGGGTTTTTTGAATGGTCATTTGGGTTTACAAGTGTGCTTCTCTCTAAACACACCTGCTCCTATAATGAACCACTGGTTTCGACCAACGATGTTGTTGGGTTTTTTGAATGGTCATTTGGGTTACAAGTGTGCTTCTCTCTAAACATACCTGCTCCTATAATGAACCATTGGTTTTGACCAACGATGTTGTTGGGTTTTTTGAATGGTCACTTCGGTTACAAGTGTGCTTCTCTCTAAACACACCTGCTCTTATAATGAACCATTGTTATTTATATAGCGCGCTTATCCAATGGTGGATGTTATTGTAAAGATCTGCAGAAATTTTTGTGAACGGTCACCGCTGTGGCCAGCAGCGGCTGTGGAAGGTGAGATGGTCGTTTAAGTGAGACCCTGAATTATCCGTAAAGGATGTGATAGAGATGGTCGTTTTGATAAGTTTTTGTAGCAGGTGTTTATTCTCATAAAGGTTTGCTACAAAGAGAGGTGGGAGTATACGAGTATACGTACCCCACTCCCCCCCCCCCCATTTTTTGCGATGGGGGACAACTGAACCCATCTGAAAATGAGCTACCTACGTACCCTTTACAGGGATCAAGTCATCCGTAGTTCTTGGTAAGTGATTGAGTGGTGGACGAATGACGGTAAGGTTGCTCAATGGTAGTACTTCTTTCTTGGTCTACCTTGTGCCGAATCGTCGTTTTGTCTTCCGCGTTTAGGCGGTTCTTCATTGATCGGCGCTACTTCAACGTCGTTTTCCTCTAATTCAAATTCTTTGAGGTTGAAGTTATCACCGAGTTCACCGTCCAATAGTTTTTGGGCGAGCGCCGAGCCGAGAGACTGGCAGTTTACTGTCGAGTGCCCGTGAGTGTGATGAATGTCGCAGTATAACGACTCGTCGTAAGTTGAATTATCGGTCCACGCGTTAGGAAAAAATCCTCCTTAGCCGTGCCCATAGTTGGGAGAATCCACCTGATAGTTGTGGGCTCCTTCGTGTTGGACAAAATTTCCACTATGGGTTTTTCGCGCCTGGCTTGGCTGGTGGTCGCTGTCATTCTTCTGTTTTAACTTTCCATACTTTTTTGCGAGTTTCTTCGCTTCTTCTTCGCTTTTGGCGAAGTTCGTCGCTCGATGCAGAGCATCCTGGATAGTCGAAGGCTCGTTGAGAGACATCTCCTTCCAGAAGTCAGATTCGTGCCATATGGCTCTTTTCAGTGCTCGGAGTGCATTCGAGTCCTCTATCCCCTTCACTTGTGATAGTACAAGCTTGAAACATTCGATGAAAGTTTTGAGGGACTCGGTTGGTCCTTGGTTCATAGACCACAAATCAGCGCCTGACGTTTGAGTCTCAATGAAGATGGAGTAGTGTTTGATGAAGGCCTCTGTCAACTGTTTGAACGTATCGATGGAATTACTTTCGAGTCCTTTGAACCATTTGAGAGCTGGTCCTTTGAGATTTTCTACGAAAAGCAAGCACTTTCCGACGTCCATCTCTTCCTCTTTGAAATTCGATCTTGTCATAGCCACACTGAATTTGTTGAGGTGGTCAGCTGGGTCTTCGGTCCCATCGTAGGTTGGCACCCTAATCTTGCATGGGTCCGATACTCGAGCTTTGGTGATGCGTGCCGAGAAAGGGGTGTGCTGGGCTTGCTCCAATATCAGATCGAGTTCTGGTGCTTTGCTAGTGGCACGATGCATCTGCGAACGAATAGTCTTCAACTCGACAGTAGTCTTGCTTAACGAAGCTCGAAATTCGGCCATCTGCTCATGCTGGGCTTGAAACGCAGCTTGTTTCGCTTCAGCATCCTCTGCCTGTTTTACCCACTCAACGTTTTCTTCTTCTTCCGAAACGTGTCTGGCATATCCACGACCGATCTCTTTGAAAGCGGAGGAACGTCGTTGGGTCGTCCTTGGTGGGTCGGCATGCTTTTGCCTCGTAGCGGTTCGCCGCGCCACTTCTTCCTCTGGGAGTTCGGTGTTGCGTGTGACTCTCCTCATGGGGCCATCGTCTCTGACGGTGGAGAATTGCTGTGAAGCTATGTGTTGAGGATCATCCTTCCTTGCTTTCGCCATTCCCTGCCGATCTCTCGCTGTCTCAGTGAAGATTGTTTCAGGGACGACTCTTCTAGCCAGGTCATCGTCGTCGTTGTCGAGGTCTATCGGCTCGTCGCCGACTTTCGCTTTCTCTCGTCGTGCCTGGGCTAAAAGAGCAGACCGTTCATCGCTTGCAGCGGTTGATGGATTCTGTTGTCGAGGTTGGCTCGACGATCCTATCGGTGTGGTGAAGTTGAGCGCCACTGGATCGATTCGTGCTGCCGGTTTTCTGAACAGACTTGGCTCGAGGGGTCGTGCGCGGACGTCTGCTCCTATGGATCTGAGCTCGTCGGTAATTGTGTCGTTGGCTCTGTTTTGCCGGTCGGCGCTCTCCAGCAATGCGTCCAGTGTCGCGCTCATCTTCTGCAGCAACTCAGGGAGAAGCGAGCTCGCTCTCGGAGTTTCCTTTGACTTTTCGCCAGGGAGATCGGCGCGAGCTGTTCCTGCTGGTGGCGGATCGTCACGAGCGGCTTGGTCCTCGTTGGTACCTCCTTCAGCCTGGATCTCGCCCTCTTCCAGATCTCTCGACGCGGCGTCTTTCGGATCAGCGATACGTCGTTCGTCAGTCATCGTGTTCTGGATCTCTTCGCGGTGGTTCTTCGGAGTAAGAAGCTTTCAATCCCCTCCTTCTAGCGCCAAACTGTGGTGGTGGAAACCTGCACAGTTGAAATAGTCAATGGTCTAGGTCTGAAAGCTCTGAGATGAGAAACACCTAGCGAAGATCTCAAGAGAGTATGTTATTAATGTGTTTGCAAATATTACAAGTGGTTTTTTAGTAAGAATCCGGATCCCCTTTTCGGAGGTATCCTAGGTCTATTTATACAAGTCTAAGTCGGCCTAAGTCTACGCCTAAAGAGATAAGCTCGAATCCCCCAATCTTCGGGATTCTCTCCAGTATAGTCGGCGCCGTCTTTAAGTTTTGACCTCATCCTCGTCATGGGCCCAAATCCAAGAGCTCGCCTTCCAGGCCCAGTCTTGTAGTAGAGGTCGGCGTGACTTGTTACTCGTGGGCTCCCGACTCGTTCTCTCCAATGTGGGCCTTCTGAGCTCGGCCCATTCTCTGAAAGGATCGCAACGGTCTTTTGGAGTCTAAATGACCACTACAGACGTCGTCCTGGAAAGGTGCCGGTCCTAGTTCCAGTTACTCTAGAGAACCTGTTCCAGAGACAGAGCTGGTCCCTGAGACAGAGCTGGTCCCTAAGACAGAGCTGGTCCAGATAACTGCGCGCCTACCTCTGGTACTTAGTCATTTTAGAGAGCTCGTTCCAGAAAGCAGGATAGCTCGTCCTGGTCCCAGTCACTTTGGAGAGCTCGTCCCAGAAGACAGGAGAGCTGGTCCAGATAACTGCGCGCCCACCTCTGGTACTTAGTCATTTTCTTGACGATCTCTACCAGAGTGAGATCTGACCCCAACACACACTCACTTGACCATAAGGACGCTCCCTTCTCAGTCTTCAGTTGAGGACCGTTGTCTTTGGGTGATTGAGGATGTGGTTCACAAAGAGTTTGTGTCTTCAAAAACTTGGGAAGCTTTGAGACCGAGAGAAGCTGCAAAGCCTTGGGCATCTTCTGTCTGGTTTAAAGGTTTTGTTCCCAAACATGCTTTCAATATGTGGATTGCTACTCTTGACAGGCTGCCAACAAGGATGAGGTTGGTTTCTTGGGGGTTAAATGTCTCCAAATGTTGCTGTCTGTGCAACCTTTGGGATGAGACAAGAGATTACTTGCTTCTTTCTTGCGAGTATAGTGTGGACATTTGGAGATTGGTTTTGGCTAGACTAACACCTTCTCAGCATATGCTTCGTTCCTGGAGTGAGCTTCTATCTTGGACCAGAGCCAGTTCGTCAGGTGCCCCTCCTATTCTTAGAAAGCTAGCTGCGCAGGCCACGGTGTATAACCTATGGAAGCAGAGGAATAACACATTGCACAATGCTCATTCCATCCCTTCTACTCTGTTCTTGTGTATCGATCGAGAAATTCGCAGCATCTTCGAAGACACTTTGTTAACTTGTTGGAGCTCTGGTTTGTAAATGCTTGAGCCGTTTGGTAACCTTTGTGATTTGTAATTTGTTAGCTCTCCTTGTTTTCTATCTCTTTTTTGCCAAGGAAGCATTGTAATAGGGTTCCTCTTTGTAACTCCAAAACCTTCATTAATTTGATATTAACATCTTTAGCAAAAAAAAAAGTTTCGTGTTGTAAAACTTGGACGCTCTAACCAAGCTTGTCACTTTGGTGTTTTTGATCGTGCAATGCTAAAACGTGAAAAGATCCTCGAACCGTTTGAAGATGAATAGAATATCTTCTCTCATCGATTGGTTCCGAGTTTCGATATTACCTTCTTTTAAATACTCTTACAAAATGTAACTCTTGATTGTCCATCAACCTTTAAAATTGTTTTGCCAACAATGTTGTATGGTTTGAAACCCTAATCTGCCATCCGATTTACCACAACAAATTTTTTATCATGTTATCCGATACATCCCCTTTTGAATCCCGTTAGATAACATGGTAGAAATTTTGTAATCGCATTCGTAAGCCTTTTGGTGGTTAATTTGGGTAACGGAAAAAAGACATGACATACGTGGGGAGAAGGATACTATTGATTTAATGATCATTTCCTTGCGGCCCTTATATATGAAGCGTAGAGTCCACCCGTTTATTTGAGCATGTAAAGTTAAAAACTTTTGTTTTGGTCCTTCCGAGATCTTTTTGGTATTTTTATGTTAGAGTTTAGGATATGTTAGAGTCAAAACCATTTTAAGGGTGAGGATTCTAAGGTTTAAAGTTTAAAAATCCTGAATGAATAGTATTTTTATTAAAATGGATAATTTTTTTTGGTATTTTTGAAATTCAATTTCTTTTTTAAGATATATAACATATATTAAAGATAACGTATATGTTCAAATGTTTTGTTGTTTTTATTGTCGATATTGTAAATAAAGAAAATTTAACAGTGAAAACAATATAAGACCAACGCAAACAAATCCTAAGGCAGATCTATGAAATTTCGGTGATTAAAGCTCTGAATTCACCACATGTCCTTCGATAACCACGAGCAAAGCTTTCAAACTCTCCAACACCAAACTCGCGTATCAACGACATAACACAAGTTTCAAAGTAGACGAAATCCAGGAGAAAGAGAGGAAACTAACTACAAACATAACGAAAAAGACACATCGCCGGAGATGAGCTTCGAATGTCGACCGAAGTTAAAGACCCTAGAGTTTTTGGCCTTAGTACACTACAAAAATTAGTCAACGTAGCCCCAGATTTTGTTACAACATCAATTTGTAGCAAATCTTAGCTATAATTTAATATAAATTACTACAAAATATATTAACTTATTAATTTGTAACAATTTATGTCAATTTTAATAGCTAATTTGTGACAAAATAGTAACAAACTGCAATTGTAGCTAAACTTGCAACAATTAGGTACATAATTCTCGTCACAAAGATGGTTACAACAATTAGTTGTACGTACAACCACTCAATGTTGTTATATGAATATGCTTTTCTCGAAAAAAAAATGATGTTATATGTAAAATATTTACTATATTTTTCACCCGTATATATATATATTAAACTTTCTTCTGACATCACAGTTAAATTTTTTATATAGAAACAGGTAATCTTATGCAATTTCTTCGTAATAATTAGTACAACCTAAATTATAATAATTATAATGACGAGAGAAGACTGGTCGTATGTAAGCACTAAGCAGATACAATAGCACGTGATTAACAACGAAACACCATCTGCTACTGTTAGGATTTAGGAATGTATGGGTTCCATAATTACGAAAGTGGAATACAAAAGCATATACTTTGTGGCCAACATTAATTGTTCAACTATCTAATTCATCATACATGTGTTGATTATTTGAATATCATGCTGCACACACACACACACACATCATACACGTCATTAAAGAAGTTTTCAAATGTGCAAACATGTAATATCCTAATTGCCATTAATATCTCCTCGTGTAATCTGGTTAAGGTCCTTCTTGTTGTGATTGCCTAAAATTTCTCGTAGGCATTGTATTTTTTTGATGAAACCGTAATATAAGTTACTAGTATTAGATATTAAAATTAATTATTAGTTATGATTCTTATAATTATATTCCAAATTTAAAACCATATAAGTAGATTCTAAATTCAAACCGTATAATCGTATTTTAAGTTGAAACCCGTATAATTATCAATTTATTTACCATTAAATTGCACTTTGTTAGCCGCAAGATAGAAAATATAAATTAGTTCAAATCACATCTCCTTTGTATAGTATAGATTCTTTTATTTTCTCTATAATTTTTGTTTATTTACTTTTATATTCTCTTTAGGTTAATGTTCTTACTATCTATTATTTCTATACTTTCAGTTTTTTTGCCACTTATATATTTTCTCAATTTCTTTCTTGTTTTTATATATGTAGTTTGGACTATAATTTTATTTTATTTCTTAAAAATTTTAGACTATTATAAAAAAAATCAAATTAGTTTGAACTATTAAAATTTTTCTTTTTCATTATTTAGTTAGTCCCTTAACAATTTTTATTTTTTTCTAATTAATTTAAACTATTACAGTTTTTCATATTTTTAGTTTTTTCTAATTAAGTTAAACTATTACAATTTTTTCCCACTATTTACTTAATTATTTAATAGTTTTTCTGTTAGTTTTCCGTGTTTTTATTTTTTTACACATGTCATCATCTAATGAATAACAATTTTGAGAAACTCTCTTTTATATAATAAGATTCGAGAAACTAAAAAAAAGAAATTTATTTCATTTCTTTTGCTAACGTGTCAATACTCCGTAGATTTGGAAGCTTGTTTTTTTTTCTTTTCTTGTTTGTGAAGACAACATCTGTTTGATGAAAAAAGTACACCAGATATCATATATGCAAAAGTACAAAGTATAAAAAGAAAAATACAATTCAATAAGTTAACTATATCACGATAACTAAATATTCATGTTCAGTGTCGGTTTATTTCAAAAGCCATTCACGAGTTGGAAGACGACACATCGAAGCATGAAAATGTGTCGATTACCAACATCAACATTGCACTAGACCCGGTTCAAGGGTGGTGCAAGAAGTGCATTTGCATTGCACTATGTCAATTTAATTTTTGCAATTTTTATGAGGTTTTAGAGCTATTTTTTTTAGTACATAGTGTATTTTTAGAAAATTTCTTAAATTTAAAAGACTTTTTTTACATTTCTTAAATTGCATTGCTTAAAGCAGTTGTTAAATTTAAAAGAGTCGGAGTAAGATTTGTTGTCAGCTAAAACCTGAAAATAAACTAACCAAACCACAGTGCTTTAAGCAATGCATACATATATGCACAAATCATATGGAAGGAAGACGGTCTTGCAAGTGTCTGTATGTTTGTGGGAAACAAGAGACCAGAAGATATTCAAAAGCTTCAAGACTCAGGAGGTCATCACTTACAATCATTTAAACTTGTGCTTCAAAACTAATACAGCGGGATCGTGGATAGTACTAACTTTGTTGTTAATTCTTCGAATAGTTTTGCCGGGGACAATAGGAACCTCGAATAAATTTGCCGTGGACAATGTTAATAGCATCTTCATTGGCTAGAATTTTTTTGGTATGTTACATATATTATTTTAAGGGAAATTGTAGTGTATAACCAACAAAAAATGTATAACTTACTAACTAACTAAATACCTTAGATCTAATGGCTCTAATTTTGCCACATATGCCCTTTTTTGTTAGTTAATAAGTTATAATTTTTTTGTTAGTTATCCACTAAATTAACCTTTATTTTAATAGTTTTTAATTAATTTAAATTATTAAAAAAATATAGTAACCAATGAAATGAAAACAAATGACTATAAGTTTCTGAAAAATTAGAGAAACACTTCTCATTGTAGAAACTATTCTCTTCCTTTCTTTTGCTTTTACAATTTTTTTTTTTTTTTTTTAACAACTGCTTTTATAAACAAATTTAAGAACTTTTTGATTAGGGAGACTTACTAAAACAACATTCTTAGATTTTGGGTTGACTCAAAAAACCTTCTTAGATTTTAATTACTGAGGCTATTTTCGAGTCCGTTTTACCCTTTTTCCTTTGATAACAAAAAACGTATTTACGAAAATGCCATTAATGAAACGGACCACGTAGGCGCGAAAATTTCCCGCCTAAAAAAATAAGTCTACCGCTATGTGATGGTAGACTTATTTTTTTGTCCGTAGACTTATTTGAGGAGCGGTAGACTTATTTTTGAGCGGTAGACTTATTGTGTCTCTTTTGGTGGTAGACTTATTTCCGAACGATAGACTTATTTTTTGAGCGGTAGACTTATTTTCCCGTAGCGGTAGACTTATTTTTTGCGGTAGACTTATTCTTCGAATGGTAGATTTATTTCCGTAGACTTATTTTGAGCGGTAGATTTATTTTTCTTCGATGGTAGATTTATTTTGAGTGGTAGATTTGTTTCCTTTGGTGGTAGATTTTTAGTCATAGCAACGGTAGATTTATAGTGACGATATACTTATTTTAGTAGCGGTAGACTTATAGTTTGCGGTAGACTTTTTTATCGTGGTGGTAGATTTATTTTGTGTTTAGTTGTGGTAGACTTATTGTAGTAGTGGTAGACTTATAGTTAGCGGTAGACTTATTTCGTATTTTCGGTCAACGAAACCAACCGTTGACTGGTAGACTTATTTTTTTAGGATCAATGGTGGTAGACTTATGCGTTTTTAGCGATAGAAGCGGTAGATTTGTTTTTACCCAGGTCTAGTGATGGTAGACTTTTTATCAAACTTAGTGACGGTAGACTTTTTTTCACATTAGACATTTGATAGACTTATTGTGATAACGGTAGACTTATAGTACTTGGTGGTAGACTTATTTCCTGTTTAGGAAACTATAGTGGTGGTAGACTTATTTGGTAGGTGGTAGAGTTATCTGCAAGGAATGCGAAATGTCGATTTTACCCTTAAAAATAGACAAATTTGCACGAAAAATCTGCAACAATGGTGAAGAACTAGGGTTTAGGGTTTAGGGTTTGAACAAAAGGAGGTAAATTGGGAACAAAACAAATCATTCTTGTTTATGGTAGTCAGAGTTTTGAGAAGAATTGATGGGTGTTCTTGGTTGACAATTCAAAAGGTGGTACAGTTCTAGGGGCATATCATGCAAGTGATGGTAGATTTATATACAAGTGATGGTAGATTTAGTATGCACTATATATTTTCATATATTTTCTATCTTTTCGTATGAACTCGTACTCGTATTTTAAGGATTTTGTAATGGTTGCAGAGACATTTCAGAAGCCATGTTTTAACCATACATAAATGTTGTCAATTCATTCATTACACTACAAAAAAATGTTCATAGATGTCTACCATAATGTTTGAATCTCTTTGCAAAAAGTCTACCATAACAATTGTATCTTATAGAAATAAATCTACCATAACGTATATTACAAATCAGAACGTGTGTGTCTCATAAAAATAAATCTACCATCAAACGAAAATACATCTCATAAAAATAAATCTCTTTGCATGTTAAACAATACAAAGATTAACCAAATATTACCTAAATACAACAAGAAACAATGGTGTATAGACCATCTTCATGATCTTTTGGAAGTTCTTTACAATCTTCATGCGGTTACGCATTGCACGTACAAAGAATACCTGTAAAGAAATTCATGGAAATTAGAACATCTTGGAGTGAAACAAAATCCTAACTTAGCAAAAAAAAAATTCATTCATTCATTAACAGCTCCAGAGTCGAAAAGTCTACCACAACGTCTGCATCTCATAGAAATAAGTCTACCACAACGTCTGCATCTCAAAGAAATAAGTCTACCATCAAACAAAAAGAAGTCTATTATCGAGTAGAAAATAAGTCTACCATCAAACAGAAAATAAGTCTACCATCGAACAAAAATAAGTCTACCATCAAACAGAAAATAAGTCTACCATCGAATAGAAAATAAGTCTACCATCAAACAAAAATAAGTCTACCATCAAACAGAAAATAAGTCTACCATCAAACAAAAATAAGTCTACCATCAAAAAGAAAATAAGTCTACCATCGAACAAAAATAAGTCTACCCTCAAACAGAAAATAAGTCTACCATCGAATAGAAAATAAGTCTACCATCAAACAAAAATAAGTCTACCATCAAACAGAAAATAAGTGTACCATCAAACAAAAATAAGTCTACCATCAAACAAAAATCTAGATCTGGAAAAAATCCAGATCTGGAAAAAATTCAGATTTGGATCAAAACGTGATTTTACAAAAGTTCAACATACCCAAACGAAACCGGTTAGAATCAAGAGATTACCTTTCTACAATGCACGAAAACGAAACCCCAACACTCGCCGGAACTTTCCTTCGCCGGAATTTCGAAACCTATGAACGAAGAACTTATTGAAGTTCATAAATCCGAACTCAAGACACTCGTGAATGATAGAGAGGAAGATAACTCATGATTTGTTTCGAATCTTACCGTTAAAAGCAACGAATTTCGTCGCCGGAGGAGAAGTCGCGATTTGAGTCGCCGGAGAGAGGAAGAACAAGATGAAGAGTTGAAATCTGATTTTTTTTTTTTTTTTGGTTTTATGTTGTTTTTTTTTTCTCAAAGGCCAATGGCATTTTTGTTAATAAACGAATTTGAAGTATTTTTAATGTCTTTGTAACCTTTTTTAGCTCAAATTTTTGAGTTCAAAAATTTAAAGATTGTTTGAGTAAACACCAAATCTAAAAAGGTATTTCTAGTAATTATCTCTTTTGATTATTAAGAAACTAGGTGACATACCCCATTGGGGGTGCTCTAACCTTGAACGTCCCCTGCATGGTCCTCTGTTTCGTTTGAATTTAATTGAGTCTCAGTACCCTCCTTTTTATTCTTATGGCACATTTTCTGACTTCGTTTTGATTAATATTAACCAGAAATTAAAAAAAAAATGTAAAGACATTAGCAAACAATGAGTGAACACCTTTGCGATTTAAAAAAGGATTAAATAATTTGGTGGGTGAACTTTGCAGAAGAACATCAAAATCATAGCTATTAGATTCAAGTACAGTCCACCTTAAAGAAACTTTGTTGGGCCAATATAATTTGTCGGTAAGGTAATAAACAATAATTTTGTTGTTTAAAGAGAAACAGTACAAATAGGGCAAGGGATTAGGGATAAATATAAAAATCTTTAAATTATTTTGTTGTTGATTGTGTAAAGAAATGTTTGCGTCCACAAATAAGCATATAACCAACAAGATACATAATGCTTACAAACGCAAATATAGCAAAAATTGAACTTCTATAACTATACAAGTATACAAATTACGGTTTAGCAAAAAAAAAGTATACAAAATACGTCTGAACTGGTATGGTCAAAGTCTCCAAGAGTGTGAGACAAGTCTTCTTCTACTTATGGTTGTTCCGGTTGGTGACAAAAAATCATGTGTATATTGGGGTTTATTATTCCATAAATTATTAAGTTTTGCAAGTTTCCGATTAATTAAAACATAAGTGGAAGCGTGGATGAAGAAACCATAGCTCAGAAATTGTATTTGAGGATTTTGTCTTCTGATGTACATGGGTATTTAAAGTTTTGCTCTGGTTTGTTTTCATACATTAATTTGCATATATTATCTGTCATATTTTGGTTTTAGCAACCTTTAATGGAAATAATGATATACTCCCTCCGTTCTTATTTGTTTGATGTTTTGGATGTTTTACACATATTAAGAAAACACATTAATACTTAGTTATAAATGTTTTATTTTTTGCACTAAACAATTTTCCATAAGTTTTAACCAATAATAAATCAGTAAAGTCAATTAATATGTTTTAAACTTTACAATTTATTATTATGATTACATTAAAAATGCATTGAAAATGTGAAAAATCAATCTTTTACAAAAAAATTCTTTTTCTAAAACATCAATTATAAAAGAACGGAGGGAGTATTCAAGTTCTTAGGATATTTTAAACTCGTTGCTTTGTTTTCGGATATTTTGGTTTAAGCAACCTTTAATGGAAATAACGAGAAACAAACCCAAAATGATGTCAACCGAAGGAGGAACGGACCAAAAATCTTAGAAATAAAATCCAGAGAGTAAAATACCAAAAGGGTCCGAGCAACATCAAGTTTTGGTTGAAGAAGAGTCTCTCGGACAAGAAACATAACTGCCTTGCAAATAACTCGACCAGAGATCCCACAATTTGTTCAATGGGTTTTCTTGCAATTACGACCGTAAATGGTAACCGTTACAGAATATGCTAAATTTGCTGAATTTGTAGAATTTGCTGCTTTTTTTAGTGATTTCTTCCAGAATATGCATAATAAATATCAAATATAAATGGTAACCCGAAATATAAGAATTAGATTAAGGCCCGCGTTAATACACGGATAATCGTATTAAAAATTATTCATAGAAATATTTTAATTTTAATTAATAATCCGTTGAATTAGTAAAATATTTTGAAATAATATTTAAACATGAATCTTGAATCATTAGATGTAAAACTTTTATCTTAATTTTCATGTTTTAATTCATATCATGGGGATCATATATATATAACGCGGTAATCATATTAAAATTATTCATAGAAATATTTTAATTTTAATTAATAACCCGTTGAATTACTAAAATACTTTGAAATACTATTTAAACATAAATCATTAGATGTAAACTTTTATCTTAATTTTCATGTTTTAATTTATATCATGTAGATCATATATATATATATATATATATAAGTGTAATTCAAATCATATTCCTAATAACAAAGAAAAAAACTATATATTTTTTTTTTATCTATACTGCATATATAATAGTTATGTGATAAAATCGTTAAAAAATACAAATAATGTAAAGTTAAATTTAAAAAATGTAATGTTAATAATCTCATAAAACCTATAAAATTATTTTAATAGTAAATATATTGTTATTATCTTCTTAACTTGTATAATTTTTATTTCATACAATTTTCTTTTTAAAAACATAAAAATGACCAATACTATCTTAAGTAGAAAAATTTCACTTTTTGTATTACATATGTTGAAAAGTGTCTTTAAAGTTTTTTGTGCTCTTTGACATAGTTGTGAATATCTTAAAATTTAAAATTTAAATACCTATACCCTTTCTAATTATTTTATGTATATATATTCTATTGTTTTATGGGGAAATTGTTAAAAATGACTCAAAATTTTATTTCAAATGCAAAAGTAGACCCCTTATCTCATGTTTGGCAAAACTAACTCAAAGGGGTAGTGAAATTACAACTACAACCTTTATGACCAAACAAAAAAACAGATGTCGTAATGACCATTTTAGCCCTCGAGAAGTCTACTATCTAGTATTGAAGTCTACTAACCGAATTTTATTTAAAATTAAATTTATTAATTATCAAAAAATAGTTTCATTATAAATTTATGTTCATGACTAAACTATAAACAATTGTGAAGTATAAAAAATAAAAGTTCACAAAATTTCACAAATTAAACCAACAACGATAAATTAGATTACTAATGAAATACATACGATATTAAAGAAATACATGAGATACCAAGATACTTCATAATCATTTGTTTAGATATTGATGTTGTCACATGTTGGTTGTTATAATTGTTTTATATTTCTAAGTTTCATGAGTTTATTTATAGTTGTAATGGTTTAGTTTTAGGATTTGGATTCTTATTTATGATTTAGGGTTTAGGGATTGGATGGTTTTGGGTTTACTTTTACAAATAATATGTAGGGTTTGATTTGTAAAGTTGAATTGACTATAGGGTGATGTTAAATTTTGAGTTACATAGGTCATTTTGCATATATGTGCGAGCTACTAGTTAGAAATATGGGTAATAGTTAGACATTTATTAGTTGCAAACATGTTTTTACATTTAGGGTTAGATTTAGGGTTTGTCAGTTTATATTTAAAATGTCAAATTTGCATAAAAATGTTAAATTATGAATATATTAGACTTTTTGAAGGCTTGATATAAATTTTTATTTAGGGTTTTGTATAATCATTAAAAATAATCGATTTAGGTTTTTAGAAAGTAGACTTCATATGAAGTATACTCCAATGAGTAGACTTCATATGGAGTCTACTTAGTGTTTAGGGTTTCGCTGAGCGTTTATGGTATATCAGATTTCAAACGATGTCTACTAACAAGATATTTTAACCTAACCGAATTATTTCACCTGCATATATAAACCAAATTTACATAAGAAAACCCTAATTTGCTAGCCAAAAAAGAGTCTCTCTCTCTCAAACGGCGCCCACTGCTTGGCCTCTGGAGCCTTTAACCTCCGCCGCCTCTCCGTTCTTGCCGGTAGTCGTAAGTTGTCGTTCTTCTTTTACTCTCTTTGTCTTGGAATTTCTTAACTCGTCTTCATATGTTTCTCTGTTCTTTATGCTTTCTTGCAGATCGCGGATCTGACCCACGGTCGTCCTCCGTCGTTCTTCGGTAAGCTTTCAGATCTTACCCGCCCTCTTCCTTGAAAGAAGAAACAGGAGAAATCAAGGTCACTTGAAAGAAGACAAATCGGGAGCTCTTCTAGGTGATTTCAATTTCTAATTTTTTGTCTCCAAGAAGTGAAATTGTTGGTTTCCAGAGTATGCTTACTATGAATATCTCAACTATCACCTTTCAAGATTGCTAAACTTCCATATTTGTATCTTTTTTCCCCTCCATTTGCCTACTTGTACAGTCCGGTGGAGGATGACTCGACACTGTCACTCAACGAAGCTGTAGAAGCTATAGCTCCATTGGGGTCATCTCAAGTGAAGGTAGTAGTAATCTTCTCTTTATCTCTGCACCGTATACTATTGTCTTGATGTTTTCTCGAAATGTGTTTGATAAAAGCTCAAGAACATAACCTTTGAATGAAACTAGAATCTTAGTTATTGTCTATGTGAATGAAACTGGAATTCTCAATGTTGTTTTGTTAAAGTGAAGATCTTTGAAATATTTGCTATTGTTTTGAGTTTCATGAACATTGTTATTTTTGTTGGGAATGTTTGTTTTTTTTCTTGTGTGACAGTAAATCATCAAGCTGAGCGGTGTCGAGTGTCAGAGACTGAGGATCAACTTACGGAATGTGCAGGAGCTGTATGAGACAATAATTTTTTCAAAGAGAGAATTTAATCCAGGTGATTCTCTTTCAGGCTTAGGTTCTATCAATGAAATTTCAGATTTTCAGGCTTAGTTTATATCACAATTTTTCAGCTAGAGATTGACTTCATTATGTTTTGGATTTGCAGGTAATGGATGCAACTACACTGATGGGTCATTTGGGATGGAAGAGAGCTCCTTTTGGATCTCTGTTCCAAGTCGAAAACGGTGAAGAGGGTTGTTTCCTCTCTCATTATACTTAAACAAGGTTTGTGTTGTTCACATTAATCATGAATTCACAAAAAGTATAATGTTTGGTTATAGATTGGATTGAGTTCTGGTCTAATTGATGTTGTTAATCACAGAAATTAACAACATGTCTCGTGATTTCTTCATGCTTGTATAATAGAATCAAAGTAGTAGTTTCTTTAAGAATGGTTATTCATTTTGTTTCAGCCATTGACGATATGTTTGCATTTGTTCGAGTGGAATATGTGTCAAGTGTTTTCATTTGATGAAGAAAGCTCTAACCTTTTGCTTATTCTTAATTGACAGGTTCTGATTTTGGATCCACTTCACCTGCTAATCAAATTTAGAAGTGTAGATGGTGGGGTAAGCTCTCTATAATACACATTTTAGGGTACATTAAACTAATCTTGTCTTTTTTGAATTTACAATTTGATTGAATAGATTTATGATGTTGATAGATAATTTTATAATATGATTGAATGAATTGAATTTATAATTGAAATGATGATCATCATCCAGTTTTCTTCGCAATTTATAAATTGAAAAAACCTTTATTCTCTTATACTTTTGAAACAGAAAAAACCAATACAAACATGATGATGAAATACAAGCCCTTTTTGTTCTTGTTGCAGGCTTACCTGTTAATTATTCGTTAATTGTTGTTTTACCTTTTTGTTCTTGTTGCAGGCTTACCCGTATGTGCACATCCGTAACAAGGATACAATTATCCTAAAAACTTTTTTCAAAAATCAAACTAAGAAAAAATTAGGTTATTAGAATTATAGAAATTAGATGTTAGAACATGTAATTGTGAAGGAAGTCTACACAAATGACTAAAATGCTAATCATACAAGAAAATTGATTTTTTCTACAAATATAACACATAATCATGTCAAACTCATGCATAAGACAAATAATAATTTACAAACATTTGGATTCAAATGCATTTTTAATCAAATTTAGAATATAAACTTTATTAGTAGTTTACGCGTAGACTTCAGTCGCAGTCTACTAAAATGAGTCAAAGTACCACTCAAACAAGAATAATATTTATAAAATACTTATACTGCAACTGAAGATGTCAAACTCAAACATAATCAAAACACATAAATAACACACATTTGAGATCAAGAAAATCTGAAAAATTCAGTATACATTATTTTAAAATTCAGTTTTATTAAAAACAATACAAGTAGACTTCACGTGCCGTCTACTAGTAGACTTCTATCAGAAATCTACCAATATAAGCTAAGTACTACTCAAACAAGAAAATTGATATTTTCCTTAAATAATGCATCCAAATATGTCCAATTCATACGAAAGGGAACACAATAGATAACACACAAGTGAAAACAAGAAAATCTCAAAAATTCATCATTAACAAGTTATAAATGCATTTATAAAAAATGAAAAAAGCAGACTTCACTAAGAAGTCTACTGACGCAGACTTCATCTGCGGTCTACCAGTAGACTTCTAATTAGGTCTACTCAGGTTACATTTGCATTTGACCAGAATTTTGACTTTTTAATAGTAGACTTCATTAGAAGTCTACTAAATAAAAGGGTTAGTTTTACAATTGACCAGAGTTTGACTTTTGAGGTAGACTTCTCATGCAGTCTACTCCAATACGCGGAAAACCGTCAAAATATAGTAGAGTTCATGATGCAGTCTACTGAAGTAGTAGACTACATGTTGAAGTATACTCTAATGGACCATGTTAGTTTTGCAATTGACCAAAATGTTGACTTTTAGAGTAGACTTCATCATGCAGTCTACTACTGCAGTAGACTGCATCATGAAGTCTACTCCAAAAAGAGGTTACTTTTGCAATTGACCAAAATTTCGAATTAATTAATAGGTAGACTTCTTCTCCAGTCTACTTCGACTATAGACTGCGAGAGAAGTCTACTGATTAATGTTTTTCCTGGTCAATATTTTAAATTTTGGTCAAACACAAAACTAATCCTACGTACATAGTAGACTTACGATGAAGTCTGCTTTAAAAGTCAACATTTTGGTCAATTGCAAAACTAACCCAAACGTAGACTTGATATGGAGCCTGCACTCGAAGTCTACACGCGAAGTCTGCAGTATAAAGTCAAAGTTGTGGTCAATTGCAAAACTAACCTAACATTTTAGTAGACTGCACATGAAGTCTCCGCGTATTTTTTTGTTTTCAAAGGAGAAGCGCAAACTTCATATGAAGTCTACTTCAATTTTTTTTTAAAAGTCAATTGCAAATCTAACGTATTGTTGACCAGTAGACTTCTAGTGAAGTCTACTTTCGAGAATTAGATTGGAAATCGCCTTTATTCGTCGTTCGAGCTCGTTTTGAGTTTCGTCAAGCACATAAAACTTCAATTCTCACCGATAACAAAGAAGCCCAACCATATTCTGAACAAGAACCACAAGAAAACAAGAGTTTATGAGATAACAAAAGATGAAAACAAAAATTAGAGAGGTTTTTGGATGAAATTGGAGAGGAAATGAAAGATGAAGATGTTGGAAGACCATAGATTGATCATTTAAAGCTTCAAATATGGTTGAAGATGCATTTAGAACCCAAATTTTGGTTGTAAATGGTGGTTGAAAATTTGATGAAGATGGTATTTTGGTAAATAAGTTGATATTTTTGGGTTGTTTGATTTTTTTTTAAAGTCTGAGTTTTGAAAAAAAATAAAAAAAATTCGAAATAATGGCAATTCTGTAAATAAAGTTAATGTTTTGGTTTGTTTGATAAAAAATTGAGGAGAGAGAAAGAGGATGTTACATTTGCAATTGACCACAAATTGTGGGTTATTTTTTATAGAAGCCCTTGTTGTATCATTCTTTTTTTCTTTATTTTTTTGATTTTTTTGTTTTATTTTTTTACGATTGATATTCTCTATAAGTTATTGTTTTCTGTTTAGATTGTCTCTATACCTTTGTTTACGACTTATATTCTTTCGATTTTTATTAAGTTTTTTTATAATTAGTTTAGACTATTAGAAATTTAATTTATTTTTTCTAATTAATTTAGATTACTAAAATATTTATTGTTATATAATTAATTTGGACTATTAACCATTTTTTTTTGACAATTTGGTTAGTTGATTAAGTGTGTTTTCGATTTTTTTATTTTTTTACAATTTATCATTTTTACAATTTGGTTAGTTACTTAACAATAATTTTGTATTTTTTTCCATTATTAATTTTACTTTTTCTTAATTAATTTTAATATTTAACATATGTCATCATCTCGATCAATGTTATACACGTGTCATGATCTCATGAGTTACAATTTTGCTTACGTTGTCTTTATTACAATTTGGTTAGTTACTTAACAATAATTTTGTGTCTTTTCCGTTTTTAATTTTACTTTTTCTTAATTAATTTTAATATTTAACACATGTCATCATCTCGATCAATGTTAAATACGTGTAATGATCTTATGAGTTACAATTTTGCTTCGTGTTGCGCTATCGTCGAGCGAAATCTCCTTTATATAATAAGATTTGTGAAGATGTTAATAGATTAAATAAACTTATGAACAAATTAAATGACATTTTAATAGATACTCATTATATTCATTTAAAAGCTGATTTTTTTATTTCCTAAAATATTATCTATGTATATAGTTGTGAATTGAAACTGATGTCTTATTCCTTAGAGAATTATGAGTATGTATAAGGTACAAGTACTTGGAGAGGAAGGAATACTTGGGGGAATAAGTCTAGAATATTCGATGGGCTTCTAATGGACATCCACTAAATGGGCTTATAACACCCCCCCTTGGATGCCATTAGAGTAAAAATAATCCTAATACGCATAAGAAGCTGGCTCATTAAAACCTTACCAGAAAAACCCAGTAGAAAAAACCACGGTGAAGGAAAAAGAGTGCAGCGCACATTTACTCCCCTTGATGATTACATGACTCGAGATCTTTGAGACGACGTAATCCGATACCATAAACTAACTTCTTGAAGGTAGCAGTTGGAAGCGCCTTTGTAAAAAGATCTGCTAGATTCTCACTTGAACGGATCTGCAAGACACGTACATCGTCATTCTTCTGTAGATCATGAGTGAAGAAGAACTTTGGTAGAATGTGCTTTGTTCTGTCGCCTTTGATGTATCCTTCTTTGAGTTGTGTTATGCAAGCTGCATTATCCTCATACAAAACAGTTGGAGCTTCTTTTCCTGTAGATATGCCGCTATCTTCTCGTATGTGTTGGATTACAGATCGTAACCATACACATTCACGGCGAGCTTCATGTATAGCTAAAATCTCTGAATGGTTGGAAGAAGTAGCTGTGATAGTTTGCTTCATTGAAAGCCAAGAAATGGTTGTTCCACCGCATGTAAACACATATCCTGTTTGTGATCGAGCATTGTGTGGATCAGATAAAAATCATGCATCTGCAAAACCAATCAAGTCTTCTTTTGACGTGTTGGAAAAAGAATAGACCCATATCTTTTGTACCCTGAAGATATCGAAATATATGCTTAATCCCATTCCAATGTCTTTGAGTTGGACATGCGCTAAATCTTGCCAAAAAGTTTACAGCAAAGGATATATCGGGTCGTGTATGACTAGCAAGGTACGTTAATGTTCCTATTGCACTTAAGTATGATACTTCAGGACCAAGAATTTCTTCATTGTTTTCCCTTGGACGGAAAATATCATTTTCCACATCAAGTGATCTTACGACCATCGAGCTACTCAAAGGATGTGCTTGATCCTTATAAAACCTTTTAAGCACCTTCAGTGTATGTCGTTTGATGCACCAAGATTTCATTCTTGAGATGCTCAATTTGCAATCTTAAGCAAAATTTTGTTTTGCCAAGATCTTTCATCTCGTATTCCTTTTTCAAATATTCCATTGTATGTGAAATCTCTGCAGGAGTTCCGATGATGTTTAAATCATCAACATAAATAGCAATGATATCATATCCTTTCTCAAATCTCTTTATAAAGATACATGGAGTGACTTGGTCATTTTTATAGCCTCCTCTTAATAAGTATTCACTAAGGCGGTTATACCACATACGCCCTGATTGTTTCAGTCCATAAAGAGATCGATTTAACTTTATGTTGTAATGTTCTCGAGAACTAGATTCCGCTGCTTCCGGCAGTTTAAAACCTTCTAGGACTTTCATGTAGATATCATTGTCCAATGGTCCATATAAGTATGCCGTGACTACATCCATGAGGCGTAAATCAAGTCCTTCCTTTATTGCTAGAATGATAAGAAACCTGAAAGTAGTTGCATCCACCACGGGAGAATATGTCTCCTCATAATCAATACCACGTCTTTGTGAGAATCCTTGAGCAACCAGACGTGATTTATATCTCACAATTTCACCATTTTCATTCTTCTTTCGTACAAAGAACCATCTATGTCCCACTGGTTTTACACCTTTAGGTGTACGGACTACTGGTCCAAATACTTCTCTTTTTTCAAGAGACTTTAATTCTGCTGCTATAACTTCTTTCCATTTTGGCCAATCATCTCTTTGTGTACACTCTTTAGCATAATTTGGTTCATGATTCTCCTTTTCATCCATAACATCAACTGCTATATTGCATGCAAAAATATCATCGACGTCGATTTGCGTCCAGTTCCATTTTATTCCAGTCAGGACATAATTAATTGAGATCTCTTCATTCTCAGACACCTGAATTTCTTTATTTGTCATGTCTGAAGGCTCTTCTAGAGATCTTTCAAAAATGTTAGATTCCTCGGATTCGCCATTATCAACTTTTGCTCCTTTCTTTTTTCAAGGATTCTTATCTTTGGAACCGACATGTCTACCACGCTTCATGCGTGCCATAAACTCATTAGAAGTTTGATGTTGTCCTTCTGGGACATGCATTCTAATTGGAGCAATAATAGCTGGTATATGTGACTTAGTCACTCTCTTAGGGTCAGTAAATGCGTCTAGTAATTGATTTGCTAATCTCTGTAGATGAATTATCCTTTGTACCTCTAATTCACATTCTTTGGTACTAGGATCATGATAAGACAATGATAATTCATTTCATCTAATATCTGTTTCCAGCTGTTTATTTTCTTCCTCCAGTGTCGGAAAAACATACTCATTAAAATGAAAGTCTGCAAATCGAGCCTTAAATAAATCCCCTGTGGATGTCTCTAGATACTTAATTATCGAGGGAGATTAATATCCAACATATATCCCTATCCTCCTTTGAGGACCCATCTTAGATCGTTGTGGTGGAGCAATTGGAACATATACTGCACATCCAAAAGTTTTCAGATGGGAAATATTTGGTTCCTGACCCAAAACCATTTGTGATGAGGAGATCTGATGGTTACTCGTTGGCGTGATGCGAATCAATTTTGCTGCATGTAATATAGCATGTCCCCAAGCAGATATTGGGAGTTTGGATTTCAATAGTAATGGTCTAGTAATCATCTGTAAACGTTTGATTAATGATTCAGCTAAACCATTTTGTGTATGAACATGAGCTACATGATGTTCAAAACTTATCCCAATAAACATGCAATAATCATCAAATGCTTAAGATGTAAATTCACCAGCGTTATCAAGGCGAATTGCCTTTAAAGGGAAATCTGGAAAATGTGCTCTTAATCTTATTAGTTGAGCAAGTAACCTCGCAAATGCCACGTTGCAGGTTGATAACAAGGATACATGTGACCATCTAGTAGATGCGTCAATTAGAACCATAAAATATCTAAAGGTTCCACATGGTGGGTGAATTGGCCCACAAATATCTCCTTGTACACGTTCCAGAAAACCAATAGATTCAGAAGTTACTTTGATTGGTGAAGGCCGAATGATCAATTTGCCTTGTGAGCAAGCAACACATGTAAAGTCACTGGGAGGAATCTTCTTGTTCGTTAATAAATGACCACATGAATTATTGATTATCTTTCGCATCATTGTTGAACCGGGATGGCCTAACCGGTCATGCCAAAGTGTTAAGTTTTCAGTAAACTTCTGGTTTACTATAGCATTTGCCTCAATTGTCTTAAGCTTAGTGTAGTACATTCCACTGGAGAAAGCAGGTAGTTTCTCCAAAACACGTTTAGTGCCATGGGTAGTACTCGTGATTTGAAGAAATTCAACATTGCTTTCGCTCATAGTCTCAATATGATATCCGTTAGGACAAATATCTTTGAAACTTAATAAGTTTCTTTGAGACTGAGGAGAATATAACGCATCAGATATTTCTAATCGCGTTCCCATAGGCAATAATATATTTCCTTTTCCACAGCCCTCAATTATCTTTGAGCTACCCAAAAGAGTACTCACACTACCTCTATTCATAGTTAAATGAGAGAAATATCTCTTGCTTTTTAGAATGGTATGAGTAGTTGCACTGTCTGCTAAGCATAATTCTTCACCATTTATTGGCAATCGAACTTGAGGAGTATTCATGTTCTTCAAACAAATAAAGAAAATAACAATCATAAGATAACTCAAAATAAATCTCAATAACTTTATTTAAACCATGTCTAACAATAAATAATAAAAACCAAAAACCAAAAATCAAAGCGAAAAGCAAGAATCAAAAGACAATGGTTTATTCTTAAGTAATCATAATGAAACTACTTGTTCCCTTTAGGGGCAATAAAATCATCAACTTGCATGGCAGTTGTATTGTTGAGGGCAAAGTCATCAAGACCAGTTGTATCATTAAAGGCAAAGTCACCAAGACCAAAATCACCTTCACCATCTTCGTAGACAAGATTGGCTTCCATATTCTTTCCTTTTTGTTTCAAGGATTGTTGATAAAGCTCCACCAAATGTTTTGGTGTACGACAATTAGAACCATCTAGTAGATGTGTGAATTAGAACCATAAAATATCTAAAGGTTACACATGGTAGGTGAATTGGCCCACAAATATCTCCTTGTACACGTTCCATAAAACCAATAGATTCAGATGTTAGTTTGACTGGTGAAGGCCGAATGATCAATTTTCCTTGTGAGCAAGCAACACATGAAAAGTCATTGGGAGGAATCTTCTGGTTCGTTAATGAATGACCACATGAATTATTGATTATCTTTTGCATCATTGTTGAACCGGGATGGCCTAACCGGTCATACCAAAGTGTTAAGTTTTCCGTAGCCTTCTGGTTTACTATAGCATTTGCCTCAATTGTATTAAGCTTAGTGTAGTACATTCCACTGGAGAAAGCATATAGTTTCTCCAAAACACGTTTAGTGCCCTGGGTAATACTCGTGATTTGAAGAAATTCAACATTGCTTTCGCTCATAGTCTTAATATGATATCCGTTATGACGAATATCTTTGAAACTTAAAAAGTTTCTTTGAGACTTAGGAGAATATAACGCATCTGATATTGCTAATCGCGTTTGAAACGACCCGACCCGTTTCTTTTTTTTTGAAACATTAAACCCTTGGTCTCGGAAACCACACAGAATAATAATACAACGGATAACCAATAACCCAAACAAACCAATTTATGAAATCAATTCAACCTGTTCAACAACAACCAAACTCAACAAGTTCCAGAACTAAGCCAACAACCTAGCCAGTTATAAAGCAGTAATAAAAACATGAAACAATTAACCGAGGCCCAACTCATCTCCCTCTTCGTAGCCATGATTCCACGATCAGACTTTACATTTACCTGCATCACATGGGAAAAAAAGATGCGTGAGTATTATCATAAATACTCAGTGAGATGGTCATCCCATCTACGACTGCGCACTCAGGCACGATGGACCACTCATGCAAACATACAAAACACACAACAACCAACAAACGGCTCAACACAGCCAAACAGACATGTGTCGATCGACACTACCACTAGGTATCGATCGACACCCTCTGAACTGGCTGTCGTTCGGCACACCTCATGTGTGTCGTTCGACTACCTTCGTACTGGTCTGTCGTTCGACACACCTCACGTGTGTCGTTTGACAGGCCCCTAGCAGAATCATGGGAACCGATCATAATCCTCTCGGATCAATTCCTCCTATGCGTCAGTACAAGAAACCTACACAAACAACAACCACAACACAGCAACAAGCATACATACCCACAATTCGATCACCACAACATCAATCAATGCATACAAACCTATCTCCACGAATCCCTAACAATCCATCGACCCAGAAGCCATGGTCACGCACGCACCTTGGATTTTCAGATATAAACTAATGAAATTGAGGCTAGAATCGATATCCACGACAACCACCACAAAATTCTACTCCAAAACACCCAAGAACGAAAGCTTTCTCACAAAAAGTCATCGGAAACAAGAGAAACTCTCAGAGACATTTTCCACAGATTCTGGCTTTTCTCTCGATCAAAATATGGCCAAAAACTCTTAAATACGAAACCCTAGGTTCCTCAAACCAAACCAACACGAACCGACCGATTTAAATCGAAATAGAAACCGATCACTTAAAACCCTGTCGATCGACACATACCACTTGTGTCGATCGACAGCCACTTAGAACCCTGTCGATCGAGACACACCACTCGTGTCGATCTATAGCCATTTGAAACAAACCGGCCTTAAGCCAAACACCAGCCTGTCGATCGACACACCATACTAGTGTCGATCGACCCACCCTCCAATTTCTCAAAATTGGTTCACGGGTGTCACAACGTTCCCATAAGCAATAATATATTTGCTTTTCTAGAGCCCTCAATTATCTTTGAGCTACCCAAAATAGTACTCACACTAGCTTTTTTCATAGTTAAATGAGACAAATATCTCTTGCTTTTTAGAATGGTATGAGTAGTTGCACTATCTGCTAAGCATAATTCTTCACCATTTATTGCCAATCGAACTTGAGGAGTATTCATGTTCTTCAAACAAATAAAGAAAATAACAATCATAAGACAACTCAAAATAAATCTCAGTAACTTTATTTAAACCATGTCTAATAATAAATAATAAAAACCAAAAACCAAAAATCAAAGCGAAAAGTAAGAATCAAAAGACAATGGTTTATTCTTAAGTAATCATAATGAAGCTACTTGTTCCCTTTAGGGGCAATAAAATCATCAACTTGCATGGCAGTTGTATTATTGAGGGCAAAGTCATCAAGACCAGTTGTATCATTAAAGACAAAATCACCAAGATCAAAATCACCTTCACCATCTTCGTAGACTAGATTGGCTTCCACATTCTTTCCTTTTTGTTTCAAGGATTGTTGATAAAGCTCCACCAAATGTTTTGGTGTACGACAATTAGAACCATCTAGTAGATGCGTTAATTAGAACCATAAAATATCTAAAGGTTCCACATGGTGCGTGAATTGGCCCACACATATCTCCTTGTACACGTTCCAGAAATTCAATAGATTCAGAAGTTACTTTGACTGGTGAAGGCCGAATGATCAATTTGCCTTGTGAGCAAGCAACACATGAAAAGTCATTGGGAGGAATCTTCTGGTTCGTTAATGAATGACCTCATGAATTATTGATTATCTTTCGCATCATTGTTGAACCGGGATGGCCTAACCGGTCATGCCAAAGTGTTAAGTTTTCAGTAAACTTCTGGTTTACTATAGCATTTGCCTCAATTGTATTAAGCTTAGTGTAGTACATTCCACTGGTGAAAGCATGTAGTTTCTCCAAAACACGTTTAGTGCCTTGGGTAGTACTCGTGATTTGAAGAAATTAAACATTGCTTTCGCTCATGGTCTCAATATGATATCCGTTATGACGAATATCTTTGAAACTTAATAAGTTTCTTTGAGACTGAGGAGAATATAACGCATCAGATATTTCTAATCGCGTTCCCATAGGCAATAATATATTTGCTTTTCAAGAGCCCTCAATTATCTTTGAGCTACCCAAAATAGTACTCACACTAGCTCTTTTCATAGTTAAATGAGAGAAATATCTCTTGCTTTTTAGAATGGTATGACTAGTTGCACTATCTGCTAAGCTTAATTCTTCACCATTTATTGCCAATCGAACTTGAGGAGTATTCATGTTCTTCAAAAAATAAAGAAAATAACAATCATAAGATAACTCAAAATAAATCTCAATAACTTTATTTAAACCATGTCTAACAATAAATAATAAAAACCAAAAACCAAAAATCAAAGCGAAAAGTAAGAATCAAAAGACAATGGTTTATTCTTAAGTAATCATAATGAAGCTACTTGTTCCCTTTAGTGGCAATAAAATCATCAACTTGCATGGCAGTTGTATTATTGAGGGCAAAGTCATCAAGACCAGTTGTATCATTAAAGGCAAAGTCACCAAGACCAAAATCACTTTCACCATCTTCGTAGACAAGATTGGCTTCCATATTCTTTCATTTTTGTTTCAAGGATTGTTGATAAAGCTCCACCAAATGTTTTGGTGTACGACAAGTGCGAGCCCAATGACTTCCTCCACAGTGATGACATGCAATTCAATATGGCTTTTCTTACTTGTTACTAATTATGTTTTCCCACTTCTGGTGCGAATTTTTCTTCTTGAAAGAGACACCTTGGCCACCTCGTCCATATAGGAATCCACGTCATCGTCCACGACCGCGATGTCCATATCCACGTCTGCGATTATAGCCACGTCCTTGACCAGTAACCTGGTCCGCTTCTTTGTATGCTAACACATTCGCTTCAGGGAATGGAACAAAACCAGTTAGACGTGACTCTTGATTTTTCATCAAAAGCTCGTTATTTTCAGCTACAAGGAGAGCGAATATAAGTGCATAATATTTCTTATATCGCTTTTCACGATATTGTGTATGTAGGACAAGGTTACTCGCGTGAAAAGTAGGGTATGTTTTTTCTAACATCTCAGCATCAGAGATACTTTCTCCACATAACTTCAACTTGGAAGTGATTTTGAACATCGCTGAGTTATACTCAGTTACGGACTATAAGTCCTGTAGTCTCAAATGAGTCCAGTCATAACAGCTTTAGGTAAAATTACTGTTTTCTGATGATCGTACCTTTCTTTCAAATCGCTCTGAAGGACTTGTGGATCTTTCACAGATAGGTATTCAAGCTTAAGCCCCTCGTGGAGGTGATGACGAATAAATATCATTGCCTTTGCTTTCTGTTGATGGTTGCCATCATTCTTTTCTTTGATCGTTTTGCCAAGATCTGTTGCATTGAGTGGAAACTCAGCATCTAATGTCCACAAGTAATTGCTTCCACTGATGTCGAGAGCCTCAAACTCTAATTTGGTAAAATTCGACATAGTTAAGTGAAAGAAAAACAATATATGATTAAAAAAAATAGCCATATTATAAATTTATAATGAATCGTAAACACAAATATTGTTAAGTGTTGTTTTGAAAGTTCATTTATTATTGAAAAAAAAAATACGGTTGCTTTATTATAGTAGTATGTCAATAAAAAATAATTAGTATAATAAGTATAAGTCGTGTGTTTTATGCGATTAACAAACACATTAAAAGAGGCAAAAACGTATTAATATGTATATATAAGTATGATTTGTGAGAATTACTCGATGATAAACATAGTATTCATGAATCAACATGTGCATGTTATCAAATCACATTGTCGCATTCCCTTGCTAATTAGAAACGAATTAGCCACATGTTTTTTTTTGTTTGGAGTTTTCAGATAAATATATTGCAAATTAACAACAAAATAGTGACAATTTCGATACATTTAATCATAAGTTTCATCAAATTTTAATTTTTATAAATGAGTCAAACTCAAAATTATCATAATACTAGATTACGACCCGCATAATATGCGGGTATTAGATATTAAAATTGATAATCTATGTAGTTATGACCCGTTGAATTATATTCTAAATTAAAACCCGTAAAATTATATTTTAAATTGGAATCATATAATTATCAGATAACTTTTTTTCCAATTGCATTAATAACTTTTTCATATTGTATCATTTTACTTCAAACTTATAACTCGATTAATTAAGAGAATAAAATAAATTGATGACATTTTAAAATTGGAAACAGTCTTGATGTATTATATAAAACTATAGATTTTCGTTTGCTAATTTAAAATATGATATTATACTTTTTTATTTGAGTAACAACTTTTTTTTATTTGAACATAACGGCAATTATATCATTTTTAAGCTTAATTTCCTTTTATTTTTAACTGTCTTCTTTTTTTAATTGGTATAAAACCTATTTGCATTAGTTTATCTCACCATGATGACAACTATACCTTTTTTTGTCGACAATTAATTTGTTTTTTCCAATTGTATTGACTATCTTTTTTTCTAACCGTTGTGCATTTTTTTGCCTTATTTTTTGTAATAACTATACTTTTTTCCTTCATTCCGTTTCTTTCGACTTTATATTTTTTGTTTTTCTTTCTAATTGAAATTTTCTTTTGATTTATTAATACCTTTTAAATTAGAGTACAATTTGATTTAAAAAGTAAATAATATAGATTAGGAAATTTTTTTATTTACACATGTCATAATTTAAACTAATAATGACACATGTCGTAATTTTGTGAATTATAATTTGGTGCGCATCCAACTTTATATAATAAGATATGTAAAATTTCATATCAATGTAAAATTGATATTAATGTAAAAGTAGACAAATTTTTTTTTTAATTAGTTTGAACTATTAGAATTTTTATTTTTCACTATTTTGTTACTTAACACACTTTTTGTTAGTTTCCTAATTTTAATTTTTTTCCTAATCAGTTTAAACTATTATAATTTTTCTTTTTTCACTATTTACTTAGCATTTTTTTTGTTAGTTTTCTATTTTTAAGGTTTTTTACATGTGTCATTATCTCGATCGATATTAGACACATGTTACAATCTAATGAGTTACAATTTTGATAAACTCTCCTTTATATAATAAGATGATCAATAGTGTCAAACGAATCACATTTAATACAACTTACACATTTTACACAAATTTGTTTAAAGATCATAAATTTTAGATTGCGATGGATTTACAATGGTTTGATGAAAAATCGTTGCAAGTCTGCTGCATGTTCTAATACCCTCAATGTTTGGTCAAATGTGACAATGTTTAGAAACGATAATAAACACGTTTTTAATATATTGTACGTAAGGCAACGGGCCTTGAAGTATGGGTGTGTGGCCCATGAATGGGAAAGACTGATGACGCCAAAGTTCTTTGAGAGGAAGGAGGTTGTCGAAGCCTTTAAAAAAAGAACAAGTTAAGGTCCGAGTGACAATCCGATTTGGTTAGCAAAAAATGAAAACATTATTACGAGCAAACAAATGTCCAAATACGATTGAACATGAACAAAAACAACTCAATTACTAACCAGATCAAAGCTCATAAACATTAATCGCGTATAAGAAGTTATAAACGAAGATAAATTGTGACACCCGTGAACCAATTTTAAAAAATTGGAAGGGTGTCGATCGACACACGCGTGTTTCGGCTTGAGGCCGGTAGGAATTGTGTGGGTGTCGATCGACACAGGTGGTGTGTGTCGATCGACACAATTTTAAATGATCGGCCTGGTTCGATTTAATCATTCGGTTTGGCAGAGTTGGTTTGAGGAAACCCTAGGGTTGCGTTTATATGTTGTTTGGCCATATTTTCTGAGGGAAAACAGAGGCAAACATCAGAGATAAACATCCCCAGAGAATTGTGTTAGGTTTGGCGTGTTCGATTCGTGAAGGAATCGTTCTTGTTGTGTTTTTGTGGGGAAAGGAGTGGGATTTCGTTGATTCTAGTGGTGATCAAGGTTGATCTCGTGCCTAGTCTCAATTCCATCCTTTTTCTCTTTCGAAACCTAAGGTGAGTGCGTGACCATGACTTATGGGTCGATAGATCGTTAGGGTTGCTTGGTGATAGGTTTGTATGCGTTGTTTGATCATTGTTGATTGAGCTGTGGCTATGATTGTGTGGTTGTCGTGTGGATATTGTTGATGTTTGTGCAGGTATTTCGTACAGAAGCAGATGAGGGATCGATCCGAGAGGATTATGATCGGTTCCCACGAATCTGCCAGGGTGTGTCGAACGACACACCAGTACGAAGTGTGTCGAACGACACACATGAGGTGGGTCGAACGACACACCAATTCAGAGTGTGTCGATCGACACCTAGTGGTAGTGTCGATGGACACATGTCTGTTTGAGCTGTGTTGAGCCGTTTGTTTGCTGTGTGATTGGTATGTTTGCCTGAGCGGTCCATCGTGCCTGAGTGCGAAGTCATAGATGGGATGACCGTCTCACTGGGTATTTATGATAATACTCACGCATCTCTTTTTTCCATGTGATGCATGTAAATGCAAAGTGTGATCGTGGAATCATGGCTACGAAGAGGAAGATGATCTGGGATCTCGGTTGATTGTTTCATATTGTTGTTGCGTTAGAACTGCCATAGGTTGTTGGTTTAGTTCTGTAACGCTAGAACTGGTTAACGTTGAATTGATTTGTTGGTTTAATGGAATTGTTTCGGTTTAGTTGATTGTTTTGATTTCCGCTGGTTGTTATGTGTGGTTGCTTGGTCGTTGAGGATAACATTTATGAGAATGCTAATCTGAGACCAAGGAAACGGGTCGGGTCGTTTCAGAAATAGTGAATCGGGAGAATTGAATGAAGGTATTAAAGGGAGTTAATGGTGAATGAACTAGTCAATCTTGGAGTTAATGAAAAATCTGGAGTATAAAGAAGGAAGTAGAAAGAATGGGACATACATGAATAGCTCTACATTTAGCACTATAACATTCTTATTACTTGTGGTTACATAAATAAATTTTTTTTTAATTACGTGTCTCCGAACTCAATTCCTGTTAGTTCTTTTAACTTCTTTTGTCTAGCACATAACCTCTTGTTTGTTTGGGGATCAAATCACATAATTTCTTGCTAGATATATACAAAGATAAACACAATTTCTAAACCAAAATATGTTTCTAAACCCTAATTGCAGAACATTTCACACTGCATGACCAAAAACACAACCGTAACCGTATTTCGAACCGTAACTGTACCGTTTTAAACCGTAACCGTATAAAACGGTTAAAAACCGTAACCGTTAATCATACAAATATAATAATTATGGTTAACCATTTTTCTTAACCGTAACCGTATAAAACTGTCGATAAACCATGAAGTTAAAATCGTAAATTTTTAACTGTAACCGTATTAAATCAAAATTAACTTACCCATAATTTAGATGTATTAATTAATTATGTATGATTAAGTGATTAGCATGACATAAAAGTTTATATACAATTAATATTATCGATTGAAAATTTTAAAATATTTAGAAAATAAAAAATGTTGATGAAGGATTTATTTGAGTGAATGTGCTTGGTTAGTTTTTTAACAAGTTAAAGTAATACTTAAGTACATCAATTTTATGATAAAGTAATAAAATTAAAAGAAGAAAAATATAAAATAGGTCGTGGATGCAATTAAGTCAAACTGTTAAAATGTTGATGCAAAAATATTTCAAAGCTTCTAACTAACTTTGGATGAAAATTGTTTATTCGGTTAAATTTTAGCTAACTCAAAATTTTTAATCAAATTTTAAATAAATATACCCGTAACTTAAGTAACTAATTATTAAAAATTATAATTGTATTTAACCGCAACCATATTAACCGAACCGTATATAACCTAAACCGTTCTAACCATAACCGTTTTAACTGTATATTAAATGGTAAAGGTTAAAATTAAAAAAAAGTAATAACCGTAACCGGTGGTTAATAAATCATAACCGTAATAACCGTAACCGTGATCATGCCTATTTCACACCAATATTTTCCACCCATTATCGACACTGTTTGTGGGGTTGGCAAATCAAATACAATTTGCAAGAGATTGAGATGGTAAAAGCATAAAGTTCTTTAAATAAATAATTGATCCAGAAGGTCCTTGATGGAAAGGAGAAAAGAGTCAAGGAATTCACCAAGAAATCGTGTGAAGCTATGACCATGGTGACAAATAGAAATTAATCAGGTAGTCACTAATCCCGTCGTTCTGGATGGTTTTGAAGTTAAACTCCATTGTAATGAGATTGTAAGGGCAGAACGGGTGAAACCTCGTGGTCACACCACCACTAAGGGTAAACTTCTCCTAGTTAAAATTGAATATGGCTAACGAATGGTATATTTTTGCTTTGTTAGAAGAAAGAAATGCGGAATCAATATAAACTAAAAAAAAAGAGAAGGAGAAACATGTCATGGGGTCGCAATGTTCTACGGTTAAGATGAAAGAAATAATTTTTCTCCCAAAAATAATAAATGTGAAACTACTTGTTCAAATAAGAAAGGTATAAAGACAATCGCAGATAACAATCAAGGTTTGGCTGAAATACCATCAAGATTTATAGTAAGGGAGCCCACATGAAGACCTAGTCGAGCAGTCCACCCCAAGTCTCACTTAAGGAAGCACCGATTGAGGTCGTGTTTTTTTCCATTTTGGTCATTTCCCAAAACGTACACCAAAACTGAGTATGGTAAATGGTGGTACCGGGTCCGACACCCAATACCATACCCGATTCAAATCCGACTCGATACGAAGTTTTGAGGACAGCTCGGAGGATGGGCCAGCGAGGACCTATTAGCAGCGTCTTGGCCCGTTAAAGAGCATTAGGCGACCTAGGCGAATACGGGCAAATTGGAAGACTTAGCTCGGATAAAAGGAAATTCTTAGAATTAGTATAACTTCTTTTTATCTTTTAGGAGATTTTCCATTTATCTTTTAGGGTTATTTCGACCGACTTTGTACTTATATAAATACTTGATGTATTCCTCCAAAACGAGAAGATCGCCTTCAATAGAGAATTCTATACACATCTTTTCGCTTGATATTTTCTTTGTGATATTACGTTTAAACCTAGTTCCTCTATTCTTTGGACCGATCTCGGATTGTTGCTCAATCCGGTATCACCAATAAAGCAATGAATATCGAATCTACAACAACTGTTGGTTTACTAGAGATTTAAGAGTAGAATTTTTGTCTAGATTGATGTTGCAGTCGAGAAGTTTGGAGTCGAGAGAGCACTATACAGTTTACGAAAAAAGGAAAAGGAAAAAAAACATGTCTCTTTCTAGCTCACGACTAAAGTTTTTAACTGATTCAAACGCAACACACACATTTATGGTTGTGGGAATTTGTGAATGCAAACAATTGCGGTCTCAAGCGTTATAAAGCGAGTTATGAGATTTGTATAGCAATTTAAATCTTGATGTATTTCCGGGACAAAAAACAAGATTCCGTGTTTTCTATAAAAAAATGTGATTATGTATTATCCTGTCAAAATGTGTTTTTAGGTTTTTCACTAAAAGATATATTTTACGTTAATATTTAAAAAATTGAGTTGTTTTTTTTTTATCAAAAATGGTGGGCAAATGAGAATTTGGGACGGAATTTTACGGGAACGGGACGGGATTTTGGGAACCAAAATAATTGTCTTATATGTGTCCCATTTAAAATATGGGACGGAACGGAAATGGAACGGAGCAAAACGGGAATGAGACGGAATTCCCGAAAACATTTATACATAATAATCATAAGAATTAAAATAAATTTATTTATCATTCACCTCTAAATTGTATATTAAAATATGTTAAACATATCAGAAATATAGGAAAACAAACTTGGTCGTATATAATATCACTTAATAATTATAATATTTAGAGCTTAAAAGACATTGATATTACATTTAACATAAGTTGCATAAGGCACAATCATAATATAGAAAATTAAAATAACATCTAAAACTTGCAAATTTCAAAATTAAAAGACTTAATCTCTATATTTTCTATTTTTATGTTATTATGATAAATATTTAATTATACATTATGTTATATAGTATTGTATTTTAAGTGGGACTTCGGGAATTCCCGTTCCCGTCCCGTCCCGTTCCATTCCCAAATGGGAATCAACAACTTGTCCCATTAAGGAATATATTTTCATATGGAGCGGGAATGGGACGGTTCGGGACGGTACTGAATGGAACGGAACGAGAATTATGTCCACTCCTAAAAAAATTAGTGATAATGTGTTTATTTATTAAGCTAGTTAAATGGGTTTAAATGGGTTACCCAATTATTTTCTTAAAACCCCATTTAATAAATTGGTTTAGTTGGGTTAACCCATTTAACTTTATTTAGTTTTAGTTGATAAATGGGTCTAAATGAGCTTGACATGCCCCATTTAAACCCACAGATCTTATAACCATTTTGAGATTCTATTTTTGATTGCTAGCCGGAGTCAGACAGCTGTTACTTCGATTATCATAGAATAAGAAGAATCTTAGGAAATAACTTGCGAAAACCTAAGAAGAACATACGACTTTAGACGTAAATATGAGATTCAATTAATTACATGTAAGTTATTTGGTTATCTTTAAATGACACCTCGTGGACATGCATAAAATTAAATATTCAATTTTTGAAAAATACCATTTCCGAAATAAACATTTTCAAAATGTCATTTAGACAAAGAAATTTCAAAAAGTACAATATTGCAGCATACTTATAAACGTTTATAAATTAACTTATTATTTTCAAAACAAATTATAAAATATTTACTATTTTATAGACTTTATAAGTGTTTATAAATTAATTAACTTTTGATGTGTTCATTTCTTAAATTTAAGTTTAAATTTTTATTTGGAGAAAAAAATGTGTTTTTGTTGAACTTTACAATAATATGGGCCTGTTCTTTTCTTTAACGCAGCCGCAGAGAGTGCGATCAAAGATTAACACAAAACAAAGAACTTTTTTAATGTTGTCTTGTTATATAACTGTTGCCGGTAGGTGCCGCAACTGATTTTTTTATCATTTTAGTTACCACCATTAATTGCAGCGACTCTCACATCAGTTTTTTGTGTCGCCGGCGGCAGAGTTTTGTACCTCCAAACTCTTTATTTTAACAAGTTGCTGACGTGCCCCTTGTTAGTTTTAGATCGCACATCCTTAACGCAGCGTCAAGGAAACGAACACGCCTTATGTGTATTTTTATAATTTTTTTTTCCAACCTAACTATTAATTAGAAACTACCACCCAAGTTGGAAATCCAACTTGGTGGAGTATTGCTTACATAAAAAAAATGAAAAGCTCGAGATCTTGCTGAACGGGCTAGACAATCCGCCTTCAAATTAATAGAACGTGAGATGAGGGATATTGAGAAGTTGGGTAGACGATCTTGTAAGCTCCTGAGCTTGACTGAGAGAATCGAAAACGCCGGCCACTCCTCTGGATGTTGGACGATGTCTACTAGGTCAGAATAATATGTTTCAAACACCGGACACATCATATCTCTTTCCAAAATACATGTCATTGCCCATATTAGTGCTTTCATCTCCGCATGTAGTGGAGTCCTTCGCTTACTTACACCTTGTGCACCTAGAAGTAAAATACTATCTCCATGAAGGCATACCTACCCCAGACACGAAGTGGTCTCTATGTCCTTCCAAGATCCATCCACCTGACATCGTATTCGAAGTGTATCCATAGCCACCATCTGTGGCAACACACGAATGCTATCCTCTATCTCGCTCTCCCTCGTCTGTGCAGACATCCATTCTTGGAATTCACTCTCCACTGAATTGAAAACATCTTGTGTTTCCGCCTCTATCCCTTTAAAAACTCTTTTATTTCTTGATTTCCAAATATACCACAATAACCATGGATATGTGTTACAATCCACATTATTGGTGTTTGCACTCGTTATCCTCCAAAAAAGAAAGTCCATATTTGCATGGACCGAGGAATATGGTAAAATTGCTCTTCCACTCGGCGCCAAAAATCGTGCCCAAATATCTTGGACTATTGGACACTCAAATAAGGCATGGTTAATCGTTTCTTTCTCCGACCACATCTCAAACATAATTAGTTTATAAAACTTTATAAATTGTATACCATGTCATAACGTATCTTAATTAAAATGATATTATATAACAATATTTTTGCATTTTGAAACGATTTTATAAAGTTTTATACAAATGGTATTTTGAAAAAACGACAGTAAATAGTAGTAATACTTAAAAAGCACTTATATAGTTATATTTGTGATACTCATGAAATTCTCTCGATCTATGACCTTGACATCCATCATCCTTTAACACAGCTTGGAGGTCTTTCCTAGTCTATAGCTCAGTCAAGACCCTATGTGTGGAAGCTAATACTCGCACAATTATATTTGTAAGGGTTTCGTTAAGGAAGTAGAGATTTCTAAGGGAAGTTACGAGAGAGAAACGATGAGCCAAGAGAAAAAGTGTTTGTTATTGCTATCAATGTTTTTGTGATAAAAGTTGCGGATGCCTTTTACAAGGGCTTGTACATTGATATATACCTCCCTAAGTCGGCTAAGTCTTTCCATAAAGATAATGCTAAGTTTCCTAAGTCTTCGCGGATTTCCTTTCTTTTACGTCGATTGCGCCTATGTGGGTTTCGCAGCTGCACATGGCCTTAGTGCAAGGAACCTTCTAGAGTCTTCGTCGTCACTCTGGCAAGCACTTCAGTGTTCGGATACTTCAGTGTCACTATCTAGATACATCGTCGTCGTCGACAAGGTATTTTCTGCCAGAGTCTTTGGTGGATTCTCAAAAGAGTCTTCACCTTGTAGGCGGAGAAGACTAAGGCTCTGAGAAGATTCCCTCGCAGGCGGATGCAACGCAGAGAAGACTTTCCTTGTAGATTTTCTCGTATAGCGCAGGGCATAGCGGATGCAGCGCATAGAAGACTTAAGGTGGAGAAGACTTGTTTCATTGTTGGAAACGACTTAGGGGCCGTCAAAGTATATTCGTTGTTAATCATAACTTCGAACACCGAAGTTCAGCGGGTGAAATCCGACCCTAACAGTTAGCCCCCCAGCTTGGTAGTGTTAGTGATAATAGTATCGAGGTAAGGACCATTGGGTGTCGATGTTTGCTGTTCAAAGTTATGATGTCATTGTTAGCGTGATGATGTAGGCTTGAGCCGTTAGTGTTGATAACATTGTGAGCGTTCTGCTTTCATTCTTCGAAGGTTTTAAGACTTCGCGCTCCGCTTGCTGGAGCTGACATCATTGTCGCTGACAGTGGTTTTTGCGCCGAAGATTTTAAGAGTTCGCGTTTTTATGACGATTTTAAGACTTCATATTTTTTTGTGAAAATTTAAAGACTTTGGATGTCAAGCATCGATGGTAGCCTTTTGATGGAGAAGACTTAGGATCACCTTCGTCAATGGGGAAGACTCCTCGTAGGCGGAGAAGACTTCTTCTACGGAGAAGGCTCCCTTTTGCGGAGAAGACCTCTTCTTCTTAACAGAGAAGAGGAGAAGGCTCCCTCTGCGGAGAAGACCTCTTCTGTTTAATAGAGAAGATGAAAAGACATCCTCTGCGAAGAAGCCTTAGGGTCGGAGAAGGCTTTTCGTTGATGGAGAAGACTCCTCGTTTTTTGGTTTGTCAAGATACTCAAGATCTTGAAAGTCTTGATGACCGTGGAGTCGACGACATTGAGCATGCCATCGATGAAAAACGCTAGCCGGCGAAGACCTGAAGGCCTGAGGACCCGAAGTCTTGACTTACCATCGCTAGATGTTGAAAGAGAAGATGAAGAGACATCTGCTGGAGTTGAGGTGAATCTTGAGTTTCTCAAGATTATCCAAGGGAAGAAAGCACCCAAGCTTGAAGATGAAACCAAGCGTCTCTTAGGGAAACAAGATGGAAATTATGATGCCCGCGATGGGTTGATGGACCTTCTTATCGAGGTGAAGGAGGGGTTTAAAGATTCCTGATGTTTCGGGCGATACCACTATTGCGCATACCGAGTAGGTGAGCGAGGTCGCTGGACCTTCTTCTTAGACTACTCCACTAGAATCTTTGGCTGGAGTAGACGTTGATGTTGAGAGAGTCGTTCCCGAGGAGAGCATATGCGATGAGGATGCCGTGTGATTGCTCTCGTCTTCATTGCTTTCATTGGATTTTCGGATGTTGTTATCCATGACTTTTTAGTAGTGGTGGTTGGATGGTTTGTATCCCTCATCGTGGTAGATGCGAGATGATAATGAAAGCGGATTTTGTTTCCATCCTTTCTTGTGAGCTAGGCTCGTTTTGTTCTCGAAGAGTAATGGTACTCGTTTTATTGACTAAGGCTTTGAATGGATTCATAGTGAAGCGATATTGCGAGTGCGTTTATACTTTGACTCTACCAACAATGTTGTTGGGTTTTTAGGATGATCGCTCTACAAACGATGTGGTTGGGTTTTTAGGATGATCGCTTCGGTTTTTGAACACTCTACTTTGATAGTGAACATACGTCCGTTTTTAACAACTTTGTTGTTAGGTTTAGTTTACATTCAAGATGTCTTTTGCATCTCAGCATACTTGAGTCCGCAATTGCGGGTAGTGAAGACTCAGGTGCATTTACGCTCTGCTTTGACCAACGATGTTGTTGGGTTTGTGTTTTGCTTCTACCAACGTTGTTGTTGGGTTTATGTTTTGCTTCTACCAACGTTGTTGTTGGGTTTTCTGGTATGGTGGTGCTCTCCGAACATGTCTGTCCGAGAGCAAACATACCTTTTGCTTTTACCAACGTGTTGTTGGGTTTTCAGAATGATTATTCGGTTTACAAAACTGAATAACCATTGGCAGCTGCTTTTTACCAACGATGTTGTTGGGTTTTTGAATGATCAGCCGGGATCAAACGTCGAGATACTGAACATTAAAATTTATATAGCGCGCTTGGGATCCGATGATGGATGTCATTGTGTTTGGGTTCACACATTGTTACTGTGGCCATCAGCAACGATTGTGGAATGAACTTGCTTGTAAAAAGCTTTGAATAATCCATAGAGGATGTAACTGATGAAGTATGTGAGGCTTGTGTCAAGCGTCAGACGTCTAAAGCAAAGAGTTTGATAAAAATGGGAGTATACGAGTATACACACCCCACTCCCCTTTTTGACGGAGGAGGGCAACTGAACTCGTCTGGAGACATGCTGCCTATGTACCCTTTACGGGGATAAAGTCGCCTTATAGTTCATTATTTCGGCATGCTAAATTACTCTTGCCTTCCCTCAAACTCGAAATCTTCGAGACTGAAGTCGCCTTTGAGTGTTCCGGCTACCAATGTAGAAGCAAGGGTAGTGGTATGTGGTGGGTCGTTTGTCTGCTTGGTCCTTCTAGCTCTTTTAGCACGGACTTCCTCTTTGCTTCGAGCGAAGTTTGCAGCGCGGTGGAGAGCGTCTTGGATTGTTGTTGGCGCGTTGATAGTCATCTCCTGCCAAAACAGAGACGGGCATTAGAGCGCTCCTCTCAAAGCTTCTAGCGTGGACGCGTTGCTAATACCGTCCACCTTCGACAGAGTATGTTTGAGCTTCGTCATGAAAGATCGTAGAATTTTGTTCTCGCCTTGACGAGTCTTCGATAACTCAGAATTGTAGATTCTTCATTCCATGAAGATGTTGTAATGCTGCACGAACATCTCTGAGAGCTGGAGGAAGGTGTGAATCGAGTTCTTCTCCCATTTGTAGAACCATTGGAGGGCAGACCCCTTTAGGCTTTCCACGAACAATTTGCAGTAACCCATGTCTTTTTTGGCTTCCGTGAAGTTTGCTCTCCCCAAAGCAACTTCGAATTCCATCAGATGGTCCGAAGGGTCTGTGGTTTGCTTCATAGATTGGTAACTTCATTCTTCCGGGATTTGAGATTTTAGTCCTCACGATCTGTTCAGCGAAGGGCATGTTCCGCGCCTTCTCCAACACCTGGAGATTTCGGGAGCCTTCCCAGGTCCACGTTGTATCTGCGATTGAGTATTCTTTAGGTCGGAGGCGACTCGCTCCATCTGAGCGAGTATCTCAGCGATTTCTGTGTTCATAAATCGTATTAACGCCCTATGCTCTTGCTCATTTTTGTATTGCTCGTTCGTTGACGTCGGAGTAGGTGGTGTATTCCGAGGTGTCTTACAAAATTTCTGTTTGAGAAGAGCCTGACGTGCTTTGAGTGTCACGGCGCGTGGTTCTTGTGGGTTACCACCTGCACCTTTTATTCGTGCACGTTTTCGGGGAGCTGGTCGACCCTTGTCTGAGATCTATACGTTGCATTTGGGAGACTTGTCTGATTCTCGTCGTGGCGGTGGTGGCGGCAGGTCGTGTGGATTCCTCCGAGCGGTGCGAGTGCTGAGAAGTTGAGGCGTTGAAGGTCAAAGCGCCCTCTAAATCTTGTGGTGTCGAGTCTTTCGCGCTTTCTTCGCGAAAGAGCTTTCAACTCCTTCGAAGTGGCCTTGTTGAACTTTGTTTTCTACTTCTGTTCCTTGAGCATGGTCTCTAACATCTTCTTGACCTCAGTTATGCCGCCTTGGGTAGCGGAAATTTTGGTAGCAGTAGCTTCGACGGAGGGTTTCTTCTCTCGGTTGGTGATGCGAGCCTAGGACTCCTTGCTGTCGTCGCCTAATTTGTTCTCTACGTTGGTCATCTTTTTAGATCTTGTGTGTCACGTAGCTTTTTGTGTGAAAAACTCTTTAGTTCCCCTTAGTAGAAGCCAAATTCTGAAAGCCAATACTCGCACAATTAGATTTGTAAGGGTTTCGTAAAGGAATCAGAGATTTCTAGGTTAAGCTACGAGAGAGAAACGATGAGGCAAGAGAAAAAGTGTTTGTTATTGTTGTCAATGCTTTTGTGACAAAAGTTGCGGATGCCTTTTACAAGGGCTTGTACATTGATATATATCGCCCTAAGTCGCATAAGTCTTTCCATAAAGATAATGCTAAATTTCCGAAGTCTTCGCGGATTTCCTTTCCTTTACGTCAGTTGCGCCTATGTGGGCTTTGCAGCTGCACAGGGCCGTAGTGCAGGGAACCTTCTGGAGTCTTCGTCGTCACTCTGGCAGGCACTTCGTTGTTCAGATACTTCGGCGTCACTGTCCAGACACATCGTCGTTGTCGTCATCGTCAATGTCATCGTCGATGTCGTTGTCGTCGACAAGGTCTTTCCTGCCAGAGCTTTGGTAGATTCTCAGAAGATTCTTCACCTTGTAGGCAGAGAAGACTAAGGTTCTGAGAAGATTCACTCGTAGGCGGATGCAACGCAAAGAAGACTTTCCTTGTAGATTACCTCGCATAGCGCAGCGCATAGCGGATGCAGCGCTAGATGACTTAGGGTGGAGAAGACTTGTTTCATTGTTGGAAACGACTTAAGGGCCATATAATCTCTACACGTCAAACTATATTCGTTGTTAATAATAACTTTTGTGGATGCCGGAAATCGCACAATTAGATTTGTAAGGGTTTCGAGAGGAAGTAGAGATTTTATGTTAAGCTACGAAAGAGAAAACGATGAGCAAAGAGAAAAAATGTTCTTTTACTGATGTGTATTGCTTTTGTGATAAAAGTTGTCTACGCCTTTTCCAAGGACTTGTACATTGCTATATATATAGCCTCCTAAGTCGGCTAATGGTTTTCCTAAAAGATAATGTAAACTTTCCTAAACCTTCGCGGATTGCCTTTTGCTTCGTGTCGGCGCGCCTATGTGGGCTTCGTCACTGGGCTTTGATACAGGGAACCTTCTGGAGCCTTCGTCGTCATGCGGGGAGACACCAAAGTGCCTGGACATCGGTGGCACTCTGGCAGACCAGGCACATCGGCACCACTGGCAGTGACATCGATGTCACTGTGTTGACATCGGTCTCACTGCTCAGTGACGTCGGTGCCAAGCAGTTTGCGTCATCACAACGCCATCTGCTGGCTCTGTGGTCTTCACAGCGCCTTATGTTGGCTATGTGAGCTTTCTGATACTGCATTCATGGCTTATGCTGAGAATAGGGACATCTCAGAAGGTTCCCTCCTTGGATGGAGAGGACATAAGAAAGGAGAAAGATTTAGGCATTTCTTGTTGAGAAACGACTTAGGGGCTATATAATCTCTGCGTTAAAGTATACTCGTTGTCAATCATAACTTTGAACACCGAAATTCAGCGGGTAAAATCCAACCCCAACAGTTAGCCCCCCAGCTCGGTAGTGTTAGTGATAATAGTATCGAGTTAAGGACCATTGGGTGTCGATGTTTGCTGTTCAAAGTTATGATGTCATTGTTACCGTGATGTTGTAGGCTCGAGCCGTTAGTGTTGATAATACTTCAAGCGTTATGCTTTCGTTCTCCAAAGGTTTTAAGACTTCACGCTCTGCTTGCTGGAGCTGATTGCGTTGTCGCTGATAGTGTTTTTTGCGGAGAAGATTTTAAGACTTCGCGGATTTATGAAGATTTTAAGATTTTATTTTTTTTGTGAAGATTTTAAGACTTAAGATTTCAAGCATCGATGGAAATGTTTTGACGGAGAAGATTTAGGATTACCTTCGTCAGTAAAGAAGACTCCTCGTAGGCGGAGAAGACTTCGCCTTGCAGGCGGAGAAAACCCCTTATGCGGAGAAGACTGCTTCTACGGAGAGGACCTCGTCTATTTAACAGAGAAGAGTAGAAGACTTCCTCTGCGGAAAAAACTTCCTCTACGGAGAAGACCCCTTTTTGCGGAGAAGATTTCTTTTGTTTAACACAGAGGAGAAGACATCCTCTGCGGAGAAGACTTAGGGTCGGAGAAGGCTTTCGTTGACGAAGAAGACTCCTTGTATGACAGAGAAGAATCCTCGTCAGAGGAGGAGACTCTTCGTTTTTAGTTGTGAAAAGCCTTTATCTTAAGTCTTGATTTTCATTTGTGTAGGTCTGATTGGAGTTATCGATCCAAAAAGACTTGGAATATCCGGTGAATTCAAACTCGATGACCGTGGAAGCAACATGTTCGGCGACCATGTAGACCCGACAACCTGATTTATCAGACTAATGCTTTGACGACCCCGATTGAATGCCTTGAAAACCTAAAGGCGATACTTCCCTGCTTCGAACGAGCGTACCGAAGACCCGATGGCAGCGCCTCCCCGCATCAAATACCCGACGGCTTCGAGCGAGTGCACCGTTGACCCGAGGGCAGCGCCTTCCCACATCGTGTCCCCGAGGGCCCGATGAATTAGCTCGGGAGCCCCGATGACCTGAGGACCTCAGGGGTTGGTTGGAGCGGATGACTTTGGTGGGCATTGGTTCCTTGACCTTGGTCACGAACTTCGTAGGTGACGAACACGTCGCATCTAGAAGAAATGATGTCGGGAACTTTTTGACCCGGGAGACACGAACCGCTGTCATCGGAGCCGATCGAAATCCCAAAGACCCGATGATGTCGTCGACCAGATGTTGAGGACTCCACCTCGCGGTGACTTCGTTGACCCGAAGGGTCTCGTCGCGATGGTGATGCCGATGACCAACGCTTTGGTGTTCCCGACGAGAAGCCAAACCTGAAGACCGCATCTTCGAACGTCACCACTTTGATGATTTGGCTCAACGATGACCTAAAGGCAAGGACTTCTGTCCCTGATGACCCCAGGGCTTCGGCGGATGTTGGTTGTTTTCGTGTCGGAGACGACGATGACTTTATATTTGTTTTTATGAGGAGGATCCAGGACTTTCTCACAGAGGAGCCGGATTTCTGCTATCGTTTTCGTCTTCTCCTTCGCTTGACTTAGCGTCTTCTGATGTCGAAGGAGAATATGAAGAGACATCTATTGGAGTTGAAATCGAGGGAGTGAAGAGAATTAAGAAGAAGAAAAACTAGGTTCGTCTTAATCTTCCATGTTCTTCTCTTTCGACTTAGAAGTCTTTAATTCTTCTTCTTCGAGAGATTGTGGATACCAGAGGAGATTTAGTTGTTCCTCGTCCTGTTGACAGAGCTAATGACCCTCCACCAGGTTGCTTTTTCAGTTTCATGCTTTCCATGTTTTAGTCTTTGAATGAATTTGTAGTGAAGCGATATTGTGAGTGCGTTTATGCTCTGATTCTACCAACGATGTTATTAGGTTTTTAGGATGATCGCTTCGGTTTTACAAATGCGCTGCTCTTTTGAACACTCTGCTTTCATAGTGAACATACGTCTGTTTTTACCAACGTTGTTGTTGGGTTTGGTTTACATTCAAGATGACAGACGTCGAGGCAGACGACGACGACGTTGAGGGAGACGACGACGTCGAGGCAGACGACGTCGAGACAGACGACGACAACGTTGAGGCAGACGACAACGATGTCAAGACAAACGACGACGAAGACGTCAAGACAGACGACGACGACGTCAAGACAAACGAAGATGATGTCGAGGCAGATGACGAGGAGGATGGTGACGAGGAGATCGATGAGGAGATAATGACTGATTGACTTTCTCGTTACCCATGACTTTTGGTATTAGCGTTGGATGGTTTGTATCCATGCTAGGAACAGCCGGAGTCAAAAGCCTAGGAACTGAACATTAGAACTTATATAGCGTGCTTAGGATCCGATGATGGATGTCACTGTGCTTAGGTTCACACATTGTTACTGTGGCCAGTAGTATTGACTGTGGATTGAACTTTCTTGAAAAAGCTTTGAATAATCCATAGAGGATGTAACTGATGAAGTCTGTGAGACTTGTGTCAAGTGTTTGACGTATGAATCAAAGAGTTTGACATAAATGGGAGTATACGAGTATACAAACCCTACTCCCCTCTTTTGACGGAGGACGACAACTGAACTCGTCCGGAGACAAGCTGTAATGACCCTCGCTTAGGGCTAAGCCGCGTCTCGGCAAAGCCCCGATGCGATGGCCGGATCAGTCCGATAGATGTTGGCCGAGACCTAGTTAAGCTGCTCGATGACGAAGCAGTGTGCTTGGTTGCTTGGTGACTAAGCTGCTTGCTTGGTTACTCGGTGACTAAGCTACCTGCTAGGTTGCTTGGTGACTGAGCTGCCTACCTAGTTGCTTGGTGACTCACCAAGCTTACCCACGGCTGAAGCAAGCTCAAGTAGGAGGTGTTGCTTTCCCTTGGCCGAAACAACATCAAGCATGAGGTGTCTGTTTCCCTCAGCCAAAGCAAGGCCAAGCAGCTCCTAAGTTTTTGTCCACTGCCACATGTCGCGACAAGAGCTCATCTGGGTGGATCCGATCAGCCAAGTGCCCAGATGCTTCACCAGCTTGGCCGAACCTATATATACAAGGCCTTAGACCTTGTTTTATCCATAGAAACTCGCAACCTTATGCTAAACAAATCAGTCCGAAATAATCTAGTCCACCGGGAACCTTTGTTCTGATAAGTCCATACCACCACGGATACTTTTTCCGATCCTAAACCTTGTCCGATCACTTCGATCAAATCATTTTATCCAAGGGATACTCTGTCCGATCATCTAGTCCACCGCGATCAATCGTTGCTTTGTCCGTTCATCAGTCCGTTGGCTAATCACCACGAACCATTCTAGAGCAATTTTGAGGAAACCTAGGGATTAGTTCTGGATAATTTCCTAAAGACCGAGGGAAATCCACGATCAAGTTCTTTTCCGATCTAGATCAGCACTCCGAAAAATCATCAGTCCGATCGCAAGGCAGTCGAGAGTAGGAGTTATTGAGTGAATCGAATCGTATACTTTCACCAAGTAATCGGTGAGTATTTGGTTATATTTGTTGTTTTACTGCAAAACAATTGAGTGGGTTTCGTGTTGTTTGCTTTATCATATGGAATTATAATCGTAGAGGTTTATACACGGAATCTAGAATTTTGCTGAGTGTTTTTGAATATTATTTGATTGAGGTTCATGTTGCGTTTGTTAAGAATTTGCCTAAGTGCGAAAATACTTAATGAATGCTAAGTATGAAATCGTATAAGTTTACTCGTAACTTAAGTGTTAGTAAAACTTATAAAAATTATTGAACGCGGAAAGATATTCCCTTGAGGTCGTGTCTTGACCGATAAAGATTTCGGTTAAGTACACGATGACACGGAGAGACGCGATTGCAGCCTGGGGCCGTGTAATGCATGACGATGCATATGCCCGATGTGGTTTCCTTATGTTTAAGGCCACATGAATGATTAAGGATCCTAAGTATTTAGCCTTTGTGGTTATGGACCGAACGATGCCTTTGGTTACACGTGATGGGAATAGTCTACGCATAGGCATTACGAAACTAAAAATGTTAATAACCGATCGTTGATTGTTTTGTTTGCTTGTGTGTTGATTGTTATTTTGGGTTTGGATGGGAAATGAAATTGTTTGGAGAAACCCTATACTCATTGAGCAATTAGTGCTCACGACTCACCTTGTTTTGCAGGTAACCATAAGCGGGGAGACCTTTGGGAAGCGCGCGAAGGAACATTAGGATAATCAGTGGTAGATTTCTTTGCCTTTCGGTAAATGATTAATATTTATTATGTAAATGATCATTTTGGAGTATTAGACTCATAACGTTTATACTTTGTAAACCGTTGAAAATTCTATGTAAAAGATATAAAAATAAGTTTTTAAAATAACTCGGGTTTCATAAGATATTAGTCTTTGTCTGGACGAACAAACCATTGGGTATGTCTCGGGTTGGCAAGCCTTGAGATGTATCCGACGGGGATGAACACTTAGAAATGTGGTCTAGGGATTTGGATGTGTTCCGGGAACCTCTGATCGGATGCCTGAGCTTTCATCAGTGGCACCCCGGTTTAGATAATGAACATGGACGTTACAAAAGTGGTATCAGAGCATTGTTTTACGATGCTTGAATGGGATTTGGTTTTCAAACGTTTTATCGAATCAAAATGTCGCTAAAAGGAAATTAAGATAAACTGATTACATTCTTGTGCTATTGGGTTTATATAAGATGTGATAAGACTTACCTTCTTCTTTGTGGCAGATGGGTACTCCACCGCACCGTCACATTCCCGTGTATAGAGATTGGCCAGTGATGCCACATATCGTTCCAAACGAGTGCTATCCGGGACGATATAGTGGACCCCCTATGTTGGGATATATTTCGGATTAGGAACCGTCAGAGGATGTGTCGGAGTATATACTGCGGATTCAATACCGCATATATACCGATGAAAACTCCCCACATTCCATGGCGGAGTTAGGACTTCGTGACATTAGTGATCCTGCACCTGATGGATCACATGTTGGAGGATGGATATCCCCCTCACATGGTGGATGGATATCCTATGAGTCATCAGAGTCCTGGCCCATTGTTCATCGAGAGGACACAAGCTTTGAAGGGCCTAGTAGATCGGGTTATAGAGGATCACCATTAGAGAGTCCTGGCAAATCGGTTACCTCCCGTCGTAGGTATCCAGGACATGATGAACCGGTCGAACTGGAGAGTCATGGACATAATCGTCCTAACCATCATAATCTTGAGGGAGAGGGACCAAGTAGGACGAGGCCCGCTGGATCGAGACGCGAAGGGAGAGGTACCAAGGATCGTCTAATGAGTGTTATCCATGAATTGGCGGGACGTCTAGGAGATCGGCGACAAACTCCTCGTGGACGTCAACAAGATCCTTAACCATCACCACCAGATTTTCTAAAAATGGTGATGATGATGAAGAACCTAGGAACAAGAAGGTTCTTTAGTAATACAGATCCATTTGATGCGGACTCATGGATGCAGCATATCGAGGGGAATTTTACATCGATCTGATGTCCAGATGATTTTAAGTCAGACGTAGCAGCACATTACTTTATGGCAGATGCAAGCAACTGGTGGTGTACTCTGAAAGATCACTACATGAGTGTGGAACTCTCATGGGATACTTTTCGACAAGAATTTGAAAGGAAGTATTTCCCACCAGAAGCTAAGGATAGATTAGAGAGGAAGTTCCTACAGTTGAATCAGGGACAGCGTTCGGTGCGAGAGTATGAAGCTGAGTTTACTCGGCTTCGACGTTACGCACATTACGGTGTAGATAGAGATGTCAGATAGGTTGGCCCGCGTACAAGTAGCCCAACCCATGGCGGTCTCAATTTTTTTTTAATTCACGCGGGCTAGCCCGCCGCGGGTTGCGGGTTCTTAAAGTATGTCGAAGCCCAGCCCGCATAATTTAGCGGGTAAGCAGGCCAGCCCGCGGGTCTTATTCATAAAAAAATCGACTAAACATGTGGTGATTATAATCTTCGTGTTTGTTCGGTTAGCAAGAGAACAACACACTTTCATTTGTCTTATATTTGTATACTTGTAATTTTAATATAAAAAATACGACTTTATATCGTCAAAGTACTCGACCTGAGAAGATTTTGTCTTTGGTATGTTTCTTATACAATGTAATCTAATTCAAACCAAAACAACAATAACACATCAATTTATCACATTTAAAGTCATTTAGTCCAAACGAAACCATAATATTTAATTAGAAAATGAAACTCAACGACTTCAATTTTTCCTAAAAATCCAAAATGATAATTTAAATTCATATCCAAAAAGCATTAAAAACGAACCAAAACATGATTTTTCATGAACTCTCATCTTCGTAACCATCCCCATCATCACCTTCGTCTTCGACTTCATCATCATCGTCGACTTCGTCATCATCATCATCTTCGTCATTGCCTTCATCGTCATTAGCAACTTCATCATCAACAATGGATTGGAAAGATGGCAATGTCTCATCTTCACCATCAAATTGTTCATCCTCTTCTAGATATGTGATATATAATAAGTTAGTTAACACAATAATTCATAGACTACAATCAAAGATAATGTAAAAATTTAGAATAGCTATATCTTTACCGTTTTCATATCCTTCAAATCCTCTTAGCCAATTACGACTACATATAAAAGCTTGAACGTTTTTGGGAAGAAGACGACTTCGGTACTTGTTCAAAACTCGAGCTCCAATGCTAAAAGAGGATTCGGAAGCTACGGTTGTGATAGGTATGCTAAGAAGATCACAAGCCATAGAAGCCAATCGACCAAACCGTTCAGAGTTGTCTTTCCAATATTTCAGGATATCGAAACTCTCAAACATCATCATGTCAAGTGGCGGTTCTTCAAGATAAATCTCCAATGAAGATTTTCCACTAACGGCAACTTTTGTTTTGCGGAAGGCAAAAAAATCCTGCAAATTCAAAAACAAAATTAGTAGACTATAGAGCATATTCAGAATATCACACTTACCGAAATACAAGTCAATGAATACTTGTATTCACTACTAACAACCATTTTGAGTACAAAACAACTTAAAAGACAATGATCGATACGACTTTACTCGTTTTTTCTGTATGAATTGCATTCTAAAGTCCTAAAATCTCTAACTCGTATTAATGACAATAATTAAAAATCATAGGTAAGAAACAAACTCACATTTTAATTTGTGAAAGTTCCTCTTTGTTTTACATCATCACTTTTTTGACGAACAAATTCACGTGTTTCCGCAGAAGAAGATGTCAGCTTCTCGTTCCTATCATATGCCTCAAACAAAGTTTTCAACTTCGCATTCAGATGTTCCATCTTGCTTTTAACAGAAGTTGGATCAAGATTTCCAAAGCAATATTCGACAAGCGTTAGCTTCAAACGTGGATAAAAAACAGTTGTCATTGCAAAGATGTCACTAACTTCTTCCCAATATTTTTGAAACTTCTCTTGCATTAACTTAATCATTGCCCTCACAATGTCATCTCTACTTGTTTCATTCACGTTGAGCCAATTTTGGATCTTCCAAACCTACATGAAATACAGGTTGGAAGTAGGATATGTTGAGCCTGATATGAGACGAGTGATAGCATCAAACGGCTCCAAGAAATCACACATTGCTTGCACTCGTGTCCATTCTTCTTTACTTGGAAAAAACTTGTAATTTTTTTCCATCAATGACTTTGAGGTTACTGAAAGCTGCTCAGTACTTAATAGCCCTATCAAGCATAGTATATTTTGAATTCCACCATATCGACACATCCAAAAGTAGACCAGCCTTTACTTGAATACCAACAGATTCCACACATTTTGCAAAGAGTATCTCACGAGATTCAGAGGCTTGAACATACTTGATACTCTCCCTGATCTTATGTAATGAATCACCAATAACTTTGAGGCCATCTTGAACAATGAGGTTAAGGATATGAGCTGAACACCTAGCATGAAAAAACTCTCCTCCACACAACAAATCATTTCGCAACAAAAGCTGAGACTTAAAAGTGTCTTGCATTGAGTCATTGTTAGTGGCATTGTCTAATGTGATTGAAAACACTTTTTTTATCAATTCCCCATTCTTTACATGACTCAAGAAGCTACATTGCTAAGTGCATACCTGTATGTGGAGGCGGTAGAGCACAAAATGCAAGAATTTTGTTGTTCAATTTCCAGTTTCTATCAATGTAATGTGCTGTCAAACACATGTAGCCCTCATGAGTAACTGCCGACCACAAATCAGAGGTGAAGCTAATCCGACCAGGAAGATGAGCTAATTCTCTCTTTAGGCTTTTCGTCTCATTCTCGTAAAACCTGTAAACATCTGTTGCAGCTGTGTTGCGGCTGATAAATTTCACATCAACATTCAAGTACTTCCAAACTGATCTTACTCTTTCATATTCAACATTCAAGTATTTCCAAACCGATCTTACTCTTTCATATTTAACATAAGCAAATGGGAGATCATGCTGAATAATAGTCTTAGCTACCATCTCACGAAAAACAAGGTGATCAATTTTCCATGCTTGTAGTTTCGCCTCTCCATTGATCAACATTTGACCAACATCTCCATTCCTAATGGTAAGATTGCATCTCTTATGATGGCGTCGTAAGCAGTTCGTACTGTTCTTGTGAGAGTCATGCTTATATTCCGTCTTGCAATGTATGCACTGTGCTTTTTCTTTGCTTTTTTTCTTAGTAATCACTACAAAACTATCCCACACATCTGAGTATCGCCTTCTTTTTTTCTTTTCCGGTTCCGGGTTTTTGCCATCATCGTCTTTAACCTCATCATTCTTTTTGTTTTCTTACTCGCCTGAGTTGGTTGCGTTCCTTTTCTCGGATCAGATGCGTTTCCAGCTTTATTAAATGCACTCTCAACCTGCTTTTTCTTCCTCAAATCTGATGAGGTTCCGGCCTTATTAACTTCACTTTCAACCTGCTTTTTCTTCCTCGGATTCTTCTGATCAGATGAGTTTCCAGCCTTATTAACTTCACTTTCAACCTGCTTTTTCTCCCTCAGATCAAAAATTTTTCTAGCCTTATCACGTGCACTCTGAACCTGCTTTTTCTTGCTCGGATCAGATGGTTTTCTAGCCTCATCAAATGAAGTTACTGCTTTCTCTTTCTCTGATTAGATGAGTTTCCAGCCTCCGCCTCAACAAATGCAGCTTCAAATTGCTTTCTCTTTCTCGGATCAGATGAGTTTGCAACCTCATCGAACGCAGCCTCAAACTGCTTTCTCTTTCTCAAATCAAGGGATTTTTCAGTCTCATCAATGTTATCATCATCTGATTCTTCTTCAAGCTGAATGATTCTTCTTCTAGAAACTTTAGATGGTTGTGATCCATCATAATTCGCTTGTTCATAATTTGCTTGTTCATGTTCTGCGTTCAGAGTGTCAACAACTCTTTGAGATTCAAAGTCTATGGATAGCAAGTTGTTGAAGTCTGATGAATTCTGTCAATATAACAAACAAATTAAGAATATATTAAAAATTTGACTCTAACACAACAATTAATCATGACTCATAAAATAAATAAATAAAAGAGGCAACGAAGATGAAAGATCCATTTTGCATTCAATACATTTTAGTATTCTAAATACTTATCACTTTGTCTTCATTAGACATGATCAATTAATCATACAAAATCATCAATACTCATAAGTCACATTCTCACAATACTCACATCTTCGTTTCTGATTATGAAACTGGAAGTTTACTATCTATAAAATAGAACGAAAGATAAATAAAAAAAATGATTTCTAAACCAAGTATGGATTAAGTCACTAAACTTACCAAGTCCATGATGAATCAAGATTGCCAGTTGCCACGTCTCTTCTTCAAATATGTGACTATTGCTGCAGCAAATGGAGAAGTAGGGTTAACCGTTTACTTGTGACTTTTGCTTTGCTAATCTAGTAATCCAAATTAGGTTAGTGAGTTAGTGGGTTACGTAATACTAGTAGTGACTCTACTTGATCCCAAAGGTTTTGAAGTTTTGATTTAACTATTTACATTAAAATCTTTACAATGCTTAAAAATGTATATGCATATGCAGAGTTGCAGACCAGGCAAAAGTGTTATCCGTGATTCTAACAAATAGAGTCTTAACCACTAGAAACAAGCTGAAAGGAGAGTGTGAGATGGAGAAACATACTTCTTCTTGAGTTGGATCAAAGACAACAATATTATAGCTCACCTAATTGAAACGTAAACGACAAAAACTCAGCTCGTCCTGTGACTCCTGTCAAATAAAAATTACATGCAAAGTCTACATTACATCACAAACCATAGTAACAAAACAAAATTGTGGGAATAAACTACAATACGAACACGGAGAATGTAAGAAAAAATAAAGCTTTTGAACTTTGAGATTTCAAAAGAAGATACAATAGAATTACCACCATACTCTTTTTGGTAAAAACTGTAACAATAAAAAAAATCAACACATAACTAGAATTCAAGTACTATAGATTATCAGAGTCAGAAAACCAAATTTCAGAAAACTTAGGACAATTCAACTCAACAAAAAGTACTTACACGGATTTGTTCATGGAAAAGAGAAACCAAATGAGTCTCTTTTGATCCACCAATCCTGAGTATTCGAACAGATAAAAAAGCATTAGTTTTTCTTCATTAGCGCCGAATAAAATCGAAAAATGAATGAGAAATGTCTCGAGGACCCTCTTTTGAAAATCAGAAATCACCATACATGGACTTTGTTAAGCAAGACATCGATAGCTACAGCTTCTTCTTCTTCTTTGGAAAATCTGACATTACAAATCATATTTTCAGATGAGTATCGATTGCTACAGCTTCTTTTTCTTTTGAAAATTATAAATCACAAATCATCTTCTGAGAAGAGTATTGATTGCCTACAACTTCTTCTTCTTCTGTAGTCACCTTTCACTCCATGAAATCTCCATCGGAATCTTCAAATTGTCGTTTTAAGAATCGCTGAAATCTCTTGTTCAGGGTAGCAAAACGACATTCTCAATGCTTCTCAAACACAACTCTTCGTTAGCTACAAAATGTAAAAGTTTCTTTCTGTGTTAATCAAGGAATATAGGAAGAAAAAATAACATGAAATGACACTGATACGAGAAAAAACAGACATAATGAAACAGTAAAAGAGGAAAACTTTCTAAGAGACATTTCGTCGAACGGTTTATGCGCACTCTGTCTATGTTTACTAAAACTCACATTACTTAAATTCCACGCTCCTTGGAAGCAGGTGGGTAGTAGTGATCAAACTAAGATCAAGGAAAATCGTAAACATTTAGTACCGAGGATGTGAGTTTGATGGGTTTCGATTAAATTTGCAGCAAACAATCCAGTGAATGCGGCGGTGTTATGTAAATTACAAAACCGAAAGGGAATCAAATCGGTACCTGTTAACTACAAGAGGTAAATCCCCGAGATGTGAACAGTACGAGGATCGCAATATATTCCGACATCGATTATGATCTTCGGCTTCGATGGCGATGTTCCGACACGGGTAGCCTGCAAACCCGCGAACCTGTATCGGGCTAACCCGTGACGGGTAAAACCGCTAGACCCACAAATATATGGACACTAAAACACATGTCCAGGCCCGACCCACAACTGTCCTACTTGGGACAGGCCCGCAGACTAAAGCCCATATTGATATCTCTAGGTGTAGATAGTGAAGCGGTGGTTGTTAGGAAGTTTTTGCGTGGGTTGAGACCGGAAATTATGAACCGACTGTTGGCAGTAGAGTACCATAGTCTGTTTCAGCTTGTGAAGCGGGCAGTGAATGTTGAGGAAGACATTGAGATTGAGCGAGCCTTCTATGACAAACCGCTAACACCGCAAGTGCCGCAACAACAAGCACAGAGGCCGAGGCCAAGCAACCAAGTGGCACGACCTGGAAATGCGGGCCGAGGGCAAGGTCGAGGTTTTGGAGCCTTTGGTCGGGGTCGCGGTAGGGGACCCACTGGTAGAGGGACACCAGCGATAGAAACCCTACCGGAATGCTATAAGTGTGGCCGACGTGGCCATTACTCGAGAGCATGCCCCAACGAGGGAAAGCCACGGCCTGTGCCGGCCAATGTCGTATGTTTTACTTGCAACCAACCCGGGCACTACTCAACCTCATGTCCTATCAAGACCAGCCGACCAGTGGCTGCACATGCCTTAGAGGTTCAACCAGCAATCGAGTCACCACCCAAGCGTCAAGCCATCGCAGAACGCGTGTATTCCTTAGATAAACCTGAACCATCTCGACCTTCTAAAGGTCCAATTTCAAGTAAATAAGGATTTTAACTCGAAACTTTTTGTATTGTATATAATGTAATATAGTGTAAAACTTTGTTTAATATATATATGAAAGTTTTTTTTTGAACAAGAGTTTATTGCACTTATATCTAGGAACATTACGATTTTGTGGTATTCCCACACACGTTTTGTTTGACACTGGAGCAACGCATAGTTTTGCATCACCCAAGGTCACCTCGCGTTTTAAGGGGATCTTTACGATAGTAAAGGTTCATGTTCCTATCCTAACATCGATGATCAAATCCTTATAGCAACGAGTTGCTATATAGGAGTTCCGATTATCATTCAAAACCACACATTCCTAACCAATCTCTTAGTCACACCTTTAGATCATTATGAGTTCATTTTTGGAATGGACTGCTTATCAGCGTACATGGCACATTTAGATTGTGGTCGAGGAAGGGTAACCTTTGAGATAGCCGGGAAACCTTCCTTAACCTACCACAGAATTCAAACCAATCCTAGTGTGTCTTTCGTAACGGCCTTAAGAGCAGAAAAGGACCTTGTTGAAGGTGAAGTTTACCTTGTCACCCTTAGTATCAAGAGTTATAGTGCATTGGAGGAACCTAAGCTAGAGGAGATTCCGGTAGTCCAAGGATACGATGATGTGTTTAAACCTTTAGAAGGGTTACCACCATCCCGTAATGAACCTTTTTCAATTTCTTTGGAATCGGGAACACCTCCAATAGCTAAGGCACCTTACCGGATGGCTCCAGCAGAACTAGCAGAATTAAAGAAACAGTTTGAGGATCTAATGGAAAAAGGATTCATTAGACCCAGTTCATCGCCGTGGGGAGCACCGGTGTTATTTGTTAACAAGAAGGATGGTAGCATAAGATTGTGTGTATAGATTATCGAGGAATCAACAATGTTACCATCAAGGATAAGTATCCATTGCCGAGGATAGACGAGTTGGTAGATCAGCTACAAGGAGCTGGTTGGTTTCCAAAGATTGATTTAGCATCAGACTATCATCAAATTCGAATTTCTGAGATGGATGTCGTAAAAACCGCATTTAGGACACGATATGGCCAGTATGAGTTTGTGGTCATGCCGTTTGGCCTAAATAATGCTTACAACATCATTTATGCGGTTGATGAATGGAATCTTCTGTGATTATCTAGATGAGTTTGTTATCATATTTATTGATGACATACTTATCTACTCTAAAAGCGTTGAGGAGCATGAAATACACTTAAGGAAAGTGTTAGAGCGCTTAAGGAGTCAAAAGCTCTTTGCTAAGTTTAGAAAGTGTAGCTTTTGGAAACGGGAGATAGAATTCTTAGGACATCGGGTATCAGAACAAGGAATTTCGGTCGACCCAGAGAAGATTGTTGCTATACAAGATTGGCCACAACCGATAATTGCTACAGAGGTCCGCAATTTCTTAGGACTCGCGGGATATTATAGGAAATTTTTAAAATGATTTTCTAGCATATCCAAGTCGATGACTCGTCTGACCGGAAAGGACGTAGTCTTTGTGTGGACCGAAGAAGCGGAGAAGGCGTTTAATCTCATAAAGAAGGACCGCAACGGTCTTAGCCTTACTTGAGCCAAACCAGCCATATACAGTTTATGCGGATGCATGTGGAACATGATTAGGATGTGTTTTGATGCAAGGCAAGAAGGTCATTGTCTATGCATCACAGCAGTTGAGGAAACACGAGGAGAACTACCACGTACATGATTTGGAATTGGCTGCAGTTGTACATGCCCTTAAGATATGGTGATCTTATCTCTACGGAGACAGATCATCAAAGCTTAAAATATCTATACACCCAACCTGATCTTAATGCAAGACATAGAAGGTGGATAGAATTTATAGTGGATTATGATCTGAAATTTGCTTACCATCCGGGAAAGGCAAATGTGGTTGCAGATGCCTTGAGCCGCCATAGGGTAAAGATTGATGTTGAGAAGGACTTGATGAGCCTAACCGCAGAACTCAAAATGGTTAGCTTATCGACCTTAGAGGGCAAGAGTAGTGAACCGTTAGGTTTACAGGCGGTAAACCAAGCGTGTTTACTACAGCGTATTCGACAAGAGCAAAGAGAGGATGAGAACCTGAAGAAGATTATCGAGAAGTTGGATAATCGTGAAGAGCCAAACGCAAGCGGTTACCATTTGGCCGCAGATGGTACCCTGCTTCAGAACAAAAGGATAACAGTGCCTAAGGGACAAGGCTTACGGGATGAGATCTTGAAAACAGCCCATCATTCCTTTCTTAGTATTCATCCGGGAAGTACTAAGATGTACCGAGACATTCACCAGTACTATTATTGGCCGGGAATGAAGCGGTACGTTGCAAAGTGGGTAGCGTAGTGCCAAACCTGTCAACAAATAATGATAGAGCATCAAGTGCCAGCGGGATTGCTACAGAGATTTCCAATCCCAAAATGGAACTGGGATGCGATAGCTATGGACTTTGTTACAGGATTACCGGTAAACAAAAGACGGGGAAACGATTCAATTTGGGTAATCGTGGATCGTTTAACCAAGAGTGCTCACTTTTTGCCAATGAGACTTGACAATAATATAGAAACGTTGGCTAAGCAATACTTGAATGAGATCGTGAAGCTTCATGGGGTTCCAGCCAATATAGTGTCTGACCGTGATTCCAGATTTGCGGCTAGACTTTGGCGAGGTTTACAAAAAGCACTTGGGACCGATCTGTTCATGAGTACAGCATTTCATCATGAGACGGATGGTCAGACAGAGCGAACCATCAGGACTCTCGAGGATTTACTTCAGATGTGTATGTTAGATTGGAAAAAGACTTGGGATGTCCACTTACCGATAGTGGAATTTGCATACAATAATAGCTACCATGATAGTATTGGTATGTCGCCGTATGAAGCCTTATACGGACGCCCTTGTCGATCACATATGTGTTGGACCGAACTAGGAGAAGGAAGAGAAATTGGGTCAGCCATAGTAAAGGAAACCACATAGAAAATTAGCCTTGTTCGGGCTAATATGAAGAGAACCCAAGATCGACAAAAGACGTATGCCGACCAACATAGGAGACATGTTTTTTATGAGGTTGATGATTGGGTATGGTTAAAAGAGGCTGCTGAGAAAGCGAAGGATAGATTTGCTAAGCCTAGTAAGTTAAACCCCTGGAATATGGGTCCTTATCGCATTAAGAGGAGAGTAGGAGAGGTAGCCTATGAGTTAGATCTTCCAACTCATAAGAGATTACATAATGTTATCCACGTATCTATGCTGCGGAAGTATGTCCGTGGACCGGATGTACCACAACTAGAAAGGCTACCCGATCCCCGAACCGAACCTAGACCTCCTTCTTCAGAACCGATAAGGATCAGTGATAGGCGATCTAGATTTTTGAAGGGACGAGAAATCTTCCAGATTCAGGTTATTAGGAGGAAACAACGTAGAGATCTTGTTACTTGGGAAGATTAACCGAGACTCCGGAAGTCTAACCCAGAACTCTTCCTAGAAACTGATAGAACTCAGGAAGCCGGACCATCTAACCCTTGAGAATACGGGACGAATTATTTTAAGGGGGAGAGAATGTAATGACACTCGCTTAGGGCTAAGCCGCGTCTCGGCAAAGCCCGATGCGATGGTGATATGCTCAAATTTACCCTGAGCTACTCTCTCAAATTAAGAGATCGATTGTAGTAAGAGGTCGAATCACTGGGAGTTAAATCAAACAATAGAATTATTGACTTCAAATTGAGCTAAGAAAAATAAAGTAAAATAAAGACAAAGACAATTCGAAACAGGCAAGATTGTTGATTTCTTAAAATTCAATTAAACAAAAAGCTAGGTTTTCAGGTAATTCTCAGGATGAATCAGAATTGTAGTTAAAAATAAAATCAGGATTTAATTAAGAACCATTCTTGAACTTGGAACACTAAGATATAATTAACCAACTGTCGTTGCGAAAACTAACTATGCCTAAACTCTAGAAAGCCAATTTTTTTTTGCGAATAAGTAATCTAAACAAGCTTTAAATTCAATTCTAATTTGTTCAAAAAATTCCTAAACCAAATTTCTTTGCGAATAAGTAATTTTGCTCACCTAAGATCTAGTTCAGGCTAATTAATTACACTTTCGTGTCAATCTATCAACCTAAGATATCCAAATTCAGGGTCACGAATCCTAAATCAGAGTTAAAGCAATCTAGGTGAAGAACCAAGAAGATAATCATAACAAATAAGTTCAATCTATAATTCATCATCAATCCATTCGAATCACCCTAAACCTAACAAGTGAACTACTCAGACATGTAAGCAAAGCAAATCATAGCTGAATAATACCGCATAAAGAAAAAGAATAAAGAAGTGATATAGAGGGTTCGAAGAATCTCAAGAACAAAGTAGACGTGTCTCCCTAAAATCTCTCAAAAGCTCTCTCTCTAAAATCTGCTCAATAGAATCTAAAAGTTATCATCTAAAAACCTAAAAGTAAACTATATATAGTGCTATAACTCGTGGTGGGCTTTTCCCGATGATTTCTGGTAACTTCTGGCCCGAAACGAACAATTTTCTTTTTTTAAAACGTATTTTGTCGGCTTCAGAAAATTGGCTGTCATTCGACAGTCACATGGTGTGTCGAACGACAGGTGACCATCGTGGCTGTCGATCGATACTCGTTGTGTGCGTCGATCGACACCAATATCTGACGGCAATTGAAATTCCGTCCTAGCGACTTCAGCTCCTCTTTCCACACTGCTCCAAAATACTCCATAATCATCAATTAAGCTCCACACGTACACAAACCTGCAAAGACTCTAAAACACTCAAAAAACACCAAAAAGACTCGATAAAACCGGGTTAAATCATGGTAAAAAACTGGTGAAAACCATGATATATCAACTCCCCCAGACTTAGTTTTTGCTTGCCCTCAAGCAAACTAGAGACTAAGAATGAAGTCGAGGTTTGAAAATCATGGGAACTTACTTATCCTTGGGAACATTGCTTTCGCCTCTTTGACTCTTTTGCTGCATATAAACAAAATACATTTGGCGGACACGAATCTCAACCATCATAGGTTGGGCCTCAAACCTTAACCTGCAAACCCGTTAGTTTCACATTCTCCTAACTGTCGCACACTTGATCGAAGTGATGATGGAATTCTCTTTAATGATATCAACCAAGTAAAAGGCTAGGTATGATGTTAAAAGGCTTTTGGTGTTTAAGTGGAGCTAAAGTGTTTAGGGTTACCGGATTGTATTTGGTGGATGCAGACATTATGCATAAACGCAAGAGAGAGACTGGTCCAGTTGATGCCCACAATTTCTCATTCACATTGCACTCCCTCCTCCAAAACGTTATCAGGAACCAAACACCATCATACAGTAACACGTTCCACTAATCACATCCATCCTCTCCATTCCTTGGGATATTCGTAGAAGCTAGAGACTTATAAAAATGATCATTCCCCTTTTCCTTACTAAATTTTTGAAATATTTATTTATATATATATGTATATATATATATGTATATATATATGTATATATATATATATATTATTTTTTTACTTTTTTTTTTTTTTTTTTACTCTAAGGGGGGAAATGATCTTACAAAGATGTTAGTCTCAAAAATTATCATTATTGTGCATGAAATCCCAATGAATGCTTAGCATCGTTGCTCTTTGTAAAGTACTCCAACCAAATCCTCATCCTGTGCAAATTTGTGATTGAAAAACTGCGTCGGACCTTTTTCTCTCCGGTGTCGATCGACAGGTTCTGCGTGGGGCTGTCGATCGACAATCACAATGTGTGTCGATCGACAAGTTGTTCGAATTTCTGGGATCATGGCTTTTGTGGGTTCTGTCGTTTGAGCAGTCTAAATGGACACTGAAAATCACTCAAAGGAAACACAATCAAATAACACAACACCTAGTCTTAAGTAGAAAGTTTCACAAATCTGAAAGTCATCCTGAAGCAAGTAACAAACTGACTCAAAGAAAGAAAAATGACTCAAAGGAAAAGAAAAAGACTTACAAGTGGGTTGCCTCTCACCAAGCGCTTGTTTTTAGTCATTAGCTTGACTGCGGATGATGTTCAGGCTGGAGGTGGATCTCTGAAGTGCACTACCCCATACTTGCAAGGAACAATAAGAGGAAAGAGCTTCATAGTATTGTTCAACATCCCTTGAACAACTACCTCTTCCTTCTCTCTCAACTCCAAAGGAATTACAATTCTGAACTTAGAGAATGGTTTAGTCCTTTTGCGCTTCACTTTGGGGGTCTTTTTGCACTTGGAACTTACTGGAATGTTGACATCATGACGTGGAGTGGAAAGAGCCAACTTGAGGACGTTTTGAACCTTCTTCGTCTCATTTCCAACATTAACGCTCATACAAGAAGTCGATGTGACAAGAACTGAAGGATAGAAGACATTCTTGTTGATGTTCGAGAAAGAGATTCGCTTATTAGGAAAATCCACCATTGCTCCCACTATTGCAAGGAACTGTGCACCAAGAACCAATTGTTTACAACTGTCATCCTTGGTCTCAATGATGTAAAAGTTCGTAGGAACAAGACAATCTCCTATTTGAAGCAACACGTCCGGGATGAAGCCTTTTGAAATAGTACACGATCTATCTATAAGCTCGATATATGTCTTTGAAGGTTATAACTCCAAAATCCCTAGCTTCTTTGCAACAGTCTCAGACATGACGTTCACATTAGCTCCCGTGTCACATATAGAATCCTTCAATTCTACACCTTTGATTGAGCATGAAATCACGAACATCCCTGGATTCAACAACTTTGGTAGCTTCCTCAATGATGTTGGAACTTGTTTCCTTTTCTCCTTAGGTGCTTTGTCACTGCCTTGGTTGATAGATGAAGGATATAAACTCCTTGGGTACGGGATCTTGGGCTTGTAGACACTTCCAACGGCGATTTCAAAGTGATTATCGAAATTTTCTGCCTTTTTCGGTGCTGTCGATCGACACTCATCAGGTGTGTCGATCGACAGTGCTGATGAATTCGTGTTTGTACAGAAATTTCCCGTGGCTGTCGATCGACACTCACTGTGTGTGTCGATCGACATTGTTTGTTTCAAAATTGCCGTCAGTTCTTGGTGTCGATCGACAGCACGAGGTGTGTCGATCGACAAGCGCTTTGCAATCTCCAAAGTCATGTCTTCTTCAAGAACCACGAGGTAATTCTCATCTTCACACTTCTCAATAGTTGGAATCACTTGTTCTTCACTCTTCAATGTGATAGAATTGGAGAAGTGCTTTGGGTTCATGTCCGTCTTTCCTGGAAGATAACCTTCTTGTCTCCTCACATTTTCAGCCGTCTGAGCAACCTGAGTATCCAGCTTCTTCAAGTGAATGTTGATGGCCTCTATTTTCCCATTAAGATCAGTGTAGAGTCAATCTTCCCATTGAAATTCACCGTTTGTGTTTGTTGTCCCTCAAGAATCTGTTCGAGCATAGCTTTCATGTCGCTTTCTGAAGACTTAGCAGGAATCGCTTGATATGACGAAGATCTATAATCCCTTTGATTGTTGTTGCTGCCAAATGGTTTATGAAACTGCGACTTCTGAGCATAGCTTGGAGAACTAAGAGTTCCAGAGAATGAGCTCCTCTGATTGTAATTATTGTATCCCTTGTTCTCTGACTGATTCCCATAACGCTGATTCTGGTTGATGTAATTAACATCTTCCTGCTCTCTATCTTCATCCTGAAAGAAAGTGTCAACTTCCTGTGCAAAATGAACCGATTTCTTGTTCAACAGAAGGTTATGCATGGAATCTATCTTAGCCTTAACCTCAGCAATCTCAGCTCCACCCGATGTACCAGCTTCTCTTCTTCTTTCCTCATCGATCTTCTTCGTACTATTGCTAGTAGACACGTTCTTGATGAGCTCGAGATAGTCAGTTGGGAATCTGTTCTTGAAGTTCTCATTACTCGCAGCATCTAAAGCCATTTGATGCTTCCAATCCATTCCTCTATAGAAGATGCCCAGCAGCTGAACCTCTGTAAACCCGTAATGAGGAAAATCTCTCTGATATCCTTTGAACCTTTCCCACGCAGCCTTGAAAGCTTCTGTTGGCCCCTGAACGAACGTGGAGATCTTACCTTGTAGATCCTCTGAACGCGACTCATCGTAAAAATGGTTCAGGAAAGTGTTCTTGGTATCTCTCCAAGTAGTCAGCGAGCCTGGCTCCAACTGCTTCAGCCAAGAGGCTGCCTCTCAAGCAAGAGAAAATGGGAAGAGCTTACACATGATGTAGTCTTCAGACACGTCGTTGACCTTAATACTTGACGCAAGATTGATAACACAGGTTTTAACCCAATAAAACTACTGCAAGTGCACAGCAAATGTTGTAGTAATGTAGGGATCGAATCCACAAGAACCAAGTCTACACTTCAAACTATATGAATCAAAATTAAGCTAAGATGAATTAAAAGGTGATTGTTTGCAAAAAGTAAATGAGAGAAGTAAATAAAACGATGTAAACTATGAACTAAAAGCATTGGGCATTAGGGAATTCGCAGGGATTCAGGGATTTAGTAATAGATAAATTGTCAAGGAAAGCATTATGAATCGTTCTAGAACTCAAATCACGAAATCAAATTAATCTACTGTCGTAGCATCAATTACTGTGTCTAACAACCTAAGATCCTAAACTGTCGTTTGAATTCAAGAGGTTAAACATGCATTATAATCAAGTTTGATATGTTCACAAAACACCCTAACATCAGCTTTCGTTGGCTAGGGATGTTTTGCTCATATAGGTTCTTTCAGGCATTTAAACAAACACTTTTGATGCGTTAAACAACCTTAGATCAGAAACTGGGTAGCTAATCAAGTTCCAGCAATAAGAACAACCTATATGAAGAAACTAAGTTATCAGTCCCTAAATCAAAATCAATTCAATCAAACCCTGAAATCCCTTTGAAACCCTAAAACCCAATAAGAAAACTACTCAGACATGATAGAAATCAAATCACAAGAAGAATTCATAGAAAACATGATGAAATTAATAAATAAGTAAAAGGGTTTAGAAATCTTCTCCAAATTGTCAATAGGGTTCAGAGATCTTCCCCCAAAAGCTTAGAAACTAAAAGTATGAATAGAATATAATGTGTTTTTTAAATAATGGCTAAAATATCATAAATATAGGTAAAATCACGAGCTGGTCGAAATCCACGACAAAACCAAGTCGGAATAGGAAAATCTGCAATTTTCCTTTTTCCAGCGAACCGATCGGTTTAGGCAGATTCGCATGTCTTCACTAAAACTTGAATAACTTTTGATCGCACCGTTGGAATGTCTTCATATCACTTCCAAATTAACGATAACTCAATGTTATATCTTGTGTCAAAATTTCAGCTCGATCCATCGGTGGAAAGTGCCTCAACGAATGCCAAACTTCTGACCTTTCTGCACATTTGCTTCAATTCCTTGCTCTTTTGTCTTAGTCTCCATCCAAACGTGTTTTAACCTGAAAAGACTCTAAACATATAGAAAAGACTCGAAAATCCTTTGAAAACATTGGTTAGAATGCATCAAAAACGCAATACATCAACTCCTCCAGACTTAGCCTTTTGATTGCCCTCAAGCAAAACAGAAGTCTAAACCTGTGAAAGAGGTTTGAAAACGCGGAAACTCAGCTTTTCTTTTGAAACGTTTAATGACCTCTAAATTCGTAATCCACATACTGCAAAACAATCCCTAACAAACCACCATGTAGTTCTCCTTAGACTTTTCCAGCTTCCCAAATTCATTCGTTCATTTCGCAGCATTTTCCACAATTCATCATCACTAGCTTCATCAGAAATTTTAGTGCCAAGAACCTTCTAGATTCATTCCCGTACAATACCATGACAAATCACCCAATCAACCTTTGGTACTCTTTCTCTTCCCCAGATTTAATCTGTTCAATACCCCTTTTTTGTAAGTCCTCATAACGGCGCTCACTACTGTTGTTCCTTGTGAGGAGACAGGGTTGTAAGCTCACTACTATTGTTCCTTGTGAGGAGACAGGCTCGTTTTCCGTCGTATATATATACAAGTATATATTTTAGAACAGCGCATCACTAGTGTTGTTCCTTGTGAGGAGACAGGGTCATGCGGACTTTTGCACTGCTCTTAAGGGAGATCAAAGGGAAAGAGGAGTACCATAACTTTTCACCAAATGTGCATTTGTCAAGTATGAACGAGGAATCAAGTTCTGTGGACACCAATCATTCCAATGAAAGTGCAATTAGCTCAGTTTAGTGGACTCTACTGGAAACGAGGAACATCTCTAGTTAACTAATCACCCTTTGGATTTTCCATTAGTCGGAAAGCGAACTCATTCTGCAGCAATGGTCACTAAAAATAGATAGTCAATAAACAAAGAGATATATTACATCATAGTTTCCTGACTATAAGACTCTTGACTCAATAAAACGATTTGAACTGACTCAAGAAAAACATCAAAATGACTCAAGAGAAACAAAACAAAGAAAAATTGTGTTAGTAATTGATGAAAACCCTCCCCCAGACTTACTTCACACCGTCTCGGTGTGAAAATAAATCAAGAGAAAGGCATAAACAGACTTAAAAGAAAATAAAAGAAAATAATATATATATATATATTTTTTTTTTCGTAAAAAAAAAATTTCAGAAAACTTACATGTGCAGATCGATCCTCACATAGTCTGCCAGTTCACATTTTTTTTTTTTAAATACCAAAACTTTAAAGTAGAGTTTAGTGATAAAATCAAATTTATGTACACTTACCAGTGGGTTGCCTCCCACTAAGCGCTTGTTTTAAGTCTGTAGCTTGACTTCAGCATCATGGATTAGTCAGGAAGATGAGCATGAGAACTTGCTCCACAACAAGCTCCCAAATCAGTAAACTTCAGCTTCAAAACCTTTCTCAACATTCCTTTCACAACTTCTTCACCTTTCTCTTTCATCTCAGAAGTGATAATAGCTTTAACCTTGGCGAAAGGATTCGAAGTTCCATTGCACTTCACCTTATACTCGATTGTGTCTCCAACACATCTTTGAGGTACCAATGTCATATGAGAATCACCCTTGATCCCTTTGCTATGTATCTTCTCTTTGCCCTTGTTCTTTTGACTGGTCTTTTTTGTAGTGATAGGAGGGTCTCCATCCAAGACTTCCTTAACCTCAAGCTTATCATCAGGCTCTCTCTTTGTCTCGACTGACAGCTTCTCCTCATTGATAATGGCAACACAAGATGCTAGCCTAGATGCTTCATTAGTGGGTATAGCTTTGAAGAATATCTTCTCGTCAATATAAGAGAACGAGATTCTTTCATTAGGCAAATCTATAACTGCACCCACTGTCGCCATAAACGGTCTTCCAAAAATCAATGGCATATTAGGATCTTTGCTCATCTCCACCACCTGAAAATCAGTTGGAACAAGGCAATTTCCTACTAGAACAAGTAAATCATGAATGGTGCCTTGTGGAATCTTGATGGAAGAGTCTGCAAACTTGAGAGATATCCGAGCAGGTTTCATATCAATCCCAAGCTTCTCTGCAATAGCCTTGGACATGAGGTTTATGGAAGACCCGGAATCACAGAGAGACTCTTTAAATTCAACTCCTGAAATAGAGCATGGAACAACAAACTTCCCAAGGTCTTCTACCTTGCGTAATATCTTCATATGAGATGGTATTTTCCTCGCTTCAACAAAGAGAGCCTTAACAACTGTGAGATCTTTATTGGTTTCTCTAGAAAACTCACGATATGCAGGATCAGCTCTATATGCATCTTCAAACGAGATATCAGGAGAAAGCTCTTTCACCATCTTATTGAACTCAATCAACTTCTTTTCATTAACCTCGTATTTCAGTCTTTGAGAATATGGGATTGTAGGGATGTATGGTAATGATTCTGCAACTTCCTCTTCTTCCTCTTCTGTAAGCGGTGCTGGGATAGTCTCCATCTCACTCTGCACTAATATCACATTACAGTCTCTAGGATTTGTCTCAACTCGCTTGGAGGCTTCTGAGATTTGAGCTACCTGAGTGTCAAGCTTCTTCACATGAATAGAGAGAGCTTCAATCTTACCATGCAGATCATTATACATACTATCCACCTTGACATTTATCTCACTAGAAGTTTTCTGTTGGTTGAGTAAGAGTTGATGCATAAGAATCTCCAGCTTGGTTTCTTGAGAGGGATGAGTTGTTGGCTGAAAGTTATTGAATGGCTGATTCTGCTGAAATCCACCCTGAAACCCGTTCTGACCCGGATTTTGCACGAACTGTTTCTGAAAACCTTGTGAAAAATTATTCACGCCCGGATTTTGCACAGATGAAAATTTTTGGACGCTCTGATTTTGCACGAACGGTTTTTGTTGAAAACTCTGTGAAAAGTTTTTCTGAAAACTCGGATTTTGCACGAAACCATGTCCATTCACATAGTTGACCTCTTGTTGCTCATCAGTCCCTTCTTCACAAAAGTGTACACTCTTTTGACTCTGCTTCAGCAACTGATTGTACCTCTCATTGAGTTCATCATACTTCCGAGACTCAACGCTGCTAACACGCTTCGACCTGTCATACTCAGAAGAGTAGTTGTTAGAACTTGTAGCCATGTTCTCAAACAACTCGTATGCTGATTTCTCACTCCTTGTCATGAAATTTCCATTGCTTGCAGCATTGAGTTGGTCCCTTGAGTCTTTGCCAACTCCATCAAAGAAGATACTGATTAGTTGCTTTTCTGAAAACCCATGATGAGGGCATTCTCTGTGATACTCCTTGAATCTCTCAAAAGCTTCACCAAATGACTCCCCTGAAAACTGCTGGAAAGAGATGATCTTGTTCCTCAGGGAGGTTGTCTTAGACTTGGTGTAGAAATTATCCAAGAATGCATCTCTGCATTGATCCCAAGTTGTCAGAGATGCAGGAGGTAGAGACTTAAGCCATCTAGAGGCTTTATCCGCCAGAGAGAAAGAGAATAGCTTGCATTTAATCCAGTCCTCAGGAACTCCATTTGCCCTAGTAGTGCTACAAATCTCCTCAAAGTTCTCTATATGGTCCATTGGGTTTTCAGCAGGTAACCCATGGAATGTGTAGTTCTTCACCAATCTGATCATCTGTGGATGCAGGTGATAATCGTTTCTATCGAGAGCAGGTGGACAAATCGCAGAGCGATTCTGGAAGAAAGTGTGAGGCGCGTCAGCATCGCCCATACCAGGTTGAACCTGTTGCAATTGTTGCAACTGTTCCTCTAGCCTCTCAAAATCAGCTCTAGTAACCGGTGGATTGTCGACTCTATCACCCATTGTGACTTGTTTCGACTTGTTCGCTCGATTTGTTCGTTCTACTCTTCCTAGTGTCTGGTTGTCAAAGTAAAGCAGGTTATCAGAGCCTTCACTTCTCTGCATACACCTGAAACACACCAAACCAAGCAAAAATAGAACTTATTAGTAATCTTAGACTAAACTTCAACCCAAAATTCGAAGGTAAAGCAATTGGTCCCCGGCAACGGCGCCAAAAACTTGATAACACAGGTTTTAACCCAATAAAACTACTGCAAGTGCACAGCAAATGTTGTAGTAATGTAGGGATCAAATCCACAAGAACCAAGTCTACACTTCAAACTATATGAATCAAAATTAAGCTAAGATGAATTAAAAGGTGATTGTTTACAAAAAGTAAATGAGAGAAGTAAATAAAACGATGTAAACTATGAATTAAAAGCATTGGGCATTAGGGAATTCGCAGGGATTCAAGGATTTAGAAATAGATAAATTGTCAAGGAAAGCATTATGAATCGTTCTAGAACTCAAATCACGAAATCAAATTAATCTACTGTCGTAGCATCAATTACTGTGTCTAACAACCTAAGATCCTAAACTGTCATTTGAATTCAAGAGGTTAAACATGCATTATAATCAAGTTTGATATGTTCACAAAACACCCTAACATCAGCTTTCGTTGGCTAGGGATGTTTTGCTCATATAGGTTCTTTCAGGAATTTAAACAAACACTTTGATGCGTTAAACAACCCTAGATCAGAAACTGGGTAGCTAATCAAGTTCCAGCAATAAGAACAACCTATATGAAGAAACTAAGTTATCAGTCCCTAAATCAAAATCAATTCAATCAAATCCTGAAATCCCTTTGAAACCCTAAAACCCAATAAGAAAACTACTCAGACATGATAGAAATCAAATCACAAGAAGAATTCATAGCAAACATGATGAAATTAATAAATAAGTAAAAGGGTTTAGAAATCTTCTCCAAATTGTCAATAGGGTTCAGAGATCTTCCCCCAAAAGCTTAGAAACTAAAAGTATGAATAGAATATAATGTGTTTTTTAAATAATGGCTAAAATATCATAAATATAGGTAAAATCACGAGCTGGTCGAAATCCACGACAAAACCAAGTCGGAATAGGAAAATCTGCAATTTTCCTTTTTCCGCAATTTTCCTTTTTCCAGCGAACCGATCGGTTTAGGGAGATTCGCATGTCTTCACTAAAACTTGAATAACTTTTGATCGCACCGTTGGAATGTCTTCATATCACTTCCACATTAACGATAACTCAATTTTATATCTTGTGTCAAAATTTCAGCTCGATCCATCGGTGGAAAGTGCCTCAACGAATGCCAAACTTCTGACCTTTCTGCACATTTTCTTCAATTCCTTGCTCTTTTGTCTTAGTCTCCATCCAAACGTGTTTTAACCTGAAAAGACTCTAAACATATAGAAAAGGCTCGAAAATCCATTGAAAACATTGGTTAGAATGCGTCAAAAACGCAATACATCAAAGATCCTCGAACATCTCGAGATAATCCATGGGGTGCTCAGATGGGTGCCCATGGAACTGATGTTGAGCCACTAGAGAGAAGTAAGCAGGCCGAATCGCTGCCCTGTTGGCGTAGTGTTCTTGAATATTATTTGATTGAGGTTCATGTGCATTTGTTAACAATTTGTCTAAGTGCTGAAAACACTTAATGAATGCTAAGTATGAAATCCTATAAGTTTACTCGTAACTTAAGTGTTAGTAAAACTCATAAAAATTATTGAACACGGAAAGGTATTCCCTTGAGGCCGTGTCTTGACCGATAAAGATTTCGGTTAAGTACACGAAGACACGGAGAGACGGGATTGCAGCCTGGGGCCATGTAATGCATGACGATGCATATTCCCGATGTGGTTTCCTTATGTTTAAGGCCACATGAATGATTAAGGATCCTAAGTCTTTAGCCTTTGTGGTTATGGACCGAACGATGCCTTTGGTTACACGTGATGGAAATAGTCTACGCATAGGCCTTATGAAACTAAAAACGTTAATAACCGATCGATGATTGTTTTGCTTGCTTGTGTGTTGATTGTTATTTTGGGTTTGGATGGGAAATGAAATTGTTTAGGGAAACCCTAGATTCATTGAGCAATTAGTGCTCACGACTCACCTTGTTTTGCAGGTAACCTTTAGCGGGTAGACCTTTGGGAAACACGCGAAAGAACGTTAGGATAATCAGTGGTAGATTTCTTTGCCTTTTGGTAAATGATTAATATTTATTATGTAAATGATCATTTTGGAGTATTAGACTCGTAACGTTTATACTTTGTAAACCGTTGAAAATTCGATGTAAAAGATATATAAAAATAATTTTTTAAAGTAACTCGGGTTTCATAAGATATTAGTTTTTGTCCGGACGAACAAACCATCGAGTATGTCTTGGGTTGGCAAGCCTTGAGGTGTATCCGACGGGGATGAACACTTAGAAATATAGTCTAGGGTTTTTGGATGTGTTTCGGGAACCTCTGATCGGATGCCTGAGCGTTCATCAGTGGCGCCTCGGTTTAGATAATGAACCTGGGCGTTACACAATCTGCCTACGTACCCTTTGCAAGGATCAAGTCGCCCCGTAGTTCGTTAAAGCACTTACTCCCCCCCCCCTCTAGACGAAGGAAGGAAACTGAATTCGTCCAGAGACAAGCTGTCTACGTACCCTTTGCAGGGATCAAGTCGCCTCGTAGTTCATTCCAGAGGCCATTAGAGATACTAGTGATAGTACTCTTCGAGTGCCTCTAGGGAGTGGTGTGGTGGGTCTTGTTTGACTTTGGTGAGGTAGAGGCAACGATGACATCAAGAAAGCAGGTTCACGTGGCTCGCGCTTGTGATTGGCTGCAGGCTTTGCTACTTGCAGACGCGTTGACTCTGCGTTTTTAGCAGCTTCTGCAAACTGTACTTGCTATAAGAGGTTCGTCCAGTCTTTGACCTGTTCGGAGCTGGTGCTTGTTCTCTTTCGCGAGTCTTGAGGAGTAGAGTCCTCTTTCTTTTTCTCAGTGTTCCTCAGCCTATGCTCTGCCATGAAACACATACGAGACTCTTTTAGGTTGCCCATATCGTTTTTACGCCGATAGGTGTAGGAAACTTGAGGCACATGTGGTATGTTGAAGGCACTGCTTGCATCTGGTTGAGCCAGGGAATTCCCATGATCATGTTGTAAACTGCTGGATGATTGGAAACTGTGAAGTCAACCATCTTCTTGATGTTGCCAGCTTGGACGGGTAGGCTAATCGTTCCCATCGTCATGGTTGTTTCTCCGGAGAAACCAGTTATAGGCTTAGGCTGCCCGTGACCTCTCCTGCGTCCACGACTCGATGACTCTACTTGATAAATGTGAGCTCCTCCGGATCCTCATTCGTATTGGACGTAGGTAGGATTGCTTTTCTTTGGTGCAGCGACATGGGTTGGTTCACTTGCTTGCTTAGCTTTTCCTCCTTTCCTGGCACGGACTTTCTCTTATGTTCGAGCGAAGTCAGCAGCACGGTGGAGAGCATCTTGGGTTGTCGTTGGCGTGTTGAGACTCATCTCTTGCCAGAATGGAGACGGATACCGAAGTGCTCCTCGCAAGACCTCTAGTGCTGACTTGTTGCTAATACCTTCAATTTTTGACAGCGTGTTTTTGAACTTTGTCATGAAGGATCGTAGACTTTCATTATCGCCTTGCTGATTGTTCCATAGTTCGGAATCGTAGATTTTTCGTTCCATGAAGATGTTGTAATGCTGCACGAAAAGCTAGGAAAGCTAGAGGAAAGTGTGAATCGAGAGGAAAGTGTGAATCGAATTTTTCTCCAGTTTGTAGAACCATTGAAGGGCAGGCCCCTTGAGGTTTTCCACGAACAGCTTACAGTAGACGATGTCTTTTTTGGCTTCTTTGATTGCTCTTCCCAGGGCCACTTCGAACTCCATCAGATGGTCTGAAGGATCTGTAGTTCCTTCATAGATTGGTAACTTGAGTCTCCCGAGATAGAAGATTTTAGTTCTCGCGATCCGTTCGTCGAAAGGCGTGTTTCTCGCCTTTTCCAGTACATGTGCGATGGCAGGAGCCTTCCCAGTTCCATGGTGTATATTTGATTGGGTATGCTTTAGGTCAGAGGCTACTCGCTCTATCTGAGCCCGCATCTCAGCGAGTTCTGTAGTGTAAGAGTGCTTAAGCGCTCTTCGTTCCCGCTCCTACCTGTAGTGCTTTTCGCTGGAGTAGTTGGTGTACTCCGAAGTGTCTTTCACAATCTCCGTCTTGGAAGAACCTAACGCGCTTTGAGTGTCAAAGGCACGTGGTTCTTGTCGGCTGCCTTCTGCACCTTCTGCTCGTGCACGCTTCTGGGGAGCTGGTTGATCTCCGTCTGAGATATCCACAACGCGTTTGGGAGACTTGTCTGATTCTCGACGCGGCAGTGGTGGTGGTAAATCATATGGGTTTCTCCGAGCGGTCCGAGGCGCTGAGAAGTCGAGGCGTTGAGGGTCGACGCGCACCCTAAGTCTTGTTGTGTCGGGTCTTCCGCGCTTTCTTCGCGAAAGAGCTTTCAACTCCTTTGAGGTCGCCTCATTGATCTTGGCTTGCTTCTTATGTTCTGTGTGGAAGGTCTCTAACATCTTCTTGACCTCGGTTATGTCGCCTTGAGCAGCGACGTTGGTAGCAGTAGCTTCGGTAAAGGGTTCTTTCTCATGGTCGACTCTGCGAGACGTGTTTTCTTCGCCTGACTTGTTTCCTTTGCCAACCATCTTCTTAGATCTGGTGTGTGACGTAGCTTTTTTGTGTAAGAAACTTTCTAGTTCTCCTTAGTCGGCGCCAAATTGTGGATGCCGAAAATCGCACAATTAGATTTGTAAGGGTTTGAAAGGAAGAAAAGATTTCTATGTTAAGCTACAAAACAGAAAACGATGAGCAAAGAGAAAAAGGGTTTTGTTATTGATGTGTATTGCTTTTTTTGATAAAAGTTGCTTATGCCTATTCCAGGGACTTGTACATTGATATATATATATAGCCTCCTAAGTCGGCTAAGCATTTTCCTAAAAGATAATGTAAATTTTCCTAAATCTTCGCGGATTGCCTTTTGCTTCGTGTCGGCGCGCCTATGTGGGCTTCGTCACTGGGCTTTGAAGCAGAAAACCTTCTGGAGCCTTCGTTGTCATGCGGGGAGACACCAAAGTGCCTGGATATCGGTGGCACTCTGGCAGACACTGATGTGCCCAGGCACATCGGCACCACTGGCAGTGACATCGGCGTCACTGTGTTGACATCGATGTCACTGCTCAGTGACGTTGGTGCTAGGCAGTTTGCGTCTTCACAGCGCCTTCTGCTAGCTTTGTGGTCTTTACAGCGCCTTATGTTGGCTCTGTAATATTTCTGATACTGCATTCATGGCTTCTGCTGAGAGTAGGGACATCTCAGAAGGTTCCCTCCTTGGATGGAGAGGACTTAAGAAAGGAGAAAGACTTAGTCATTTCTTGTTGAGAAACGACTTGGGGGCCATATAATCTATGCGTTAAAGTATACTCGTTGTCAATCATAACTTTGAACACCGAAGTTTAGCGGATGAAATCCGACCCCAACAACTTTGAACACCGAAGTACAGCGGATGAAATCCGACCTCAACACTATGTCTGTCTACTCATATCACCTATGTTTATTTCCTTAGTATTTGGATGGATTCGAGATCGAACCCTCGTTCTTGTTCTTGAAAAACAAAAGATGAGACCGAATATAATTGTAAGATCAAGATACTTGGCTTCTCTGTTCTAGAGATCCATTATTTGTTTGACAATAGAATGAGTTTCTCTTCACCACAGTAGCATCTATATTCTGTAGGTGGTTCGTCGTTCTCCATAAATATATATTCTTTTGTTTGTTTTATACAGAAGAACATTTAGTTTTGTAAGGTGCATAATATATGTATATCAAGTTATAATAACATTTTCAAGCAAATAGGTTTCATATCCTCTACATTCACAGTGCCCCCAATTAGAACAGGCAAGCATTCCACTAATCGAGGATGCATAACTTTAAATCTTTGAACACTCTGTGATTCTACGTACTTGAACTTTTAGCGATAGTCCTCACATAATATATTCCATTTTGCATTAAACAAACTCCACTTAAATTAAATGTACACTATAAATACTCGCTATATACGTGTAGATGAGAAGATCTTGTATGTGCCTGTAAACCTGTTTTGGAGACGTCGTATCTAAAGGAAATGAATAGATGCTCATAATTACTAGAAATAATAATATTCTCTGGCGTGGGCCTTCTCAAATGATTCCAAATAAGAAAAAAACACAAATGACCTCAAATTCTTATGATTATTATATCTTCCATCGTGCCCTCAATATCGCCCCAACTTGATCCCCCGACCATTTCCCATCATTGTTTTATAAATGCATACACATACGTATATATATGTATATTATATTATGCACATATATTTATGTATGTATATATGTGTGTGTTTGCACTGATCAGAATAAATGCATACTGAGACCTTATTTCTTGTTTTAGTGTTACTGTTAACATATGGAACCCCAAATGAGAAGTATTAATTAGTATCTTAATCTAACTTAGCGTATTCGGACCGTCTCGCTAGGTTAATAATGACGTCTGATCCGTTTTCATTTTCCTTTACATAAATTTCCAATTGTAATCATTATACCAATTAATAAAAAGAATATTCAAACTTCTAATACTTTTCAATTTCATGTATATACAGCGATGACTCAGTGTTTCCATTGACATTTTATCAAGGAGAAGAAAGTTGACCATTCTCATGAAGTATATTACATGTCGCTTACTGATAACTTTCTGCTTCCACTGTTTATTTTAAAATAATGTTATCATTTATAAATTTCCTTAAAAACCAATTACAAAAGGATTTAAACAGGTTACCTAACCTGCTACCCACATCATCCACTTAGCCACTTAGGGAAAACAAACAAATCTCCGTGGGGAATGACTTACCAAGCACCCTAATCCTCAAAAAGCAAGCAATTTCTTAAAGATTTTCTTCACAAGATGCTAGTACAATATATGGCCCATATTCAATGCAATGTTCTACGTTTATTTTGTTCAAACGTTGCTTGACTTTGAAATACAATAAACATTATAAATAATAGAGTTTTCTAACATAATTATGTTCTAGAAAAACTAAAGTGGTGACCTTCATCCTGGCCAAGTGCGGCAGGTACGTAAGAAGTAGGAGGCGACTTCTCCTCTTCGACCACAGAATCCCAAAGACCAGTCGGTGTTTTTATTTCAATTTGTTTTGTTTCGAAAATTGAAACTATGGATTAGTTTATTTTTCATGTTTAGCTTAGGTTCAATGTGTATTACATATTGATTTATCGTTGACAAATAAATATAATATATATTGGTTTATCCTTGGTTCTAAGATTTTACTCAATTCTATAATTTACGAAGCAAGTAAGTAATGCAAAAACAAGAGGCAAAATTTGCACTAGAAAACAACCAACTACCTAAAGTTACACCATGTTGATACACTGGCAGATGGTTTTGACTTCTGATATTTGAGAAAATGGATTCCAAAGTGGTATTAATAATATACTTTGTTGTATTTCTAGAAAAACTAAATTTGGTGATAGACCAAAACTTTATTTATTAAATAGTTAAAAAACTTAAACACTCTAGGAAAAAAGATATCCTAAGTTGACCTTTTTGGGCACTTTATTGAGAAAAACATCTTACCTTATGATTTATTGAACTTAGAAAGCTTTTACCAAAACACAAATGAATGATAGGTATGTTTATGTAACCCATTGAAAATTTCCGTATATAATTATCGATGAAATTTCTATTATTGTACTGGATCTTGATGGGTTTTTTTTAATATAATTGCGTGGTAGAATCATCTAACTTTAATCAATGATCTTTAATTATTCTGGATAGTATGGAACTCATACTCAAGCCCTAAATCAATTCCCAATTTCACTTCATATATTATATATTTGTCTATACAAAGTCCATAAATATAAATCTGAATGAGAGATAAATAATTTATCTATATATATACATAAAATAAATGTGCTCAAGCAGAAAATTAGTGTGTCAGTTTCGGTATTGCACAACTTTATGCCTCTGCGGACAATAATAATTTGAAGAATATTCAGTTTATGTATCGGTGTATAACCTAGGAGTAGATTAGAACTTAATTTTAAATCCAGTAACTGGATAAATTGTACCAAAAACGTTTTAGTCAAATCATTCCCACATGAACTGCAAATACAATGTTATTAAAAATGTTTTTTTCGTTTCAAAGGTGCAATAAAAAAAAAACTGAGCCACTGATGTGAGCTTCTTAACTGAAATATAGTTCAAAAATTCCAAACACTAATTAAGTGATAAGCCATCGCATTTCTTACAAAACATCATAACTGACTCGTTTTTTTTTTGGGAAATAAATTTAGATAGCTTCATCATGGCTGTCGGTAATGTTTTAGCCGTTCATAATCAGTTATCAAGATTACTTTCACTGTATAAATGAATCACATGAAACAGGAAAGATGATTGGACTTTTTCATTACAAACATCCCATTTTGTAGCTATTGCCTATGTATTTTAACTGTCTAAAAGAAAAGGAGAAAATAGTAAGACCTAGTTTTCTATAAACAGGGATGGAGAGAAGTTAATAAAAGTAGTCGGATCGGAGCATTAATAAGACTATAAAACCTATAATAGAGGGGAAAGATGTCAAAGTAACGATGGAACAAAACACATTACACGTGTGAACTGTCCTATATGTAGACCAACGAACAAAATCCGAATTAGATTCTCTTCAAGACCTACGAGCCAACAATATGTAACGTATAAACATATACATAGATATACAGGACTTACAACATGTGGAGAATCATATACCCCATTATGGATTATCGTAACGTGTAGCCAGAGTATATATCACTAGAAATGAGAATAAATTTTTAATGGAATATCATTCATAAAAAAAAAATCTGATAATTCAATCTCAATGTCTACAATCTGGTTTTAGCAAGTTGGTACTAGATTTAACATTATAACATGATGGTTTAATTATTATAATCAATAATTAAAAAATAATGTATTATATGATTTTTAATTACTGGAATCTGTAGGGCAAATCCAGGGATCAACTGTTGTTGTAGTAGTAGTAGTACCTGAAGAACCTTTGATCGGAGCCGAAGAGGAAGATGCAACATTATCATGAATCTCCGGTCCCTTTTGTGTCCGGTGGTCAAACTCTGAGAACTGCCCCATCATCAACTGGTGGTCTTCATCAGCTGTTGGATTGTGATGTTGCTGTAATGCTCCGACATTAACTGAATCAAAGTCGTGAAGTGAGGAAAGTGTTGTTTGATGGATATGATGATGTTGATGAGATAATAGAGACTGAAATGTTGAAACTTGCTGATTATGTGGGAGGGGTAGATCGGGAAGAGACTGAAAGTTCATGGAAGTAGTGGTTTGATGGTACTGATTGAGCAAAGAAGATGAAGACGAAGGGATCGAAGTAGGAGTCTTTTGAGGGATTGGGCGAAAAGGGTTAAAAGAAAGAGGATCGGAAGGAGATCGGAAAATATCGAAGCGGCGGGTGGTGGAGGAGAAAGGGGAGGTGGAGAAAGGAGAGGCGGGAACGCCTGTGAATTCTTGAACCATAGCTCTGAAGTTGGAAGTGTCGGTGGTGAGAACGGTGGTTGGTGCTCTTCTTGAAGCTCTTGTTCGTTTTCTAGGGTTTCTTGAGGAAGAAGGAGGTGGAGGAGGCGGTGGTGGAGGAGGAGGAAGAGGAGATAGAAGGTTGGTTTGGTTGAGAATGTGATCGGAGATGGGAGGAATAATGAGATTGTTAACGAAGTTTAGGTAAGTAGCAGAGGAGGAGGAGGAGGAGAGAGTTGTTGGATCGCCGTAGAAGGGGGAGGAGAAAGGAGGGAGGAAGAAAGAGGAATGATCTGCTGCAACACCTGTTGATGAAGACTCGTGATCATCGCTTGAAGATTGCAAGCTTCCACTATTACCAGAATCCATATGGACATGGAAGAAACAAGAACATGAGAAAATAAAAGCTTGTATTGGTGTGAATCTAGGGTTTTGAGAAGAAAAAAAAAAAGGGAGAGAGAGAGAGAGAGATGGCAAAAAATTAGGTGTTTTTGTTTATTTAAGGAGGTCGAAGGAAGAGAGAGGAAGAGAGAGGAAGGAGAAGGTATGGTGTCGCCATTGATGGGGAGAGAGAGGAGGCGGTGGCTGGCGAAGAGTCAAACTCAAATCTGAAAGTGAAAAAGAAAGAGGAGAGAGAGACAAATATCTCTTTCTTTCTCTAGTGGGGATGTGATGAATGTGAAAGGATAGATATTGTTGGATTTTTACATGATATATTTAACTTCGGACTTTGGTCCATTAGTATAGGGCGCTATATATATATCTTCCTGCACCTTTGTTTTTTAAAATGACCCACACCACAAATAGGAAGTGAAAGTCTTCTAAACTGTCGAGTGTTGTATATGCTTTGATTGGTCACACATATCGTGGTGCGGTACAAAGCTTTAAAATGTTAAAGATGATACAAGATGATGGTACGGGTATGAGTTACTATTGATATCCCCTAAATTTTATTTAGGAGGTGATTTGTGAGAGTTTGCTTATATGTCTCTTTCATATTCCGTTTCACACAAAGAAATATGACATGGCAAATAAAGAAATATGAAATGGCAAAATAGAATTATAATAAAATATTTACTAACTAAAATTATATTTCGTTCCATAAAAAAATAAAAGGAATTTTAACCATATTTCATAATTTTTGTTTTTCACTAAAAACTGTTTAATTTTTTTTGTCACGTACGTAAAATATGTTTTTATTGAAATTTGTAACTTTGACTGAAATCTTATTATATAAAAGAGGATTTGTAAAATTGTAACTTACGATATCTTGTCATATGTTATTTCTAATTAAAATTATGATATGTGTTAATATAATTAATACAAAGTTTCCTATACTAAAAAGGAAAATGTAAGAAGAAATAGGAATTAAAATTTTTAAAAATGGAAACTATAATATAATATTTATAGTATTAAATAATAAAAATTAATAACATATATAGACTTTTTCTAATTATTTAGCAACAAAATATATTGATATTAACAATCATAATATAGTTAATGTAGTAATTTTTATTGATATTACTTATTTTCAAATTATTTTGTTATTGCATGTAATTGAATTTTATGTAATTTATGCAGCAATATAAAGATTTCGATTAAAATTTTGCACGCTAAAATTTCGTGATTGAATTCATGATTTAAGATGATCAAATATGTAATAAATTTCATTTAAAAAAAGAAATGTGTTTTCAAATATGTTTTTGAATTTTTTTCATTCATTGAGAATGATTTTTTTTTTATAAAAATGATGAGTGATTTGGACCAATACCTTTTTTTATTGCGATTAACAAAAAGTAGCTTTTAGATAAATTAACGGGTTTTAATTTAAAATAAAACTATACTAATTATTATTATTCAGATGATTAATTTCAATATTCAATAACCCGCATATTATGCGGACATAATCTAGTTTATAATAAAGAGTTTCTTTAGTACTAAGATAATTATAGTTAGTCTCAAAAACCAAATTCGATATCGAACCTAATTGGATTTTTTTTAAGTGTACATTAACCTAAATTTATTTAAAACTAGATTAAGGCCCGCGTTCATACGCAGAAATAATCATACTAAAAATTATTCATACAAATATTTAAATTTTAATTAGTATTTTGTTGAATTATCACAATATTTTAATATTTGTTCAAACATGGATCTTAAATTATCAGATGTCAATTTTATCTTAATTTTATGTTTTAGTCCATATCATATGGTTCTTAATATAAATGTAAGTGTAATTCAACTCATATTCCTAAGAGAAATTTCAAAAATGACACAACCAATTGTCCATTTTTAAAAATGACACAAATTATATATAAAAAATGTCTTGAAGCATAGAATTTTAAACTTTTAAACATGTTATGACCCTAACAAACCATAAACCGTAAAAACTAAATATTAACATAACATAGCTAACCCAAATATAATTGATATTTTGAACAAATAATATTTTTTTTAAATGTATTATTTTTGCAAAAGGTAATTCATCATTTGTGTAGTGTGTCATGTGGGTTGTGTCATTTGACAAAATTTCTCTATGCCTAATAACAAAGGAAAAAATAATATTTTCTTACCCATAATGCATATATTAATAATGTGATAAATCGTAAAATAATTCAAATAATGTAGAGTTAAATTAGAAAGATTAAATTTCATGTTAATAATTGACTAAATGTATCATTTGGCAAATTTCTCTATTCCTAATAACAAAGAAAAAAAATACTATATTCTTACCCATAATGCATATATTAATTATGTGATAAATCTTAAAATAATATAAATAATGTAGAGTTAAATTAGAAAGATTAAATTTCATGTTAATAATCTAAAAAAACTTATACATTATTTTCGTAAATATATTGTTATTAACTTATTATCTTCTTAACTTGTATAATTTTTATTTCATACAATTTTCTTTTTAAGAACATTGAAAGTACCAATATTGTCTTAAATCAAAAATTTCTATATTTTGTCATATTCTATAATTATGTTTAAAGTTTTTTTGCATTTTTTGACATTATTATAATCTTTAACTTTTTAAAAGATTTTTGTATTCTTTGACATAGTTGTAATCTTCAACTTTAAAATTTAGATGTCCATACCCTATTCCTAAATCTGAAAAATTTCCTCTTCGCTTTTTGCTTCTCATTTGTGCTCCATCAATTGTTTCTTTTATCTCTGAAAAATTATATTTGATCAGCAAACAAAATAAATTTCGGTCAGAAATTTACTCGTACGGAAAAGATACAATAGTTATCTATTTGATAATATAGTTAAATATTTTCGAAACTACATGTTATATTGATTTCATAATATAGTTAACTATTTTCAAAAATAGTTTACCAATTTAAAATTTTAGTTAACTATTTTCATAGAATAGTCTACTCTAATAATTTTACAACATAGTTGACTATACAAATATATTATTGTGATAATTGCTTATTTAACATAGTTGACTATTGATTTCATAATATAGTTGGCTACTGGTTTCATAACGTTGTTGACTACAGATCGTGGTTGTGACGCCCGTGAACAATTTTTGAGGAAATGGAGGGGCTATCGATCGACTCACATGGTGTATGTCGATCGACATGGTTCTTAAGGGGCTGTCGTTCGACACCCATGGTGTGTGTCGATCGACATGGCCCTTAATTGGTCGGTTTTCTGGTTCAATTTTAGTCGTTCAGATGGACCGGGCCGGTTTGGGGGAAACTTGAGGTTTCGTTTATAAACCTTTTGGCCGCATTCTGAGCGAAACCAAGTCTCAAAATCAGCAGAAAAAGAGTTTGTGAAGAGTTCTCTTGTTTCTAATAGGTTTGTGAGTTAAGGTTTCGTTCTTGATCGTTTTGGAGTGGATTTTCGTGGTGATTGTAGCTGAGTTTCTAGCCTCAATTCCCATCAAATTCTATCGAAAATCTAAGGTGAGTGCGTGACCATGGCTTCTGGGCCAGTGGATTCGTTAGGGTTGATTGGTGATAGGTTTGGAACATGTGTATTGATTTTGTGTTGATTGATTGTGGTTGTGGATTGTTGCTTGTTGTGTGTGATTGTTGTTTTCGTGTTGACGCAGAGGAGGAATCGATCCGAGAGGATTATGATCGATTTCCCAGGATTCTGCGCAGGGCCTGTCGAACGACACACGAGGTGTGTCGATTGATAGGCCAACACAGAGGCTGTCGAACGACACACCTAAGGTGTGTCGAACGACAACCAGTTGACAAGCTGTCGATCGACACCTAGTGGTAGTGTCGATCGACAAGCATGTACAGAAGGTGTCGATCGACACCTAGTGGTAGTGTCGATCGACAGCCTGCCTGTTTGGCTGTGGTTGAGCCTTTATGTTTGTGTGTTTTTTTTTTGTATATTTGTCTGAGCGGTCCATCGTGCCTGAGTGTGCAGTCGTAGATGGGATGACTGTCTCACTGAGTATTTATGATAATACTCACACATCTCTTTTTCCCATGTGATGCAGGTAAAGGCAAATTGTGATCGTGAAATCATGGCTGCGAAGAGGGAGATGATCTGGGGTCTCGTATTTCCTGATGTTTTCTTTTATCATTTTAGAACGGCTGTTAGGTTGCTGAATTGTGGAATCTGTTGTTTTGGAATTGATATTGTTGAACCGGTTTAGTTAATGTAATTAATTATTTGGTTGGTTTAAATTGTTTAGTTATCCGCTGTTGTGTTGTCTGTATTGGTTTGCTTGGTTGTTGAGGATAGCATTTATGAGAATACTCGTCCGAGATCAAGGTTTGTATGTTTAAAAAAAAAAACACGGGTCAGGTCTTTTCAGTTTGCCTGAACCGGGTGAGCCTTATGTGGTGTATACAGATGCTTCGGGAGTTGGTTTGGGTTGTGTGTTGATGCAGCAGGGTAAGGTGATTGCGTATGCTTCGAGGCAGTTGAGGAAGCACGAGGGCAATTATCTTGTTAATGACTTGGAGTTGGCTGCAATGATCTTTGCATTGAAGATTTGGAGGTCTTAACTGTATGGTGGCAGGGTTCAGGTGTTCACTGATCATCATAACCTGAAGTACATTTTTACTTAACAGAATTTGAATGTACGACAAAGGCGATGGTCAAAGTTGTTGGCTGATTACGACTTGGACATTGTTTACCATCTTGGTAAGGCTAACACTGTGGCAGATGCTCTTAGTCGGAGACGGTATGATTCATCTCGAGAGCGGGATGTGAAGACTCTTGTGAGCATGCTTAGTACTTTGAGATTGTGTGTTACTTCAGAGGAGCTGTTGGGTTTAGCGACAGCTGATCAAGCGGATCTTTTGAGCAGGATCCGAGTAGCTCAGGAGAAGGATCATGTGTTGACTGATTTCTCTAAGGCTGCCGGTTCTGAGTATCAGGTTTCTGCTAACGGGACTATCTTGGTGCATGGACGAGTCTGTGTGCCTAAGGATGAGGGCTTGAGGCAGGAAATTCTAAGAGAGGCTCATGCGAGTAAGTTTTCGATTCATCCGGGAGCGACTAAGATGTATCGGGATCTGAATCGGTATTATCATTGGGTCGAGATGAAGAGAGATGTGGGAGATTGGGTTGCAGCTTGCAATGTTTGTCAGGTAGTGAAGGCTGAGCATCAGGTTCTGAGTGGCTTATTGTAGAGTTTACCCATTCCAGAGTGGAAGTGGGACATGATCACCATGGATTTTGTAGTAGAGTTGCCGGTTTCTCGGACCTATGACGCGATTTGGGTGATTGTGGATCGACTGACTAAGTAAGCACATTTTCTGGCCATTAAGAAGACAGATGGAGCTGAGGTCTTGACTAAGAAGTATGTGAAGGAAATTGTGAGGTTGCATGGAGTGCCAGCGACCATTGTGTCGAATATAGATCTGAGGTTTGCTTCAGTGTTCTGGAGAGCTTTTCAGGCCGAGATGGGCACTAAGGTGCACATAAGTACAGCTAATCGTCCTCAGACGGATGGGCAGTCCGAAAGGACGATTCAGACACTAGAGGATCTGTTGAGGATGTGTGTGCTAGATTGGGGTGGTCATTGGGCGGATCACTTGGGTTTGGTAGAGTTCGCATATAACAACATTTTTCAGGCGAGTATTGGTATGGCTCATTTTGAGGCGTTGTATGGGAGGCCATGTCATACTCTGCTATGTTTTATCCAAGTGGGGGAGAGAAGCATTTATGGGGCTGATTATGTTCAGGAGATGACGGAGAAGATCCGTGTTGTGAAGCTGAACATGAAAGAGGCTCAGGATCGGCAGAAAAATTATGCCGATAGGAGAAGGAAAGAGTTATGCCGATAGGAGAAGGAAAGAAGGTGTCGATCGACACCCAGTGGTAGTGTCGATCGACAACCTGCCTGTTTCGCTGTGGTTGAGACTTTATGTTTGTGTGTTGTTTTTTTGTATGTTTGCCTGAGCGGTCCATCGTGCCTGAGTGCGCAGTCGTAGATGGGATGACTGTCTCACTGAGTATTTATGATAATACTCACGCATCTCTTTTTCCCATGTGATGCAGGTAAAGGCAAATTGTGATCGTGGAATCATGGCTGCGAAGAGGTAGATGATCTGGGGTCTCGTATTTTGTGATGTTTTCTTTTATCGTTTTAGAACGGCTGTTAGGTTGCTGGATTGTGGAATCTGTTGTTTTGGAATTGATATTGTTGAACCGGTTTAGTTAATGGAATTAGTTATTTGGTTGGTTTAAATTGTTTAGTTATCTGCTGTTGTGTTGTCATTGTTGGTTTGCTTGGTTGTTGAGGATAGCATTTATGGAAATGTTAGTCCGAGACCAAGGTTTGTATGTTTAAAAAAAAAAAAACACGGGTCGGGTTGTTTCAGTGGTTACCTATTACCGTTTGCATAATGAAAAAGAATAGCATACATAGTTAAATATAGTCCTGTAGGGGCTGGTTTGGGTCCCGTTGAGGCTGGTGGTGCTGGTGGTGCTGGTGGTGTTGGCGCAGCTGAGGGTGCGGTCGCGGCCGCAGGTGTAGCCCAGGCTCGAGATGATCGGCTGGCTGATCTGCTGAGACAGTTGTTGGAGCGGTTACCGGGTGCGGTGCCAGTGCAGGCTCCAGTGTTGCCACGAGTGGCAGAGGTGCAACCGAGGGCTGCGGTTGCTGATGAGGTTCCGTCATATATCCGTATGATGGAGCAGATGCAGAGGATCGGTACGGGTTCTTTTGCGAGAGGTGTGAAGCCTAAGGAGGCTGATGAGTGGCGGATGAGGTTGGAGCGGAACTTTCGCTCGATTAGGTGTCCCGAGGGATACAAGGTTGACTTGGCGGTTCATTATTTGGACGGTGATGCACATCTCTGGTGGAGGAGTGTTGCAGCTAGGTGGGCTGGGACTGCGATGTCGTGGTCGGACTTTGTGACGGAGTTCAACTTCAAGTTCTTTCCTCAGGAGGCGTTGGATCGTTTGGATGCGAGGTTCTTGGACTTGACTCAGGGCGCGAGGTCTGTGCGTGAGTATGATGTGGAGTTTAATAGACTCCTGGGTTACGCTGGTAGGAGCTTGGAGGATGAGCAGGCTCAAGTTCGGAGGTTCTTGCGAGGACTTCGACCGAATTTGAGGACTCGGTGCAGAGGCATCAGGTTCGGGTGTAGAGTGGAGTTGGTAGAGGTGGCTGCACAGATCGAGGAGGATCTGAGGGAGCAGGCTGCGGTTGTAGTTCCAGTTGTTCAGCCTCGGAGGCCTCAGCAGAAGGTGCAACAGGCGGGTCCTGGCAAAGGCGGCAAGCCTGCGCAAGGACATAAGAGGAAGTGGGACGGCGCTTTGGGATCGGGTCAGAGTGGCCGAGGCTGTTACGTTTGTGGTAGTCTCGACCACAAGAGGGCGCGTTGCTCGAAGCAGAGTGAGGTTCGAGCGGCTCGAACGTGCGATCAGTGTGGAGAGTCGGGGCACATCAGGCCGAACTGTCCGAAGTTGCAGCCGTTGGCGGTGGTAGTGGTCCAGCCAGTAGCTCAGTATAGGGCGGTGCAGCCATTGGACCAGATCGCGGTGATGGAGCGTCCGCCGGCTATTGCAGCACCGGGAGAGCCGAGCTCAAGGCCGATCACAGGTAACTTTCTAATTCAGACTTTGTAAATTCAGTAGTGTTGAATTTCTTGGTGCTTGTTTTAGAGTGATTGCCTGTGATAGAAAGTTAGGTTGCTTAGCACATGGGAATTGTGTAGGGACCTTGTTTGTGGGTGGGTGTGAATCCCACGTGTTGTTTGATTCTGGAGCATCGAATTGCTTCATTACCCCGGATCATGCTGAGAGAAGTGGCATCCGGAGTGACGCTGGTGAGCGGACGGGACCGGTTATGGTTGCTGGAGGAGAATTTCTAGCTACGCATGGCCGGGCGAAGGAGGTGGATATTCTGGTAGCGGGTGAGTTGATGCCAGCGGACTTGGTGATCAGTCCGGTGGAGCTGTACGATGTTATCGTTGGTATGGATTGGTTGAATCGGTACAGAGTCCATCTGGATTGTCATCGGGGTCGAGTGGTGTTTGAACGTGAAGGTGGTAGGTTGGTTTACCTAGGAGTGAGACCGACTTTAGGTAGTCTCGTAATCTCACTTGTCCAGGCAGAGGCGATGATTGAGAGGGGTTGCGAGGCTTACCTGGCCACGATTGTAATACCGGAGGCTGTTGGTGGGGTTGCTGTGAGAGATATTCGGGTCGCTCGGGATTTCGAGGATGTTATTCAGTCGTTGCTGGGACTACCACCATCTCGGTCGGATCCTTTCACGATTTAGTTAGAGCCCGGAACGACGCTGATGTCTAAGACACCCTATCGAATGGCTCCAGCAGAGTTGGCTGAATTGAAGAAGCAGTTGGAGGATTTGTTGGAGAAGGGGTTTATTAGACCAAGTACTTCACCGTGGGGAGCACCGGTGTTGTTCGTGAAGAAGAAAGATGGTAGTTTCCGGTTGTGCATCGATTATCGAGGGCTTAACCGAGTCACTGTGAAGAACAAGTATCCTCTTCCTAGAATTGATGAGTTGTTAGATCAGTTGAGAGGGGCTACTTGGTTCTCCAAGATTGACGTGGCATCCGGTTACAACCAGATTCCGATAGATGAAGCAGATGTTCGAAAGACAGCTTTCAGGACTCGGTATGGGCATTTTGAGTTTGTAGTGATGTCATTCGGGTTGACGAATGCACCGGCGGCATTTATGAAGTTGGTGAACGGAGTTTTCCAGGAGTATCTGGATGAGTTCGTAATCATCTTCATCGATGATATTCTGGTGTATTCGAAGAGTCTGGAGGAACATGAGGTTCATTTGAGGAGAATTCTGGAGAAGTTGCGGGAACAGAAGCTGTTTGCAAAGTTGAGTAAGTGCAGTTTCTGGCAGAGAGAGATGGGATTTTTGGGTCACATCGTTTCTGCAGAAGGAGTTTCTGTGGATCCGGCGAAGATTCAGTCTATCTGAGATTGGCCTAGACCGAGGAATGTAACTGAGATCAGGAGTTTTCTTGGGTTGGCAGGCTATTATCGGAGATTCGTCAAAGGTTTTGCGAGTATGGCTCAGTCTATGACGAAGGTGACGGGGAAGGATGTTCCTTTCGTGTGGTCGGCTGATTGTGAGCTGAGTTTCACGAAGCTGAAGACGATGTTGACTAGTACACCAGTATTGGCGTTGCCTGAACCGGGTGAGCCTTATGTGGTGTACACATATGCTTCGTGAGTTGGTTTGGGTTGTGTGCTGATGCAGCAGGGTAAGGTGATTGCTTATGCTTCGAGGCCGTTGAGGAGGCATGAAGGAAATTATCCTGTTCATGACTTGGAGCTGGCGGCAGTGATCTTCGCGTTGAAAATTTGGAGGTCTTACTTGTATGGTGGCAGAGTTCAGGTGTTCACTGATCATCATAATCTGAAGTACATTTTTACTCAGCAGAATTTAAATGTACGACAGAGGCGGTGGTCGGAGTTGTAGGCTGATTACGACCTGGACATTGTCTACCATCCTGGTAAGGCTCACACTGTAGCTGATGCTCTTAGTACTTTGAGGTTGTGTGTCACTTCAGAGGAACCGTTGGGTTTAGCGGCGGCGGATCAGGCGGATCTTTTGAGCAGGATCCGAGTAGTTCAGGAGAAGGATCAGGTGTTGATTGATCTCTCTAAAGCTGCTGGTTCCGAATATCAGGTTTCTGCCAATGAGACTATCTTAGTGCATGGACGAGTCTGTGTTCCTAAGGATGAGGACTTGAGGCAGGAAATTCTGAGAGAAGCTCATGCGAGTAAGTTTTTGATTCATCCGGGAGCGACTAAGATGTATCGGGATCTGAAACGGTATTATCATTGGGTCGGGATAAAGAGAGATGTGGCAGATTGGGTTGCAGCTTGCAATGTGTGTCAGTTGGTGAAGGCTGAGCACCAAGTTCCTAGTGGCTTATTGCAGAGTCTACCCATTCCAGAGTGGAAGTGGGACATGATCACTATGGATTTCGTAGTAGAGTTGCCGGTTTCTCGGACCTATGATTCGATTTGGGTGATTGTGGACCGACTGACTAAGTCCGCACATTTTCTGGCCATTAAGAAGACAGATGGAGCTGAGGTCTTGGCTAAGAAGTATGTGAAGGAGATGTACGGTTGCATGGGGTGCCCGCGAGTATTGTGTCGGATCGAGATCCGAGGTTTGCATCAGTGTTCTGGAGAGCTTTTCAGGCTGAGATTTACACTAAGGTGCACATGAGTACGGCTAATCATCCGCAGACGGATGTTCAGTCCGAAAGGACGATTCAGACACTGGAAGATCTGTTAAGGATGTGCGTGCTAGATTGGGGTAGTCATTGGGCGGATCACTTGAGTTTGGTGGAGTTCGCATATAACAACAGTTTTCAGGCGAGTATCGAAATGGCTCCTTTTCAGGCGTTGTATGGGAGGCCATGTCGTACTCCGCTATGTTTTACCCAAAGTGGGGGAGAGGAGTATCTTTGGGGCTGATTTTGTTCAGGAGACGACGGAGAAGATCCGTGTTGTGAAGCTGAACATGAAAGAGGCTCAGGATCGGCAGAAGAGTTATGCCGATAGGAGAAGGAAAGAGTTGGAGTTTGCAGTCGGAGATCGAGTGTATCTCAAGATGGCTATGATGCGGGGTCTGAACAGGTCCATATCCGAGGATAAGCTGAGTACGAGGTACATGAGTCCGTTCCAGGTTGTGGAACGTGTGGGACCAGTTGCTTATCGGTTGGAGCTGCCTCCGATTATGGAGAAATTCCATGATGTGTTTCATGTTTCGAAACTCAGGAGATGCTTGCATGCTTCTGAGGAGGTAGCAGTGACGATTCCTACGGATCTTCAGCCAAATCTGACTGTTGGGATGAGGCCGGTTACGATTCTTGAGAGAAGTATCAAATCTGATCACCGTGTGTGGTGAGGTTTTGGTTGTGGATTTTGTATTTTCATTAAGTTGTAATGATTATGATATTTTCCAGTTGAATAAGAAAGTGTTTTTCTTATGTTTTGACTTGAGAGTCATGTTCTTATGGTTAAAGAAACCATGAAATGGAAGTTTTATTACGAATAGAATTTGCCAGTTTTGGTATAAACTCTAACGGGCTGGTGTGTGTGAGAGAGACTCGGAATAGAAGTTTTACGGTGGTTAGAACTGTCTAGTTCCGGAGGGACTCTGAGGGGACATCCGGGGTGATGGATGGTCCGGGTGATCTATGATGATCACGGTTGTGATGGTCTTCCGAGAGAGGAATATCATGTGAGACCTTAGGAGGTAGTTCCGGTCAGAGGTGCATTATAGACGTTAGGAATTGATTGCATAGCTCAGAGATAGACATTGGTTCTTCTTGGAGATGAGTCTCCGGCAGATCTTGAGAGATGCGTCTCTCCGGGACAGTGGGTTCCCTGCATACCGATCGTTCGTCAGGACTGCGAGGACTGAGAGCGTGAGGGTATGGGGATAGTTTGGGAGGTTGCGACCTCTGGCAGATCTTTGCATACCGAGAGCTTGATAGACTGTGTGTCATGATGGGTTGAGGCGTGGAGATGGCTGAGTGTCAAACACCGTCAGGACTGCGCGGACTGAGGTGGGTTGATACTAGACACCTAGAGCTGAGGGGTGGCGATTCTGAGAGCTAGATGGTGGTTATGAGTTATGAGCTATGGGCAATCAATGTCTGAGACGGGTCTATGTGCATAGGACGGATGTGAGCCTCGAGAGGATCTGGGAGATGTATTCTCCGGTGTTACTGGCGGGTTGGCCAGGGGTTAGCTTGGTGGGTAGTGTTTGAGGAATCGAGGACGAATCCAGTTTTAGTGGGGGAGATTTGTGACGCCCGTGAACCATTTTTAAGAAAATGGAGGGGCTGTCGATCGACATGGTACTTAAGGGCTCTCGATCGACAGGGTTCTTAAGGGATGTCGATCGACACACCTAGTGTCTGTCGATCGACAGGTACCCGAATTAGTCAGTTTTTTGGTTCGATTTAAGTCGTTCAATTGGACCGGGCCGGTTTAGGGAAACCCTAGGGCTTCGTATATAAGCTTTTTGGCCGCATTCTGAGCGAAACCAAGCCTCAAACCTGCAGAGAAAGAGTTGAGAGGAGTTCTCTTGTTTCTATTAGGGTTTTGTGTTAGGATTTTTGTTCTTTATCGATTTGGAGAGGAATTTCGTGGGGATTGTCGTGGATTTCGTGTCTAGCTTCAATACTATCAGATTCTATCCGAAAATCTAAGGTGAGTGCGTGACCATGGCTTCTGGGCCGGTGGATTCGTTAGGGTTGATTGGTGGTAGGTTATGAATTGATTGATTGATCTTGTTTGTGTTGAATCAGACTGTGATTTGTGTTTGGATTGTTATTTTCGTGCTGGTTTCATGTCATCACAGAGGAGGAAATCGATCCGAGAGGATAATAATCGATTTCCCATGAATCTGCGACGGCCTGTCAATCGACAACCACTAGGTCTGTCGATCGATAGGACAACACGAGAGCTGTCGATCGACACCTAGTGATTGTGTCGATCGACAGGTGATCGAGGAGCTATCGATCGACACCTAGAGGTTGTGTCGATCGACAGGGTCTTCTGGAGCTGTCGATCGACAGACACCGTGGGTGTGTCGATCGACAGGTGTGCACAGGGGTGTCGATCGACACCTAGTGGTAGTGTCGATCGACAGGCCGCCTGTCTGGGCTGTGGTTGAGCCATTGTTGTGATTGTGTGATTGTTTGATGCGTGTTTGCCTGAACGGATCCATCGCGTCTGAGTGCGCAGTCGTAGATGGGATGACCGTCTCACTGGGTATTTGTGATAATACTCACGCATCTCTTTTTTCCATGTGATGCAGGTAAATGCAAATTGTGATCGTGGAATCATGGCTAAGAAGAGGGAGATGATCTAGGGTCTCGAGTTGGGTGTTTTCTGTTGTTTACATTTTCGTTTTAGAACGGCTGTTAGGTTGCTGGTTTTGTGGAACCTTTTGATTTAGAATTTGTGTTGAACTGGTTTAGCTATTTTAATGGAATTTGATTGTTTGGTTTAATTGTTTAAGTTATCCGCTGTTATTGTATTGTTGCTTGGTTGTTGAGGATAACATTTATGGGAATGCTAGTCCGAGACCAAGGGTTTCTTGTTTTAAAAAAAAAAAAAACGGGTCGGGTCGTTTCAGCGTTTAACATCTTTATGGCCCGAGCTCACTTCCCTCCCGAGGAAAAAGAGGCCGGTTACTGTCAGCTATTTGTAGAATACCTCGCTGGCGACGCTCTTGCCTGGTTCTCTCAGCTTGACCGAATTCAATTGATAACTTTCACTAGTTGTCGATGGCTTTTTTAAAGCACTACTCGATGCACATCGAGAAAAAAACTTCGACTGCCAATCTCTGGGCCCTCCAACAGAAACCGGACGAGCCTTTGAGAGAATTCATGGGGAGGTTCAAAGGAATCGTTTCCAAATTGGTTGTGGCAGATGATGCCGTAATCGATACGCTTCAGAAAGCATTGCTCCTGAAAAGTCTGTTCGGAAACAAACTGACCGTTAACCGCCCGCTACCTTGGAAGACGCCTTGGACAAAGCTTCAAGCTTCATGGAGTTAGAAGAGGAACGCTAGAGGTCAAAGAAGGTGATAAACCAAGCCGCGGAAGGAAGGAACAAAGTTTCCAAATCAGCGAGGACGTTGAGGAACCCATGCAAAAGCAATTGCCTAGAAGTAACCGACCCATGGGGGAAAATAACGCCCGGAGCTGGTGTGACTTTCACCAAACGTCGGTACACTCGACACCCCAATGCCATAACCTCTTGGACGTGTTAATGAAACGCTATCGAGCCGAGAGAGTTCCTGATATGGAATTTCAGAAGAACTTCCCCGGGAAAGCAAACCCGACTGAGCGGGAAGATGATCAGGGCCAGCCAAAGCAGTTGCCACCTGGAGTCAACCCCCCCCCCCTTATAACACCCCCGATCAGGATCAGGTCAACGCTGACCCAAAACCCGACCGAGGATGCTACGTTTGCTCACTTGGCCGTCCGTTCCGAGGTTCCAAAAAATCATTAAAGAACCCTAGACCAAAAGTCCAAGTATGCATTTCCTATCGAACATAAACCAAGGCTTTTCAACCCGATTTATGAACGATAGTTGGTTCGTCCTGGACTAGGACTAGTATCATATGTAACCCAAGCTTTAAGCAAATACTTCATTTATACATACTTATACTTAAGGTTTACAATAGTTACCAAAACATAGATATTTGCCGGCTTCGAGCCAATGCTCAAAATAACATTTCTACATATTAAATACATACACGTTTGCAAAAAGGCAGACGATCTACACCAACTTTCCTAAGCTCCTCCAGCCCGACTAAAATCTCACTATTGGTTACCTGCAAAACAAATGAGTCGTGAGCACTAATTGCTCAGTGAGTCAAGGCTCCCCTAACATACAATAAATAAATTCCCAACCCAAACCCAAAATAACAATCAACAATAATAAACAGAGAATGCACATGCGGAATTGATAATGAAAACACAACACACTCAGAGGACCTCTTACCGCAGTCCTCTTTTAAAGTAACATGTTAGCACAAAAAAAAACCCTAAAAAGCCAATTGACAACTTCCTTCCAATGTCCCTTTTACCTCACTCGGCCTTAACCACCAAGGCTAAAAGACCAGTGATCCGACTAGTGTAATACCACGGCCTCAATCGGGTTTTCTATTCCGATTTTAACAGAGGTTCGAAGTGGTTTCTATGGAGAAATGGGAGCTGCTTGCCTCCTATTTATAGACCTAAGCAAGCAGGCAGGCAGGTAGCTGAGTCAGCAGGGCTTTGTCGTGCTTGCGGATTTGTCGTGCTTCCGATTTGTCATGCTTCCGCTGACTCGTTGCACATGGTCGCGACACCTCGTGCTTGCGGGATTTGTCGTGCTTCCGATTTGTCGTGCTTCCTCTGACTCGTTGCACATGGTCGCGACACCTCGTGCTTGTGGATTTGTCGTGCTTCCGATTTGTCGTGCTTCCGCTGACTCGTCCCACACGGTCGCGACACCTCGTGCTTACAGGATTTGTCGTGCTTCCGCTGACTCGTCCCACACGGTCGCGACACCTCGTGCTTATAGGATTTGTCGTGCTTGGACAAACCCAATCACCTTGGACGTTTCTTCGTCCGAGGGAACTGACGTTTCTTCGTCCGAAGGTAAGTGATGTTTCTTCGTCCGAAGGTAACTGACGTTTCTTCGTCCAAAGGTAACGCTAGGGACTAACCAACCAGGCAGACACTTAGCTTAGTCACCGAGAAGCTTAACTAGGTTTTGGCCAAAAACTATCGGACTGATCCGGCCATCGTATCGGGGCTTTGCCGAGATGCGGTTAGACCTAAGAGAGGGTCATTACACCCCCCCCCCCCCAAATGGGACCGAGACGACGTGCATGGGGATAAGAATCCTTGGACGCCTCAGAAAAGCTCTACATGATTATGGGCGGGTTTGAAGAATGTAACGATTCTGTGAGATCGATACAATAACATGAAAGGAGGGCCGAGACCGCCCGAAAGTGGCCAGTGCCGGCAGAGAAAGACCTTTTCGTTACATTTCACGAGCAGGATACTGAGGGTCTGGATCGACCCCATAATGATCCTCTAGTAATCGACCCCATAATGATCTTTTGGTAATTCAGCTCGTCTTCAACGATTGCGAAGTAGGTCGTGTGATGATTGACACCGGAACCTCGGTAGACCTGATCTATCGAAACACCCTCGAGAGAATGGGAGGGACTCACGAAGACATCAAGCTCGGGAACAGACCACTCATTGGTTCCGCCAATGATACTACCTCGACAGTCGGTACAATCAAACTTCCAGTTTACGTGGTTGGAGCTTGTCATCGTAGACTCGCCTTCGGTCTATAATGCGATCTTGGGAACACCCTGGCTGTACGCCATGAAAGCGGTGGCCTCGACCTACCATCAATGTGTCAAGTTCCCTACTGATAACAGAACCTACACAATCAAGGGCAACCAAAAGGAATCTCGTAATTGCTTTGTTATTGAAAAGAAGAATCGACTGAAGGCCGAGTCTGAGGCACGTTTGAAGAACGGTGAGGTTGACGCTCCAAAAGAAAAGGAAGTCAAGAAAGTCCGAGCCATGACGAAGAGTCAAGCATAAAAGATCTGATTATTTTAGGTCGCAAAAAAAAAGAAAAAAAGAAGAAAACTACTCGTTATAAACGAGCCCATACACATGTATGAACTACGAGTGACTTGATTCCTCTTCGAGGATACATAGGCAGCTCTTTGCAAAAGCGCAGTCACACCCTTAATAAAAACTTTAAGTTTTTAAAGAAAATAAACTTCGTCCCTCAAAAGTTAGATGGATGCAAGAATGCATGCCCTTACAAAAATCCGAACTCACTTTGTTTGGACTGTGATTGCTCACGTTGTTACCCGGCCAGGTATCCGACATTCAACGCGCTTCTCATAAGTGTCGTGGTTAAATAATCAATAAACTCTAATAAGCCGGAGCCTGTCCGCACCTCGCACTTAGGACAACCAAATAAATTACACGCCGACTCTCGATCGCATACTGAAGTTTCTTCCTAAGGAAAAAGTTGAACTAAGCCAAAGCACTAGTCCTTTGCACTCTCGAGCCCTAAACCGAGCCTGCCTCGTACCTAAGTGTAGATTCTAAGAACCATTACCGAGCTGGTAAGCAGTGGACTCTTGGAGGAATCTTACTTCTAATAAGCCGAATTACATAGTTCGCATCCACTAAAGAGTCTTCTGAAAGTAATCTTAGTGTTTAAAGCCGAGTTTCTTAACTCGCAATCAGTTAAGGGTTCTTACGAAAGCAACCCTAAATTGTAAAGAATAAGCCAAACTCCAAAAAGATTGCCATCACTTAAGCTTATTTAGAAGCGAAACGTGTTAATACAATCTAGCTACGTGATTTGCATCAAAGTATTATGAAATACCTAAAGCCGATCTTTTTTAAGACCACGAAAGCCGATCTCTTAGATCGCAAAGAAAATCAAAGTATTATGAAATACTAAAAGTTGATCTCTTATATCGCAAAAGAAACTCAAAAGTATTATGAAATACTAAAAGCTGATCTCTTAGATCGCAAAAGAAAATCAAAGTATTATGAAATACTAAAAGCCGATCTCTTAGATCGCAAAAGAAACTCAAAAGTATTATGAAATACTAAAAGCCGATCTCTTAGATCGCAAAAGAAAAAGAAAAGTATAAAGAAAATACTCAAAACCGATCTCCAATGAAATCATCAGGAAAGAAAAATTTCCTAAGTATTTATGAGATACTTAAAAAACCAATTTCCTAAAAGGAGATTGCAAAACAAAAGTACTAAATACTTAAAAGAAAACCCTGGAAAAAGTGGGCACCGTGTTCATAGAGCAACAAAAAATAGAATTACAAGCCAGACAAGGCTCAAACTCGTTCAACATCTCGAGGAAGACTAGCAGGAGCGGACGGCGGAGTTGGAAACAGAGTATCATCGCCAAGGGAGTCAAAGAATTGACCTTAGCAAGATATTCGTTCTCCTCTTTGGTGTAATTCTCAAGAAGACCAGGAGGGAGTTCATACTCAGCCTCCACCATCTTCTCTAGGCTTATTTGGGCTCCGCGCCTGTAATAAAGTTGAGCCTTTACCTCTTCTTGAGCGTGAAGAGCTACAAGATACGAGTGTATCCGCTCTAAACGAGACAAATGTCTTGCACTTTGGGCAGAACTGCCGCTCGCGATCTTGTCAGCTCGGCGGCGTGCTCCGTCAAGCTTCTTCCTGAGACGATCCTCTGTAAAGCGAGACTTCTCCAGATTAGCTCGAAGTTCACCTATCTTGACAGAAGCCTCCTCGAGATGAACATCTCTTTCCTTCACATCACCCTCCAGCCTCTGTTTCTCCTCCTTTAGCACCTCGACCTGAGCCGTTAATCATCCGCACTTTGTCGATTTGCGGTGGCAGACACTTCCCAGGAATCAACACGATCTTTCTGGCGATCTAGCTTTTTCCGAGCTGCGTCAACATCGGTACGAGTCAGCAAGGACTTGATTCGTTCCTCCTTCTCGGCAACAACCGCTTCATATGCGCCGACAATACGACTCTCCGAGTTGATTATCTACAGGAAAGGATGTGATTCGAAAAGGATTCAAGTAGGGAATGAATCTTAAGCAGGTCTCGAAACCAGTCGAGGAAGCGATCTGACACGAGAAGGTCCTCGAGATTTGTGGGAAACTTGACCCCGATCCCACCAATTTTCCTTATCAGCTCGGCCCCAATCTTGATCTCAGAGAAAACTAGTGGTAACTCATCATCGGTATGAGAGAATGACCAACGATTGTAATGACGTAGGGGAACCCGAACCCACGAATTTCAAAGGATCGATAGCCCTTTGGCAAGGTACTTCAGTAGTATGTCTCCTCTTTGAAAGAGAAGACTCGGACGAAAGCTCTGAGGCTGGTCTAGACGAAGGAGAGAGAAACACGAGGAGGAGGAGGCTGAGACACGTTAACAGCTGGACACGGCAGAGTTGCCGCACCATCAGAACTAACGGGAAGAGAAGCAGGAGGTGTGACACCCAAACTTTGAGCAGCGGGTGCTTCGGACGGAAGGACTTCACAAGTTCCACCGATCCGGAAAGCTGGAATCCTTCCCGCTTTGAGGTCGGCTTTAGCGTTAGCCACTATCCTCTTCTTCTCTGCCTTCTTATCAACGGGATCAACTTTCCCTTTTCCCTTTGAACGGGAAGCATCGCCAGGACCCTTTGGTTCGTTGGACTCGCCAGGGACCGGCTCCCGAGCTGACGCATCATCGGCCCTTTGCATATTGGCTGCATCGGTGTCAGTAGGAATCTTCTGGAAACCATCTTTGACAGTTGGGGTCTCCTCCTGACTTGGAAGAGAAATGCCCTCAGTGTTATCCGCAGAGTCTTGGATAACTACTATAGCGGACGGATCGGTCGTAACCTCGGCTTCCGACCTGTTCAATTTCTCGGAAAGTCACCTAAATTTATTGGGATGGATCAGAATGGAGGGAGTATTGAAAGCAGGAATTCCAAAAGTAGCACCTCTCATCTCTGCGGCCTAGTATTCGCTATCACAGATATCTGAAAACGACAAACATCCAGAGTGATGTAAGACTTGGAAGTCAAAGGAATAAAAACTTTATTAAAGTAACTCGTAGAGAGTCATTACCAAGTCTGTCATGAGCAAGACGGACACGAAAGTAGGACATATTATCCCAACGATGGGTTCCTGTCCTTATTCTGTTAAGATCTCCCCTGAACAGTAAATCCACAAGAGGAGGAGTCGGAGGATGAAGGAACTACAAAACAGAATGCAGCACGAATGTGTTAGAAAAATGCATCATGAATACCGAGGCAGTACATGCATGCAATATTTTATAAAAATATACCCATTGAAAGATTCCATCGACTATGATAAGTCCTAGTGGTATCCTGGACCGAGGCACCGTTTATCTTAACAAATAAGTATCGGTCAAACCACTTGCCGATCTTTCTTTTCAATTCGATAAACTTGCATTCAGCCTTCATACAGTTGTAAAAACGGCCGGGGAATTGACTGAAACGACCCGACCCGTTTTTTTTTTTTTAACAAGAAACCCTTGGTCTCGGACTAGCATTCCCATAAATGCTATCCTCAACAACCAAGCAACAATACAATAACAACGGATAACTTAAACAATTAAACCAAGCAATCAAATTCCATTAAAATAGCTAAACCGGTTCAACACAAATTCCAAATCAAAAGGTTCCACAAAACCAGCAACCTAACAGCCGTTCTAAAACGAAAATGTAAACAACAGAAAACACCCAACTCGAGACCCTAGATCATCTCCCTCTTCTTAGCCATGATTCCACGATCACAATTTGCCTTTACCTGCATCACATGGAAAAAAAGAGATGCGTGAGTATTATCACAAATACCCAGTGAGACGGTCATCCCATCTACGACTGCGCACTCAGACGCGATGGATCCGTTCAGGCAAACACGCATCAAACAATCACACAATCACAACAATGGCTCAACCACAGCCCAGACAGGCGGCCTATCGATCGACACTACCACTAGGTGTCGATCGACACCCCTGTGCACACCTGTCGATCGACACACCCACGGTGTCTGTCGATCGACAGCTCCAGAAGACCCTGTCGATCGACACAACCTCTAGGTGTCGATCGACAGCTCCTAGATCACCTGTCGATCGACACAACCACTAGGTGTCGATCGATAGCTCTCGTGTTGTCCTGTCGATCGACAGGCCTAGTGGTTGTTGATCGACAGGCCATCGCAGATTCATGAGAAATCGATCATTATCCTCTCGGATCGATTTCCTCCTCTGTGATGACACGAAACCTGCACGAAAATCACAATCCACACAATCCAAACACAAATCACAGTCTGATTCAACACAAACAAGATCAATCAATCAATTCATAACCTACCACCTGTGGAAGCCGGAATTCGCACAATTAGATTTGTAAGGGTTTCGAAAGGAATGAGAGATTTCTGAAGATAAGCTATGAAGAACAATGATGAGCAGAGAGAAATTAGGGTTTGTAATTGCTTTGTATTGCTTGTGTGATAAAAAGTGTGAATCAATCTTTACAAGTGTTTCTGCATTCCTATATATAACCCCCTAAGTCGGCTAAGCCTTTTTCCTAAACCCTTAGGGATTGCCTTTTTCGCTTATGTCGGTCGAGCCTACGTGGGCTTCGCTGCTGGGCTTTGACATGCTGAACCTTCTGGAACCCTTGCTGAAGTTCTGACGGGCGTTGAAGGACCTGAAGCCGATGGAAAGGCTCAGGCGCTGATGTCAACTGCCTGGATGCCGATGAGGCCAGGCACATCGGCGTCACTGGGCAGTGACGTCGGCACCACTGCCTGTCATCGGTGTCACTGCTCAGTGACATCGGTGCCAGGCAGTCTTCGTCTCTGCAGCGCCTTCTGCTGGCTCTGTGACCTCTCCGACGCTGCATCATGGCTCTCCCGAGACGAAGACCACTTCGAAGGTTCCTTCAACATGTAGAAGGTTCAAAGGACTTAAGGGTTTTCAGGAGGTCTTCACCTTCTTCTGTGGGTGAAATGACCTAGGGGTTATATTATCTCTTGTTTGCTTGAAACATGCGCGTTGCTTATCATAACTTTGGAGGTCGAGGCTCAGCGGGTGAAATCCGACCCCAACAGTTAGCCCCCCAGCTCGGTAGTGTTAATGATAACAGTATCGAAATTAAGGACCATTGGGTGTCGAGATTAGCTGTTCAAAGTTATGACGTCGTAGGCTTGAGTCGTTAGTGTTGATAACACTATAAACGTTGTTTTCCGTTTTTCGAAGATTTTAAGACTTCGTGCTCTGCTTGCAAGAGCTGATAGCGTCTGCTGTTGTCAATGACATCCGCACTTAAGGATTTTAAGACCTTGCTGAAGATTTTAAAGACTCTGCGTTGCGTTTGCTGACGTCAACGATGTTTTTTGCAACGGGACAGATGAATTCCGAGAATGAAAATTTTCTCTGAAGATTTTTGGTATCCGCTGAGGGAAAGAGAAGCCTTTACCCGTTTTTTTTTTTTTTTTTTTTTTGACGTCGAGGCAGACGACGACGACGTCTTCCTCGACGACGACGACGTCGAGGAAGACGACGACGACGTCGAGGAAGACGACGACGACGTCGAGACAGACGAAGATGTCGAGGCAAACGACGACGTCGAGGAAGATGACGTCGAGGAAGACGACGACGACGTCAAGGAAGACGACGACAACGTCGAGACAGACGAAGACGTCGAGGCAGGCGACGACGTCGAGGCAGGCGACGACGTCAAGGCAGGCGACGACGTCGAGGCAGACGACGACAACATCGAGGCAGACGACGACGACGTCGAGGAAGACGACGACGACGTCAAGACAGACGACGACGACGTCAAGACAGACGACGACGACGTCAAGACAGACGACGACGACGTCGAGGCAGACGAGGACGACGACAAGGCAGACGAGGACGACGACAAGGCAGACGAGGACGACGACGTCGAGGAAGACAACGACGTCGAGGAAGACGACGACGACGTCGAGGCAGATGACGACGACGACGTCGAGGCAGACGACGACGACGTCGAGGCAGACGACGACGACGTCGAGGCAGACGACAACGACGTCGAGGAAGACGACGACGTTGTCGAGACAGACGAAGATGTCGAGGCAGACGACGATGTCGAGGAAGACGACGTCGAGGAAGACGACGTCGAGGAAGACGACGACGACGTCGAGGAAGACGACGACGACGTCAAGGAAGACGACGTCGAGGAAGACGACGATGACGTCGTGGAAGACGACGATGACGTCGAGACAGACGAAGACGTCGAGGCAGGCGACGACGTCGAGGCAGACGACGACGTCGAGGCAGACGACGACGTCGAGGCAGACGACGACGTTGAGGCAGACGACGACAACATCGAGGCAGACGACGACGATGTCGAGGCAGACGACGACGACGTCGAGGCAGACGACGACGACGATGTCGAGGCGGACGACGACGACGTCGAGGAAGACGACGACGACGTCAAGACAGACGAAGACGACGTCGAGGCAGACGACGACGTTGAGACAGACAAAGACGACGTCGAGGCAGACGACGATGAGGATGGTGACGAGGAAATCGATGACTGTTTGACTTTCTCGTTTTATGCCTTTTTTGTTTTGTCTTTGATAGATCATAAGAGTAATGGTAATTGTTTTGCTGACCAAGCCTTTAGTATAAGTTGATGGTCGTTTACACTTGAAACGCCTTTGGCTGTTTGTACCAATGTCGTTGTTGGGTTTTTGATTGTAGAGTAGCAAAATCGCAAGTGCGCTTGTGGTCCTTTCCTACCAACGCTTGTTGTTGGGTTTCCATTTTTACCAACGTTGTTGTTGGGTTTTGTAGAATGGCGGTGGTTTCCGAACACGTCTGTTCAGAAGCGATCACACCTTTTGACTTGACCAACGTGTTGTTGGGTTTTCTGAATGATTATTCGGTGTATAAACCTAAGTAATCATTGGCAGCTGCTTTTTACCAACGCTGTTGTTGGGTTTTTGAATGAACGTCCATGGTCAACAGCCCAGGATCTGAACATTAGAATCAGCCGGGGTCAAAAGCCCAGAAATTGATCGTTATAACTTATATAGCGCGCTTAGGATCCGATGATGGATGTCAATGTGTTCAGGTTCACACATTGTTGCTGTGGCCAACAGCAACGACAGTGGATTGAACTTGCTTGAAAAAGGCTTTGAATAATCCATAGAGGATGTAGCTGATGAAATTGCTTGAAAAAGGCTTTGAATAATCCATAGAGGATGTAAGTGATGAAGTCTATGAGACTTGTGTCAAGTGAATCCTGAGAAGGACGTAAACGAAGTGCTCGAGACTTGTCTAATAAATCCAGAAAAGGATGTTTGATGTTTTCAGCATGGTGGAAGTAAAGGATGGGAGTATACGAGTATACGTACCCCATTCCCCCCTCCTTTTACGGAGGAGGGCAACTGAACTCGTCCGGAGACAAGCTGCCTATGTACCCTTTTGCAGGGATCAAGTCGCCTCGTAGTTCGTTCCAGAGGCCTCAAGAGGAACTAGTGGCAGTACCTTTCGAGTGCCTTGCAAACCACTAGGGAGTGGTGTGGGAGGTTTTTCGGTGACGTAGGCTCGCGGTGGTGACATGCTGCAGACCTTGCTACTTGCAGACGCGTTGGCTCTGCGTTTTCAGTAGCTTCTGCGAGCTGTAACTGCTATAGAAGGTCGGTCAAATCATTGACATGTTCGGAACTGGTCCTTCTCCTATTTCGTGATTCTTGAGGTGAAGATTCCTCCTTCTTTTTCTCGGTGTTCCTCAGCTTGTGCTCTGCCATGAAACACATACGAGACTCCTTCTGGTTGCCCCATATCATTTTTACGCCGATGGGTGTAAGAAACTTGAGGCATAAATGGTATGTTGAAGGCACCGCTCGCATCTGGTTGAGCCAGGGAGTTCCCATGATCATGTTGTAGATGGCTGGGTGATCCGAGACTGTAAAATCGACCATCTTTTTAACGTTGCCAGCTTGGACGGGTAGGCAAACCGTTCCCATCGTCACGATTATCTCTCCGGAGAAACCTATTATAAGCTTAGGCTGCCCTTTGATTGTGGACAAATCAATCTTCATTCGCTCCAGCGTCTTTTTGAAGATGACATCCATCGAGCTTCGTGTATCAATGAGAACGCGAGCAACGTTGAAGTCGTAAACAGTCAAGTTGATTACCAGAGGATCATTGTGTGGTTGATCGAGACCCTCAATGTCTTGCTCGTCAAAGGTAATAGGGTCGCTGGAAAGCCTTGGCTTTGCAGGTGCTAATATGTTCGCGCAGACGTCAGCGCGGCGTTGGTAAGCTTCGATCGCAGTCTCATTGTCAGCACAGTACTGCGAGCCTCCCATTATCATGTTGATAACTTCGTGCTGGTCCTCGTTTTCCATGCCATAATCGCGACGTTGTCCCCTGGGAGTATCCACTTGTTGTTCGGTGTTGGCAGGAGCTTTCTCCTCGGGTTTGAAGTCTGACAGGCTGACGTTGCCTTTCAAAGTGCCTTCAGTCAGTTTGGCTATGAGCTGCTGCCCCAACTCCCAACACTTTGCAGTTGAGTGTCCATTTGCCTTGTGGAAGTCGCAATATAACTCCTCGTCGTACTCCTTTGGTCCTTCGTAACCCAATGACTCAACTTGGTAGTTATGGACCCCTCCGGATCCTCCTTCGTATTGGATGTAGACGTGATTCGAAGCGTGAGCTGGCTCACTTGCCTGTTTTTTCTTTCCGCCCTTCCTGGCTTGGACTTCTTCCTCTGTTCGAGCGAAGTCAGCAGCACGGTGGAGGGCGTCTTGGATTGTTGTTGGCGTGTTGAGGCTCATCTCTTGCCAGAATGGAGATGGACACTGAAGTGCTCCTCGCAAAGCTTCCAATGCTGACTTGTTGCTGATACCTTCGACCTTTGACAGCGTGTTCTTGAACCTTGTCATGAAAGACCGAAGACTCTCGGTCTCGCCTTGTTTGTTATTCCATAGTTCCGAGTCGTAGATCTTCCGTTCCATGAAGATGTTGTAATGCTACACGAATAACTCGGAAAGCTGAAGAAAGGTGTGAACTGAGTTCTTCTCCAGCTTGTAGAACCATTGTAGCGCATGCCCCTTGAGACTTTCCACAAACAGCTTGCAGTAGACGATGTCTTTTTCCGTTTCCTTGAAGTTCGCTCTCCCCAAGGAAACTTCGAATTCCATCAGATGATCCGAAGGGTCAGTGGTTCCTTCGTAGATGGGTAACTTGATCCTCCCGGGATCGGAGATTTTTGTCTTCGCGATTCGTTCGTCGAAGGGTGTATTCCTCGCCTTTTCTAGAACCTGGGCGATGGCAGGAGCCTTTCCCGTTCCCTGATGCATCTGCGATTGGGTGTACTTTAGGTCTGAGGTCACCCGATCCATTTGAGCTTTAACTGCAGCAAGCTCTGCAGCGTAAGAGCGTTTGAATGCTCTGCGCTCCTGCTCCTTCTTGTACCTCTCTTCGTTAGAGTAGTTGGAGTATTCCGCGGTGTCCCCCACAATCTCTGTCTTGGAAGAACTTGACGTGCTTTTAGTGTCAGGGGCGCATGGTTCCTGTCGGTTTCCTTCTGGACCTTCCGCCCGTGTACGCTTTGCGGGAGCTGGTTCTTCTCCGTCGGAGACGTCTACGACGCGTTCGGGGGACTTGTCCGTTTCTCGACGCGGAGGTGGTGGTGGTAAATCCTCTGGGTTCCCCCGAGTAGTGCGAGGCGCTGAGAAGTCGAGGCGTTGAGGGTCGACGCGCGCTCTGAGTCTCATCGTGTTAGGTCTTTCGCGTTTTCTTCGCGAAAGAGGTTTCAGTTCCTTCGAGTTCTCTTCGATCATCTTGGCTTGCTTCTTCTGCTCAGTGAAGAAGTCTTCTAGCATCTTCTTCACCTCGGTTAGGTCATCACGAGCAGGGGTCTTTGCAGCGGTAGCCTCGATCGGAGGTTCTCTTTCCCGGTTGTCTCTGCGGGACGTGTTCTCTTCGCCACTCACCATCTTTGAGTTGTTACGTAGCTTTTTGGTGTAAGAAATTCTCTAAATCCCCTTAGTCGGCGCCAAATTGTGGAAGCCGGAATTCGCACAATTAGATTTGTAAGGGTTTCGAAAGGAATGAGAGATTTCTGAAGATAAGCTATGAAGAACAATGATGAGCAGAGAGAAATTAGGGTTTGTAATTGCTTTGTATTGCTTGTGTGATAAAAAGTGTGAATCAATCTTTACAAGTGTTTCTGCATTCCTATATATAACCCCCTAAGTCGGCTAAGCCTTTTTCCTAAACCCTTAGGGATTGCCTTTTTCGCTTATGTCGGTCGAGCCTACGTGGGCTTCGCTGCTGGGCTTTGACATGCTGAACCTTCTGGAACCCTTGCTGAAGTTCTGACGGGCGTTGAAGGACCTGAAGCCGATGGAAAGGCTCAGGCGCCGATGTCAACTGCCTGGATGCCGATGAGGCCAGGCACATCGGCGTCACTGGGCAGTGACGTCGGCACCACTGCCTGTCATCGGTGTCACTGCTCAGTGACATCGGTGCCAGGCAGTCTTCGTCTCTGCAGCGCCTTCTGCTGGCTCTGTGACCTCTCCGACGCTGCATCATGGCTCTCCCGAGACGAAGACCACTTCGAAGGTTCCTTCAACATGTAGAAGGTTCAAAGGACTTAAGGGTTTTCAGGAGGTCTTCACCTTCTTCTGTGGGTGAAATGACCTAGGGGTTATATTATCTCTTGCTTGCTTGAAACATGCGCGTTGCTTATCATAACTTTGGAGGTCGAGGCTCAGCGGGTGAAATCCGACCCCAACACCACCAATCAACCCTAACGAATCCACCGGCCCAGAAGCCATGGTCACGCACTCACCTTAGATTTTCGGATAGAATCTGATAGTATTGAAACTAGACACGAAATCCACGACAATCCCCACGAAATTCCTCTCCAAAACGATCAAGAACAAAAACCCTAACTCAAAACCCTAACAGAAACAAGAGAACTCCTCTCAACTCTTTCTCTGCAGATTTGAGGCTTGGTTTCGCTCAGAATGCGGCCAAAAAGCTTATATACGAAGCCCTAGGGTTTCACCAAACCGGCCCGGTCCAATTAAACGACTTAAATCGAACCAGAAAACCGACCAATTTGGGTACCTGTCGATCGACATATACTAGGTGTGTCGATCGACAGCCCTTAAGAACCCTGTCGATCGACAACCCTTAAGTACCCTGTCGATCGACAGCCCCTCCATTTTCTCAAAAATTGTTCACGGGCGTCACAATTCTCCCCCACTAAAACTGGATTCATCCTCGAATCCTCAAACACTAACCACCAAGCTAACCCCTGGCCAACCCGCCAGTAACACCGGAGAATACATCTCCAAGACCCTCTCGAGGCTCACATCCGTCCTAAGTACATAGACCCGTCTCAGACATTGATTGCCCATAGCTCATAACTCATAACCACCATCTAGCTCTCAGGATCGTCACCCCTCAGCTCTTGGTGTCTAGTATCAACCCACATCAGTCCGCGCAGTCCTGACGGTGTTTGACACTCAGCCATCTCTACACCTCAACCCATCAAGATACACAGTCTATCAAGCTCTCGGTATGCAAAGATCTGCCAGAGGTCGCAACCTCCCAAACTATCCCCATACCCTCACGCTCTCAGTCCTCGCAGTCCTGACGAACGATCGGTATGCAGGGAACCCACTATCCCCCGAAGAGACGCATCTCTCAAGATCTGCCGGAGACTCATCTCCAAGAAAAACCAATGTCTATCTCTGAGCTATGCAATCAATTCCTAACGTCTATAATGCACCTGTGACCGGAACTACCTCCTAAGGTCTCACATGATATTCTCCTCCCGGAATACCATCACAACCGTGATCATCACATATCACCCGGACCATCCATCACCCTGGATGTCCCCTCAGAGTTCCTCCGAAACTAGACAGTTCTAACCACCGTAAAACTTCTATTCCGAGACTCTCTCACACACACCAGCCCGTTAGAGTTCCTACCGAAACTGGCAAATTCTATTCGCAATAAAACTTCCATTTCGGGGTTTCTTTAACCACAAGCACATGACTCTCAAGTCAAAACATAAGAAAAACACTCTCTTATTCAACTGGAAAATGTCATAATCATTACAATTTAATGACAATACAAAATCCACAACCAAAACATCACCACACACGGTGATCACAACACAACACAAAACTGAAACTGGAAACCACAAAGAAAAACGAATTTACTCCTCGGCTTGCTTCTCGAACCACTTCCTGAACTTCGTTTTCATCTTTGCCTCTGGTTCCCAAGTCTCCTCCTGAATACCGTCACAGTCCCACAAGACTCTCAACAACGTCACTCTCTTCCGGCGCAAAATCTTGATACTTCTCTCAAGAATCCTAACCGGCCTCATCCCAACAGTCAGATTTGGCTGAAGATCCGCAGGAATCGTCACTGCTACCTCCTCAGAAGCATGCAAGTATCTCTTGAGTTTCGAAACATGAAACACATCATGGAATTTCTCCATAATCGGAGGCAGCTCCAACCGATAAGCAACTGGTCCCACACGTTCCACAACCCGGAACGGACCCATGTACCTCGTACTCAGCTTATCCTCGGATATGGACCTGTTCAGACCCCGCATCATAGCCATCTTGAGATACACTCGATCTCCGACTGCAAACTCCAACTCTTTCCTTCTACTATCAGCATAATTCTTCTGCCGATGCTGAGCCTCTTTCATGTTTAGCTTCACAACACGGATCTTCTCCGTCGTCTCCTGAACAAAATCAGCCCCAAAGATACTCCTCTCCCCCACTTGGGTAAAACATAGCGGAGTACGACATGGCCTCCCATACAACGCCTCAAAAAGAGCCATTCCGATACTCGCCTGAAAACTGTTGTTATATGTGAACTCCACCAAACTCAATTGATCCGCCCAATGACCACCCCAATCCAGCACGCACATCCTCAACAGATCTTCCAGTGTCTGAATCGTCCTTTCGGACTGCCCATCCGTCTGCGGATGATTAGCCGTACTCATGTGCACCTTAGTGCCCATCTCAGCCTGAAAAGCTCTCCAGAACACTCAAGCAAACCTCGGATCTCGATCCGACACAATACTCGCGGGCACTCCATGCAACCTTACAATCTCCTTCACATACTTCTTAGCCAAGACCTCAGCTCCATCTGTCTTCTTAATGGCCAGAAAATGTGCGGCATTAGTCAGTCGGTCCACAATCACCCAAATCGCATCATAGGTCCGATAAACCGGCAACCCTACTACGAAATCCATAGTGATCATGTCCCACTTCCACTCTGGAATGGGTAGACTCTGCAATAAGCCACTAGGAACTTGGTGCTCAGCCTTCACAACCTGACACACATTGCAAGTTGCAACCCAATCTGTCACATCTCTCTTCATCCCGACCCAATGATAATACCGTTTCAGATCCCGATACATCTTAGTCGCTTCCGGATGAATCGAAAACTTACTCGCATGAGCTTCTCTCAGAATTTCCTGCCTCAAGTCCTCATCCTTAGGAACACAGACTCGTCCATGCACTAAGATAGTCCCATTGGCAGAAACCTGATATTCGGAACCAGCAGCTTTAGAGAGATCAATCAACACCTGATCCTTCAGCCGCTAAACCCAACGGTTCCTCTGAAGTGACACACAACCTCAAAGTACTAAGCACGTTCACCAGATTCTCCACATCCCGCTCCTGAGATGAATCATACCTCCTTCGACTATTAGCATCAGCTACACTGTTAGCCTTATCAGGATGATAGACAATGTCCAGGTCGTAATCAGCCAACAACTCCGACCACCGCCTCTGTCGTATATTTAAATTCTGCTGAGTAAAAATGTACTTCAGATTATGATGATCAGTGAACACCTGAACTCTGCCACCATACAAGTAAGACCTCTAGATTTTCAACGCGAAGATCACTGCCGCCAGCTCCAAGTCATGAACAGGATAATTGCCCTCATGCCTCCTCAACGGCCTCGAAGCATAAGCAATCACCTTACCCTGCTGCATCAGCACACAACTCAAACCAACTCCCGAAGCATCTGTGTACACCACATAAGGCTCACCCGGTTCAGGCAACGCCAATACTGGTGTACTAGTCAACATCATCTTCAGCTTCGCGAAACTCAGCTCACAATCAGCCGACCACACGAAAGGAACATCCTTCCCCGTCAGCTTCGCCATAGACTGAGCTATACTCGCAAAACCTTTGACGAATCTCCGATAATAGCCTGCCAACCCAAGAAAACTCCTGATCTCAGTTGCATTCCTCGGTCTAGGCCAATCTCGGATAGACTGAATCTTCGCCGGATCCACATAAACTCCTTCTGCAGAAACGATGTGACCCAAAAATCCCATCTCTCTCTGCCAGAAACTGCACTTACTCAACTTCGCAAACAGCTTCTGTTCCCGCAACTTCTCCAGAACTCTCCTCAAATGAACCTCATGTTCCTCCAGACTCTTCGAATACACCATAATATCATCGATGAAGATCATTACGAACTCATCCAGATACTCCTGGAAAACTCCGTTCACCAACTTCATAAATGCCGCCGGTGCATTCGTCAACTCGAATGACATCACTACAAACTCAAAATGCCCATACCGAGTCCTGAAAGCCGTCTTTCGAACATCTGCTTCGTCTATCGGAATCTGGTGGTAACCGGATGCCACGTCAATCTTGGAGAACCAAGTAGCCCCTCTCAACTGATCTAACAACTCATCAATTCTAGGAAGAGGATACTTGTTCTTCACAGTGACTCGGTTAAGCCCTCGATAATCGATGCACAACCGGAAACTACCATCTTTCTTCTTCACGAACAACACCGGTGCTCCCCACGGTGAAGTACTTGGTCTAATAAACCCCTTCTCCAACAAATCCTCCAACTGCTTCTTCAATTCAGCCAACTCTGCTGGAGCCATTCGATAGGGTGCCTTAGACAACGGCGTCGTTCCGGGCTCTAACTCAATCGTGAAAGGATCCGACCGAGACGGTGGTAGTCCCTGCAACGACTGAAAAACAACCTCAAAATCTCAAGCAACCCGAATATCTCTCACAGCAACCCCACCAACAGCCTCCAGCATTACAATCGTGACCAGGTAAGCCTCACAACCCCTCTCAATCATCGCCTCTGCCTGGACAAGTGAGATTACGAGATTACCTGAAGTCGGTCTCACTCCTTGGTAAACCAACCTACCACCTTCACGTTCGAACACCACTCGACCCCGATGATAATCCAGATGGACTCTGTACCGATTCAACCAATCCATACCAAGGATAACATCGTACAGCTCCACCGGACTGATCACCAAGTCCGCTGGCATCAACTCACCCGCTACCAGAATATCCACCTCCTTCGCCCGGCCATGCGTAGCTAGAAATTCTCCTCCAGCAACCAAAACCGGTCCCGTCCGCTCACCAGCGTCACTCTGGATGCCACTTCTCTCAGCATGATCCGGAGTAATGAAGCAATTCGATGCTCCAGAATCAAACAACACGTGGGATTCATACCCACCCACAAACAAGGTCCCTACATAATTCTCATGTCCTAAACAACCTAACTTTCTATCACAGGCAATCACTCTAAAACAAGCACCAAGAAATTCTACACTACTGAATTTACAAAGTATGAACTAGAAAGTTACCTGTGATCGGCTTTGAGCTCGGCTCTCCCGGTGCTGCAATAGCCGGCGGACGCTCCATCGCCGCGATCTGGTCCAAAGGCTGCACCGCCCCATACTGAGCTACTGGCTGGACCACTGCCACCGCCAACGGCTGCAACTTCGGACAGTTCGGCCTGATGTGCCCCGACTCTCCACACTGATAGCACGTTCGAGCCGCTCGAACCTCACTCTGCTTCGGGCAACTCGCCCTCTTGTGGTCTAGATTATCACAAACGTAACAGCCTCGGCCACTCTGACCCGATCCCGAAGTGCCGTCTCACTTCCTCTTTTATCCTTGCGCAGGCTTGTCGCCTTTGCGAGGACCCGCCTGCTGCACCTGCTGCTGAGGCCTCCGAGGCTGAACAGCTGGAACTACAACCGCAGCCTGCTCCCTCAGATCATCCTCGATCTGTGCAGCCACCTCTACCAACTCCACTCTACACCCGAACCTGATGCCTCTGCACCGAGTCCTCAAATCTGGTCGAAGTCCTCGCAAGAACCTCCGAACCTGAGCCTGCTCATCCTCCAAGCTCCTACCAGTGTAACCCAGGAGTCTGTTAAACTCCACCTCATACTCACGCACAGACCTCGTGCCCTGAGTCAAGTCCAAGAACCTCGCCTCCAAACGATCCAACGCCTCATGAGGAAAGAACTTGGAGTTGAACTCCGTCACAAAGTCCGACCACGACATCGCAGTCCTAGCCCACCTAGCTGCAACACTCCTCCACCAGAGATGTGCATCCCCGTCCAAATAATGGACCGCCAAGTCGACCTTGTATCCCTCGGGACACCTAATCGAGCGAAAGTTCCGCTCCAACCTCATCCGCCACTCATCAGCCTCCTCAGGCTTGACACCTCCTGCAAAAGAACCCGTACCGATCTTCTGCATCTGCTCCATCATACGGATATATGACGGAACCTCATCAGCAACCACAGCCCTCGGCTGCACCTCTGCCACTCGTGGCAACACTGGAGCCTGCACTGGCACCGCACCCGGTAACCGCTCCAACAACTGTCTCAGCAGATCAGCCAGCCGATCATCTCCATCCTGGGCTACACCTGCGGCCGCAACCGCACCCCCAGCTGCGCCAACACCACCAGCACCACCAGCCTCAACGGAACCCAAACCAGCCCCTACAGGACCCACACCGGCCCCAACAGGACCCAAACCGGCCCCCACACTGGCAGTCACAATGGCAGTCTGACCATCATGCACCGACTGCTGACCTGCCGCAGGCCCATGCGCGGAACTCTGAGCCTCACTCACGACCGGCTCCTCAACGAGTCCACGACCCCGGCCTCGGCCCCCACGCCCACGTCCTCTAGCTGTCCTAGCCATCTCACTGCACTCACAAGCAGACCAGCTAAGAACTAGAAAGACCCAACACACAACAATCAACACTTACCGTGGAATCTCTTTGAAGGCTCGAAGGAAGATGATCTAGAACCTCCAAACTCACAGAATTGCAACTTACCAAATTCAATCCTAGCAGTTCTAGCCCGTCCTAAAACCGTAAGGGCTTTGATACCAAACTGAAACGATCTGACCCGTTTTTTTTTTTAAAACAAGAAACCCTTGGTCTCGGACTAGTATTCCCATAAATGATATCCTCAACAACCAAACAACAATACAATAACAGCGGATAACTTAAACAGTTAAACCTCAAAACTAGTCCACAACCAAAACTCACCACACACGGTGATCACAACACAACACAAAACTGAAACTGGAAACCACAAAGAAAAACGAATTTACTCCTCGGCTTGCTTCTCGAACCACTTCCTGAACTTCGTTTTCATCTTTGCCTCTGGTTCCCAAGTCTCCTCCTGAATACCGTCACAGTCCCACAAGACTCTCAACAACATCACTCTCTTACGGAGCAAAATCTTGATACTTCTCTCAAGAATCCTAACCGGCCTCATCCCAACAGTCAAATTTGGCTGAAGATCCGCAGGAATCGTCACTGCTACCTCCTCAGAAGCATGCAAGTATCTCCTGAGTTTCGAAACATGAAACACATCATGGAATTTCTCCATAATCGGAGGCAGCTCCAACCGATAAGCAACTGGTCCCACACGTTCCACAACCCGGAACGGACCCATGTACCTCGTACTCAGCTTATCCTCGGATATGGACCTGTTCAGAACCCGCATCATAGCCATCTTGAGATACACTCGATCTCCGACTGCAAACTCCAACTCTTTCCTTCTACTATCAGCATAATTCTTCTGCCGATGCTGAGCCTCTTTCATGTTTAGCTTCACAACACGGATCTTCTCCGTCGTCTCCTGAACAAAATCAGCCCCAAAGATACTCCTCTCCCCCACTTGGGTAAAACATAGCGGAGTACGACATGGCCTCCCATACAACGCCTCAAAAAGAGCCATTCCGATACTCGCCTGAAAACTGTTGTTATATGTGAACTCCACCAAACTCAATTGATCCGCCCAATGACCACCCCAATCCAGCACGCACATCCTCAACAGATCTTCCAGTGTCTGAATCGTCCTTTCGGACTGCCCATCCGTCTGCGGATGATTAGCCGTACTCATGTGAACCTTAGTGCCCATCTCAGCCTGAAAAGCTCTCCAGAACACTCAAGCAAACCTCGGATCTCGATCCGACACAATACTCGCGGGCACTCCATGCAATCTTACAATCTCCTTCACATACTTCTTAGCCAAGACCTCAGCTCCATCTGTCTTCTTAATGGCCAGAAAATGTGCGGCCTTAGTCAGTCGGTCCACAATCACCCAAATCGCATCATAGGTCCGAGAAACCGGCAACCCTACTACGAAATCCATAGTGATCATGTCCCACTTCCACTCTGGAATGGGTAGACTCTGCAATAAGCCACTAGGAACTTGGTGCTCAGCCTTCACCAACTGACACACATTGCAAGCTGCAACCCAATCTGCCATATCTCTCTTCATCCCGACCCAATGATAATACCGTTTCAGATACCGATACATCTTAGTCGCTCCCGGATGAATCGAAAACTTACTCGCATGAGCTTCTCTCAGAATTTCCTGCCTCAAGTCCTCATCTTTAGGAACACAGACTTGTCCATGCACTAAGATAGTCCCATTGGCAGAAACCTGATATTCGGAACCAGCAGCTTTAGAGAGATCAATCAACACCTGATCCTTCTCCTGAGCAACTCGAGACCCTAGATCATCTCCCTCTTCTTAGCCATGATTCCACGATCACAATTTGCCTTTACCTGCATCACATGGAAAAAAAAGAGATGCGTGAGTATTATCACAAATACCCAGTGAGACGGTCATCCCATCAACGACTGCGCACTCAGACGCAATGGATCCGCTCAGGCAAACAGGCATCAAACAATCACACAATCACAACAATGGCTCAACCACAGCCCAGAGAGGCGGCCTGTCGATCGACACTACCACTAGGTGTCGATCGACACCCCTGTGCACACCTGTCGATCGAAACATCCACGGTGTCTGTTGATCGACAACTCCAGAAGACCATGTCGATCGACACAACCTCTAGGTGTCGATCGACAGCTCTCGTGTTGTCCTGTCGATCGACAGACCTAGTGGTTGTCGATCGACAGGCCATCGCAGATTCATGGGAAATCGATCATTATCCTCTCGGATCGATTTCCTCCTCTGTGATGACACGAAACCAGCACGAAAATCACAATACATACAATCCAAACACAAATCACAGTCTGATTCAACACAAACAAGATCAATCAACCAATTCATAACCTACCACCAATCAACCCTAACGAATCCACCGGCCCAGAAGCCATGGTCACGCACTCACCTTAGATTTTCGGATAGAATCTGATAGTATTGAAGCTAGACACGAAATCCACGACAATCCCCACGAAATTCCTCTCCAAAACGATCAAGAACAAAAACCCTAACTCAAAACCCTAAGAGAAACAAGAGAACTCCTCTCAACTCTTTCTCTGCAGATTTGAGGATTGGTTTCACTCAGAATGCGGCCAAAAAGCTTATATACGAAGCCCTAGGGTTTCACCAAACCGGCCCGGTCCAATTGAACGACTTAAATCAAACCAGAAAACCGACCAATTCGAGTACATGTCGATCGACAGACACTAGGTGTGTCAATCGACAGCCCTTAAGAACCCTGTCGATCGACAGCCCTTAAGTACCCTGTCGATCGACAGCCCCTCCATGTTCTCAAAAATGGTTCACGGGCGTCACATTGACCCTCCTTCATCATAGAAATTTGTTCATACTTTTCGACTGAAAAGTTAATGCCGATCTCGGTACCAAGCACTACAAGTGCCACGAGATTACATGTCCCGGCCATCGTCATCTGTGAAAAGCATATGTTCCTATTCTCGCAATACCTAATGAAGATGTAGGGTAACGGGAACCACATGAAACAATCAATAAACATCTTCTCATGAAGACAGATGTAACCCGTAGGACAATCCCATGGACGTTCATGGGACCTTGGGGCCAGGAATTCGAATTCCTCATACATACGACAAAGCCTCCTCATCGAGTCCAGCGACCTCTCATCCGATAGCGAAGGGGAGATCTTGTAGATATCGAACTGAATAGCCAAGATCTCTTGGACGATCTGTTCTTGAACGACATGTTCTTGACCGATATGTTCGTCTGGATATTGTTCACCAGATCCACCTCCCGTACGATCACTCGTATCAACGAATGGAGTAGAGGCTTCAGGGTTCAAACTGGTTTGCTCCGAAGTGTTAGCATAGACCGGCGCGAATCTTGACAATGACGCTTCGATTTCTGTCAAAGAAGGAGAAGGGTCAAAACCGACCGGAGGAGTCTCGTGGTTAACATCGAGACTAATGTTTCTTTCTGAAGTGAAAGAAGTAGATAAAGATTCGAAAGTCTTTGTCATGATCGGAGTTGTACGAAGCAAAGGATAAATCCTAAAAATGCAGATGAGTAAGGAAAGAGGATGAGAGAGAACGGAGAAAGAAGATTTTACCTTGTTCGGACGATGAATAAATAAGGAAAATCTAATGGTCGAAAGATCCGGAATTTATACTCTAAGGCGCGAAAGTCTAGGGTAATCATTAAACCTTGGTGGCAGACGCAAGCGAACTGAGGCGTCTCTTTAGTGTCCTTTCAAGAACGAGCAATCCGGAGCGTGCCACGTAACTTCCTTTTATCTTTTAGGAAATTTTCCATTTATCTTTTAGGGTTATTTCGACCGACTTTGTACTTGTATAAATACTTGATGTATTCCTCCAAAACGAGGAAATCTCCTTCAATAGAGAATTCTATACACATCTTTTTACTTGATTTTTTTTTTGTGATTTTACGTTTAAACCTAGTTCCTCTATGCGGAAACAAATAAGTTAGCCTAGGCCTGTCTCAATATCAATCATGTTGTATTTATGACTTTATTCCTTTCGCTACACAACATTTGTAATTTGTAGACCTTTGCAACATATCTATACTATTAATTGGAAATCATTTTTAGCAGAGTGGACATGGTTTTGAACTTATTTACACCTGTGCCATCCACTTTTACTTGAAAACTAATTTCAAATGAAATTGAGAATTGGGGTATTTTGAGAGAAAAAGCCCAGCTTTTGAGCCGTTTAAGCCGATGTCGAGCCAAACAGATCCATTTTTTTACCCGTGGACCCGCCTTTTTACCCGGTTTCTTTGATAAATCAGAGAGATAATCGTACTCGAATCGTGGATAACAAGATTTATCTAAGGATAGAGTTAAACTTCCTGCCAAACACGAACAAACTCGAAAACACGCGGATCCTATTCTCGACCCGGCAAAAACACGCGGATCCTTTTAATGAAAAAACACGCGGATCCTATTGGTTTTTATATCCGACCCGGCTTCAAAACACGCGGATCCTACTAATAACTTTTCTCGCTTACAATTCGAAAATCATATCTCACTGTGAATAATCGTATATTTTTCATAATTCTAACGAGTTTTATGGTCAGTGAATATATTTTGCCTAATTTTTCGGTATTATATTAGGCAATTTTCTAAATGAAAATATTCTCTCACCTCCAAGATGCCCTACTTTGTAAATCATTCTCTATATAAACTACTGACATATGGCCGATTATCGAAATACACCATCCAAAACTAGGTTTAGCAAAATGGCAGACATATGGGCGGATTATGAAGTGAGACCTATATCGGAGTTTGCTGATTATGACGAGGTAATGTTACTTAGAGTTTCTGCTAATAAATATCGACTATGAATCTAATAACTTTGTACATACTTTAAAATCTCATATTGGTAAGTGTAAAATTGAGTGTGTCATAACTGGGATCGACTCCGACTCTCCTTGGTGTTACCTTAGTTGCTCTAAGTGTAACAGAAAGGTATTTAAAATTTTGAATGATCAAAATGATCCGACAGAGAATAACTTATTGTGGTGTGAGTCTTGCAAGGTATTGATTCTTACTATAGTTATTGTAATTTGCTATGAATACGATTTCAACTTGATCTGTGACTATTCATTTTACGTATTAAAGGTACAAAATCGTTTTCAATGTTAAGGACGCATCAACAAGAGCAAAGTGTGTGCTTTTTGATTCAATCACTGTCGATGTTCTCAAGATTCCAGCTTCTGAAATATTACATGGAAATTATGATCAGGTAATCAATAAATTCTCATATTATTTTGGTTTTTCTATTGCGCAGCTATCGATATCTTATAATATTTTCAATTTTGGACTCTAGATCGATGAACCGAGATTTATTCTGGATCCAATAAAAGCATGCTTTGGTAGAAGGTTTATCTTTGGATTGGCAAGTGGCAGTGGATGCTTTTACGGCGAGAAGGATACGTTAATTTTCTTAAAAGCTTGGCCAGTAAAAAATGATTTTATTTTACGAATCCTTCACTTTAGAGTTAAAGTTGTTGTTTTACCATATCAATAATACAATGATGGCACCGCTAAAGTTTTAGAATATTTATTTCATAAACCTTTGTTGCAAACAACATATAACTAGAGCTAACTGATCTGCCACGATTTTCACCTTCTCTAATAAGTTCCTCATCGCCCGTCTAAGCCTTTTAGCTAAATACAATGATAATAAGTTTAGTTTCTTAACAAAAAAATGTTTGATTAGTGGCAAGGAATGTAACAAAATACTATGGAAGTATACTCTATTACATTGCTTGGCATTAATCAAATAATTACCGATGTTTAGGTTTACAAATTTATTTACTTTGTTTCATGATTGAAATCTATTAATTAACAAATCATAGCTTACACCATAAGTTACTTAGTTGTCCTATTGATCTCAATCTATATAAATCGAGAAGGTTGTTTAATGTACCAACTTTCAATCAATAATTATTATAGAGTAAATGTCATCGTGTTTTTGGCAACTAAACTATATTCTGTACCAATATTTCCTAAAATTACGAGTTCGCATTAATAATATAATATTTAGAAGATATGGTATCAAATTGGTTGTCAATATTTTGTTGAACGCATAAATCTAAATTGTTCTAGAGCACGTTTCTTTCTCTATATATATCTTTAACTATTTTCTCTTTTCTTCTTTATAATTTGTTAAATTTTGTTATTCTTCTTTGTTTTACGCCTTATTTTCTAACGATTGCTCTCATGGTTACGCCGTATCTAGATATGTATTTAGATGTGATAGCCGTTTGTAAGAACTATGGTTTTCCGGATTTTTTCATCTCTTTTACGTCGAACTCAAAATGTCCAGAAATGAAAAGTTTTTTCGAGGAACGTAAAATGAAGCATGAAGACAGACGAGAGGATATTTTAAGGATTTTCAAGATGAACCTGGACTCTCCTATGGACGATATTACTAAAAGAGATGTGTTAGGGAAGACAATCTATTGTAAGTATTGTTTACATTAAATCTTACTATTTTGTGCATATATTAAGATTAATGTTTATCCACATCTTAAGTATTTTGATTAATATTTTTTACAGCAATGTAAACTATTGAGTTCCATAACAGATCATTGCCTCATGCTCACGTGTTTATATGGATGGATAAAGATTTTAAACTCACAACCACAGAAGATATTGACAATAGGATTTGTGCTGAAATCCCCAATAAACAAAAAGACCTTAAGCTTTATGAAGTTGTCAACGATATGATGATTCACGGTCCATTTGGTGGTGCAAACATTAATTCTCCATGTATGGAAGATGGAGAATGTTCTAAATTCTTTCCAAAGAAACTTGTTGATCAGACCATGGTCAAAGAAGATGGTTCCCCGATTTACCGAAGAAGGGATAGAGAGCGTTACATGGTGAATAATGGCTTTAAGTTTGATAATAGGTATGTTATCCCATATAACAGACAATTGTTGTTGCTATACAGATTTCATATCAATGTCGAGTGGTTCAGCCAATCTGTTTCTCTTAAATACTTATTTAAGTAATTTATGAAAGTATCGGATCGCGTTCCTGATGCTGGGCATGGTGATGAAGGGAATTCTAAACATCCTCGAGTTTAAAAACTAAAGAATTTAAGAGTTTTGTTTCTTTTGTTGAATTGCATTTATAAGTTTTGTTCATGTATTCTCATTTCATGATTAATCCATATTTTAATGTATGGAAGCTATTGTTTTTTTCAATAAATTTATATGATCATTATTTTTGAATTGTCAAGTTAGTAAAATTTCACAATGAGAAAATACATAACTAACCGGTATGGAGTTATATTTGAGAACATCTGTAATTCCAATTACTAAATAGAACATCAAACTTTGGAAACCTTAGAGTTTACATAGAGTTATTATTTTAAGATTGCAAGCATAAAACTTTTTACAATAAAGTCTTTCATCATATTCATACATAAGTTTCAAAATACAGATCTCACATCCAATTATTATCAATTTTAGCATTCTTTGTTTTACCTTCCTCTATTTGATTCTCCACCATCTTTGCCTTCTCTTGCAAATTCCTCATCGTCCAAACCCTTGAATCATTCATATATTTTCTTTTAAGATCATATGTTCTTAAAAGAAGATCGTTGCTCTTCATTTTTGAACAGATCTTCTGAAATTTTGCTGATTCATCGAATGTTGCTCCAATACTTGATCGCAATTGTTGTAATTCAGTAATGTGTTCATCCGCCTTGACACGAAGTTGGTTGAGCTTCTCATGATAAGATCTTTATTCTTCTGAATAACTTGATAAAAACGTCGACGCTTCCGTAATAAAATATTCCTTTAGTTCATCCTGCTGATCTAATTTCTTCATTATCGTTACTTTTTCTTGAACTGATGATAACAAACGATCCATCCTTTCATTTTTCTCCATTGTTATATTTTTTTAGAATTGAAATTATGAAAAGATATCTATAGTGAGAACTAAATCTTTTTCAGAATGAAGTATTAAATAAATAATCTAATAGAGATATTCTTTTTCTCCTAACGGCTAAATTTTCAATTTTTTGTCATTCAATTGTCACGGGAAGGTAAACACTTCAGATTCTCTATCATTATAAAAAAAAGGAAGTTTAATTACATATTTATACGGAGTTCACAAACAATATGATTTTGGACGATAATATAGTTCCCATTTCTTTAGTTTTTTGGTAAAGATATATGGAAACATAATTATATTTATATTTAGGTCTTTTAAAATTGGAAATTATATTATACTCCATTTATATTTTGCCATATATCTCGCAACAATATTATTATGGTAAAATGATGAATATATTTTGATACGAGTAAGATATTCTTTTAACCTAAGCTTATTTCTTATTATTTGGTTGGTTATTTTTGGCTTACAATATAATCTTTTGAATTAGTAGGCAATTTATTAATATTTTATACCCCTTTATTTAGCACCGTTTGTAAAGAGTTGTCTTTTCCTTTGCAATAAGTCCAATAGATTAACTTCCTTTTTTCTATCTCTCTCTGTAACCCTATCTAAGTTGTAAAACACCATGGAATCAATTCACAAGGTTACGGAAATTAACATTAAGAGCAAGGTGTTTTGGTGTATTGTGGTTCAAGTTCTTCGTCTATGGACTGACGATAACTGGTCGACAATGAATCTAATATTCGAAGACGAAGAGGTTTGACTTTATTTGTTACTTTTGTGTAGTTTTGTTTCCTTAGGTTTATATTTGTCATAGTATGATTTTATATTTCATTTCGAATTAGGGATCAAGGATTATGGGTGTGGTGTACGGACCATATGTTGCCAAATTTAGGGAATCTCTTCAAGAATATCGGTGGTATAAAATTAGAGGATTCGATGTTCATTGACGTTTTATCTTGGTGTAGTATACACCACATCATTACAAGATCCGTTTAGGTTATCAAACAGAGATTACAAATTTGTTTCTTTTTAATATGACTGATCTCAGATCATTCACACCTATTGAGTCGATTCTAAGTGGTTCCACTACAAACAACCATGAAGTTGGTATGTAATTTTCAGATTTTCTAAATCATATTTTAGAATTGGTAATTTATAATTGGTGTCCTTTTAGTTGTTGATTGTAGTCGATGTATTTGGTGCAATAGTAAGGGTTATTGATCTTCAATCTAAAGTCCATTCATCAAGTGAGAACCATTATATTCATTTTTATGTGCAAGATGTCAAGTAAGTGTTTTTTGTTCATAAGACAATATATTTTTTATATGCTTATTGATATGTATGAATATCCAACCATTACTACTTATATTTGCAATGTTGTGTATTAGTAACCAAGAGATCGAGTTCCTTACCTATGGAAAGTATGCAGAGGACGTTTTACATGAGTGGGAGAAGAAAACAAGTTTATATTTGGTGTGTAACTTCCGTTTTTGGAAGATTTATTGAGCAGGCAGTAAGTCCTCTGTCTTTTGAATGTTTGAAGTAACATTACATTCTATTCGTATTGATTTACTCAAATATTTTACATGCAACTGATTCTTCGAATATTTTTTTTGTTATTAGGTCACATCGGTTTAACAAACCTATTTAACTTTCCAGAAATTTTGTTTAATCCATGGACAAAAGAAGCATTTGAATTCAAAAAAACGTTTGTTCTCTATATCCTATCGATTAGATAACTATATATATATATATATATGTGTGTGTGTTCATGGACGTTGCCTTACTTTTTTTTTGTGTGCAGGTTTCGTATGGTTTTAAACTAGAGCAACATCTTAATGTAATGGAGAACTATAAACTTTTGCATCATCTTTATTAGGTTTCAATGAAACCAGCTAGAAGTTGGTATATTTTAATTTTGTTTTCTCAATTGGATATTTAACATTTGTTTTAAAGTTTTAGTACCTAAATTTTACTATGTTATAATAGTTATGCGAGTTACTTTTTATGAATCCTTCCATTTAATAAATTCTTAGCTTCTTTCAGATATTGTAATTTTGGCTCTTCCAGCTTTTGATTGTTTATAATTTTATTTAGTTTCAGTTTTTAAGAATATCATAAGTAATGTAAGCGAAAAAGTAAATGTCAGTGAATGTATCTATAAAGAAATATAATATTGGAAATTTAATAATTTATTTAGTTTCTATTAACGTGTGTATTTGTTAATAAATGTCAATCATTTCTCGATGTTTCAGTATACAGTAAAGATTCTCTGCGGATTTAAAGCAAACGTGTTTTATGGTATAACCGATACATTTAGAATTTATATAATTAGATTATCTAATTAAAATGATAATACAATGATTTTTAAAATATATTCTTACCATATTTTGTTCAGTATCTTCTTATAAATATATTTTCAGTATCTTTCCTTTGTTACAATTCAACATCCTTATCAGTATAGATATTTTAATTTGAAGTTGTTAAGATTATGTAGAGAATGATTTATATTTCGATGCTTAGTTTTTTTTGTTAAGTAATAAAATTATAAACCCTAGATTTTGTAACTATATAAACTTTTGTACTCTTATTACTTATATCAATTGGAGTACACTATATAGAGATGTGCAACTCTGTTTACATTTCTAGTTTGGATACTTTGCGTTCAAACTATAGTATAGATGTTAAGGTCCTTAGGAAATGGGAAGTAGAACATCAATATTCACCTACTCATATCGAGTTTGTATTGGTTGACGATAAGGAAATTTGTGGACATAGTTTTTAAATAACTTATTTATTCGTATAGTAAATCTATTTCACAATTAGATTTCTTTCTTTCAGGGTACACAAATTCAAGCTACCGTACCTAATGAGTTTATTTATTCTATTGGAGATGAATTGTATGAAAATGATTGGGTAAAAATAACCAATATTGTAGTAGTTCGTGCTTCCGGGCTATATCGGATCACACGAAATAAGTATCATATATTGTTTGATGACAAAACATTGTTTAGATCTATTCCACCATTGTCGAATAATAGATTCTTTTCTTTTGTCCCACATTATGAAATTCTTAAAGGGTTAGCTCATCATATGTTTTCAATTGGGATGTCTGTATTAACATATTTTTTGAATTTAATGTTTTGAGTTGCGCATTATTAGTTAAACTATGTATTTATTCGTTTTGTAGATGTTTTTGGAGCATTGGTTAGGGTTTGCGATCCTGAAATTATATTAGAAGATCCATCTCGATCTAATTACATGGACAACAATACAATAGTTAAATTTACCATTATCGATATTAAGCAAGTGTGAAATTAATATTATTAGAAGACATATTATTTCATGCTATTTATAAAATTTTAATTGCAGATGTAGAATTCTGCATTGCGAAGCCTATGGTGATCTTGCCTTGCATATATACGATATGTGGTCTGTTTCAAACGATGACGTTGTGATCATGGCTTTGCGTTTTTTGGAGTGTCCAACAATTAACTGGTACATATATGTTGTGTATTTGTTTGCAATGTTATTGTAATCGTATTTTTATTAGACCACATCGTTTTAACTCATTTATCATGCATGTTTATATGAAAATTGGTTAGTTTCTTCTGTGATGGATGCGTCAACTTTCAAATTCAATCTTCATATACCTGACGTAGGAGCTTTCTTGATTATGTAAGATTTCCTCACATTACACTCTAATATGTTTTAATTGATATACATTTATAATGTAAACTAATTTACGTGAAACTGTTTTGTTATTTACATGATTCATTTTCAGAATCAATCCAGCGGATAGGCAAGTTGTTATAGTATAGATGTGTTCCAAGTTATCTTTTTATTCAGCCAGTATAACATTTCGTTACAAAATGATATTTATCATTGATTTGAATAAATATATTGCAGTCGTTTTGTTTGAAGAATAATTAGTTTTTTGTACCAACAAATTTTTGATTAGTGGCCATGAATGTAAATAAATAATATGGAAGTATACTCTATTACATTGTTGTCCATTAATCAAATTATTAGCCATGTTTTGTTTCAAAAATTAGACCAGACTTAGTTGCTACAATTGAATTATATTAAATTATAAAACAAAGTTTACAGAATAAGTTAGGTGTATTATCGATCTCAATTTATATAAATCTATAAGGTTGTTTAATGTAAAAATTCCTTTTTAATTTAAGCTTATTTCTTATTTTTGTAATTCATTTAATTGTATATAGATTTTCCTTGATAGAATAAAAAATCAGTCTTATTCTATTTCCATAAATCAATATTTGTGTTGGAAAGATAAATTCTATCACGTCAACACTTCTGATTTCACGCCTCTTATCTTTATTCTATGTAAAATCTCTACACTAAATATTTGCTCTTTTATCAAACTCTCTTTCATCAAGCAAAGATGTCTAATTTGCAATTTGTTATGGATCTGGTTCCATACATCAAGGCCAAAAATATTATTGTTCAAGTTCTTAGAGATTGGAATGAGCAATTTACACGGTTCCATACTGAGAGACATCTCATTCTCTCTGATACAATGGTAATATTTTCATGATATAATCGAATTCGTACACATCTTAATCTATGCTATTAATAATGATTTTTCTTTAGACTTATTCCATTTATTTACCTCCAATTTTATTATAGGGTGTTCGCATCTGTGCTACTCTGAGATTTCATCTTCTGCCTAAGTTTGAGAATCTATTTAAAGAAGGTGAATGGTACATGCTTAAAGATTTTGAGGTTAGTACTAGGCCTGGACCATGGAGATTTACTTTCCATGATTATCATATGTTTTTCGATGAGAAAACCATTGTGGATCTACTGGGTGGTATGACTAAGAATCACTTGAACATTGCATTCTATAAATTTCAAAAAGTGTTGAACGCCTCCATGATTAAGAAGATTAGTGTCGGTAAGGTTCTATTAAGAATAATTGAGTTTATAATAGATTTAATTGTTATAGGTATGTCTGACGTGTATAATTTGTATATTATGTTGTTGATTTGGTTGGTGCTCTAGTCAAGGTGAAAATGTTATTTGTTTACAAAGGAATCGTAGATGACACATATTTTGTTGTTGATCACAATGTTCTAGATTTCTCTATTAGGGACTTGCATTAAATATATATAGTATATTTTGGTGGTAATAATGTAAAATATTTTACATGGCTATATATGAAATAATCATCTTTTCTAATCCATTGTAAAACCAGAGGTAAAGAGATAAAATGTCTTGCAAATGGTCCATTTGCTAATCAGTTTGAGTCGGACTAGAGATTTCACCCTATTGGAAAGATGATATTTTGTATCCTTGGTTTATGGGAGATGTATCATCATGGAGGTAAAATGGTTGTATTTATTTCATTTCTTTTTGTGTAATTATGTTGTTTAAATTGATTCTTTCTGAATATTTTGATATACGTGAATATATGCAGGTGAAATACGTGTTTGTGATCAACATCCTTTCTCTAAACTCCATATAAATCTAGCATTTCCTGTTGTATTCCAGCTAGAGGAGAAGTAAGTGTTTATAGTTAATCTTGATATTTTCTATCATTACTATATAAGTTTGTAAGATTATTTGTTTATGATGCTTTTTAATATAGGTTTATGGCTACTGGAATTTATGAGATAGACAAAGATGAATACGCCGATGATGAGGAACGCATGAATAATCTTGATGATTGAATGTTTATCTTATGTACCCTTATTAATTTCTTAGTTTAATAATTTTCTTAGTTTAATAATTTTCATAACCATGCATATAAATATCATAATCATATTAATCATCTTTCAGGTTTCCATCAAGTAAAGCTATATAAAATACAGCTTCTGGAGATTCTGCCTACGAAAAAATCATAAAATATATGTTTTTCCTATTCTTCTTATGTAATATGCTGTAAACTTATTGTATTTATTACTTATACATTTCCTCTTTTCAAACTATAACCGAAGATATTTTTCTTTGTTGATTATGAAATATTAACAAAAATATTAAACAATGGAAACGATTCTCAATATATCCAAATTAAACTTTGTAATTATGATTAGAAAATATGACAATTTGTTAATATTATCATTTTTAAAACAATTAAGAAGTAAAAAGGTTATATAGGCCTCATAGGTCTACAATATAAGAAACTAATTTAGGAGAATATTGTAATTATTATTCGAATATATGGTAATTAATTATTACTTTGTTGTGTAATGGTAACCGAATATATATTTCGAACTAAACGAATCAATTAAGCATAGATATTTTCCAGCTAATTATATCTTTACTTAATTAACTTTTTCATTATATAGTCATTCTAATATTTACGAATATCTTTTTTTTTGTCAACCTAACTATTAATCAAAAAATCCTTCCATGTTGGTGATCTAAGACAGGGGAAAGTTGCTTACATAAGAAAAATTTAAAGCACGTGATCTTGCTGAACGAGCCAAGCAGTCCGCCTTCAGATTAATAGAATGGGGAATTAGCGATAAGGAGAAGTTGGGTAACCGATCCTGTAAGCTTCGAATCTTGCCACTGAGAATCGAGAATGCCGGCCACTCCTTGGGGTTCCAGAGAATATCGACCACGTCAGAACAATCCGTCTCAAACTGATGACAATCCACGCTTCTATCCAGTATGCACGACATCGCCCATACCAGGGCCTCAACTTCCGAGTGTAAAGGGGATCTTCGGTGGCTTAGTCCATGCGCTCCGAGGAGAATCGAATGGTCATCTTGATCACACACCCAACCCAGTCCTAAGGTGGTTTCTTCATCCTTCCAAGACTCATCTATCTGACATCGGAGCCCAGTCGATGAAGATGGCACTGGTTGAACGCGGTCCCTTAGATTGTGTTCCTCCTCAATAGTCCTATATTGGGCATATCTTGTTACTATACTTCTTCTTTTTTAGATATTCCTTTTACATAATTTAAATTATTCCTTTTTTTCATAAACCCTAAACGCGGCCTCATAGTGAAACCTATCAGCCTCAACATCATTTTCATTATTACACACTGTATGTTTTATCACACCTATAACCATGTACCATTATCAATCATATTATTACTTCTTTTTCGATATTGATATTTGTTATTCCAAACGATTATTGATCTTCAGATTGTTTATATTTATTGTAGGCTTAATCATATCAAAGTTATTATGTCATCAAACTCCAAGAAGATTAGTCAGATATTGAATTCCAAGATTTATGGTAAATATCCTACTACTTCTAATACTACACCTTCTATTGTATTACTTGGTTTTTCAATGGTATATTTTTAATCTTTATGTTTAGGTCATATCGATAATTTTGGTGGTGTACAACAACCAACAAATGATGTTATTTGTTTTCATCTGCCTATTCCTAAGCTAATTGTATATGCTGATGGTGGACTCATTAGCGATATAATATCTTCTGCTCCTACACAAAAGACTCGCTTCATGGGTTGGTTAGAGTATAATAAACTATACTCGGATACCAAAACATTAACTTATATTGAATTTGGTTCTAGATTCAAATGGGATTCTGATATATCCCAGTGGATATCTAGGGACATTGTCAGCACGTTTTGTAGGTTAGTGTATGTTCCGATGTCAATGGGTGAGGCTTATTATCTTCGGGTAATGCTTGATGTTAGTCGAGGCTCAAAATCTTTTGAAGATATCAGGACTGTATGTGGATTAATCTATCCTACTTTTAAAGAAGCATGTTATGTTTTAGGATTGATAGATGATGATGATGAGTATGTTGATGGTATCCTTCGATCTATAAATTGGTCTACTGAAGATGTTTATTTTAAGTTTAGAAAGCATATGAATCCATTTCTTGGTGTTGATCGTTGTGACAAGATACTTCTCAAAGCTAGGCTTGCTATTGATCGGAAATGACTTAATATCGAATTGTTTTTCGTGTATTGTTTTCTTAGAGTAATTATACTGAATATTATGTTTTCTATCTTTAATGTGGTATCTAACACTTTCTAAATCATAATATAGTATCTAACAATTAATCAACATAAAATTCCAATTATACCCTTATTTTTTGTACAGCATAATGTAAATAATAAATAAATAAATAAAACATAAAGGAAAACAATTAGAAAAAACATTTTTACCCTAATCCCCCCTATTGTTTTTGTAACGCCGTCTTCCTTTCTTCTCTCTTCCTCTCTTCATCTCTTCTCTCGTCCTCTCTTCCTATCATCTTCCTCTCTTCTCTCTTGTTCGTTAAACTAATCTCTTTTCTTTTGGTCGCCGAGTTAGTCTCTTTTCTCTTGGTCTCTTGTCCAATTTTACACAATTTCATCTAAGAAGATGAAAGTTCCTAAGTTGCCCAAGAGATTGTTTCGTTATGGTAGTGAGTTTATCAACAACAAAGTTAATCTTCAGTAGAGGAGGGAATATGTGAAGAAGAACAAGACATTATGGTTGGAGAAGAGAGAGAAAGCCCAAATAGATCTCCATATTTGTCAAATATTGTAGTGAACTATCTCATCAAAATAGTGAACTATCTCTCGCAATGTATATATGGTTAATTTCCAGTATTATAGTGAACTATCTCTTGATTACCAATACTACTATATGCCTTTATAGTGAACTATAGCTTGATTACAAATCCACTATTATAGTGAACTATCTCTCGGAATAGTGAACGAACTATCTCTTCCGAATAGTGAACTATCTCTCGGAATAGTGAACTATCTCCCCAGAGTATGAACAATCTCTAATCATGTTCTCAATTTTTTTCCCTTCCCAAAAAAAAAATATGTGAAAAAGGCTTTATGATAGACCTAATATTTTAGAGAATTTTTTTGGATTTATTTATTTTCCTTAATAGTTTTTGCAAGGGTAATTTTTTCCAAATAATAATTCTCTCTGCTAGTTACCTAAATCTAATCATACACATGTTACTTCCCTAATTATGTCTACCAAAAGTAATATTAAGCTGATTCACCCGTTTTCTTATGGTTGTTTTATTTTTAGAGATTTGTAATCTCCATTATTAAATTTTATGTTTTCAAGTTACTTAAACAATAACAGTTGTTTTCGTTTTTAGAGAATTTTATTCTCCATAGTAAAATTTAATGATTCAAAAATTTATTTTACCAATGTCTTACATTCTATCAAACTATTAACGAATCCAAATGACAAACAAGGCCGAATATTGACGAATCCAAATGACAAACAAGTTCGAATATTATACAATCCAAATGACAAAGAATGCGGAATTTAGAGTTTGAAAATCTTGATTAGAAAACATGTAATTCTGTTCAATAATAAATTAAACATCTAACCGCGGCTACCCCCGCTGGTCTAATCCTAGTTCTCATTAATAAACAAGACGTTAAAGAAAATGAAGTAAAAAACTCAAAATGGGAAAGAAGACTTAGAATACAATAAAAAAAACTGAATATTGAATTTGTGTTATCATACCTTCGCCTTGGAATTGGTCATATCTATTCTATTATTTAGGTTTTTTTATTGACCCAATTAAACTGCATGGGCAATGTTACGTGGCCCAACAAAACACCTAATTAATTTATACCTCTATAAACTCTACCAGTTAAATGAAGTCAAAACCCCAAAAGAAGAATTAGAGTACATCAAAACAAAATGAAGATAGAGCTTGTGTTCATACCCTCGCCGGGAATTGGTCATCTCCGGTCAACCGTGGAATTAGCGAAACAACTCGTTGGAAGCAACGACCGTCTTTCGATCACCGTTATAATCATTCCTTATCCTTCCACAAGTGACGCTAGTGATTCTGCTTACATTGAATCCCTCACCACAATGGCCACTCGAGATCGCCTCCACTACGAAACCATTTCCGTCTTAGATCAACCAACCGGAGATCCAGTATCTACTCAAGTCTACATCGAGAATCAAAAGCCACGAGTTAGAGATGCAATCACCAAACTCGTTGGTCGAACCGAGTCGCGTTCGTTAAAAACAATGTACTTGCCATTCGATCCAATAGCGTTCGTTAGAGATGGCCGAGTGGTTCAAAGGGACGACGTCTTGAAGAAAACCTAAGGTTTAGGTCTTTGGAGAGAAAAGAGAGAAGAGAGATCTAAGAGAGTCTTTCAATGGTTTGTTGAATTCTTTTGTAACTAGGTCTTGGTGTATTCTCTTGTTCTAGTGAAATCTTTTTGCTTGAGCCGTCAAGCCCCAGACGTAGCATCCTCCCATCGAGGTGTGAACTGGGTAAATAATCTCTTGTGGAAATCTTTATCCCTTATCTTTGCATGTTCAGACAATCGTTAGATTTCTAGGATTTGTTCGTGAAGCAATCAATCGCTTGCTTAAGTAATATAGATTCACAAAGTTGAAGGTTTCAGGACGCAGAAATCATAACAAAGTGGTATCAGAGCTCAGGTGGAGTGAATCTATGGCGAACGTTCGAATCGAAGTGGAGCAATTCGATGAAGAGGGAGATTTCTCTCTGTGGAAGAAGCGCATGCTCGCGCATCTGTCTGTTTTGGGGCTGAAAGATGTCTTGGTCGAAGCTGTTCTGCAGGCTATAGTAGTTAAGAAGGATGAGGATCCTGCTGCAGCAAAGCTTCGTGTTGAGAAGGAAGAAGCAGATCGGGTCGAACGATCAGAGAAGGCAATGAATCTTATTTTCCTGAATGTAGGAGATCAAGTCCTGTGCAACCTCGATGTCTGCACAACTGCTCCAGCTACATGGTCAACATTGGAAAGGTTGTATCTCTCTAAGTCACTTCCTAATCGTATTTACTTGCAGCATAAGTTTTATACATTTAAGATGAATGAACAGAAGTCTGTTGATGAAAACACCGATGATTCTTGAAGGTTGTATCGGAGTTGGTGAGTGTGAAGGTCGTTGTGTCAGAGGAAGTGCAAGTCATCTTGTTGTTGATCTCACGGCCACAGTAGTACAACTCGTTGAAGGAGACTCTGAAGTATGGTAGAAAGAGTCTTACCTTGGAAGAAGTGATCTCAGATGCTAGATCAAAGGAGAGAGATAAGGGAAAATCCAAGCTCACAAAAAAGTGGGGAAGCCTTTATAGTTCGAGGAAGACTTGAAAATAGAGAGTTGTACAAACAGAAGTACAAGAACAGCTCTAGGTCAAGATATGGTTCAGGCTCAAGGGTTACTTGATGGAACAAAAGAATGGAGTATGTTCAACGCGGTGAAGCAGCTGTTGTGATAGACAAGTTACCGGTGACTGATGCACTGTCTATATCAGGCAGAACTCATAATGATCGGTGTATCATTGATTTTGGATGTTCATACCACATGACATCTAGGAGGGATTGGTTTTATGATTTCACAGAAGTCACAGGGAACCAAGTGTTGATGGCTGATGACAGAGCTGTGGTAGTACAAGGGATTGGTTCGGTCAGGATCAGTGCTATGGTTCCTCTTCTTATCAGATTCCTCCTGCTAGATCTTCAGACGTTGATACAAAAGCTATGCTAGAGCGGATTCTAGAAGGGCAGCAGAAGATTACAGTCAGTTTCAATGGAAAGATTGATGGCGTGTATACTGATTTGAATGTAAAAATTGAGGCTCTCAATCTTCATGTGAAGAAGTTGGATACTCAGGTTGCTCAAACTGCAGAGTCAGTAAAGAGACAAGAAGGTTGTCTTCCAGGAAAGACAGATATGAATCCAAGGCACTTCTCCAATGCAATCACGTTGAAGAGTGAAAAACTGGTGATTCCAGCTATTGAGAAGTGTGAAGATGAGGATTGGCCCGTGGTTTTGAAGAAAACTCAAAAATTGAGGTTGCAGACCCCAGCGTCGATCGACGCAAAGAATTTGGCAACGATCGACGCACCAATCTGACGGCAATTGAAAAAGACGTAGCGACGATCAACGCCAAGGCTGTGAAACGATCGACGCCAGGTGAAAATGGACAGAGTTCGTGTTCTGCCATTAGCGAAGCCAAAGATCAGTCTACAATCGCCAATGAACGAGTCTACAAGCCCAAGATTCCGTATCCAAGGAGCTCATATCATTTACCTATCAAACATGGCAGTGACAAAGCACATGAATAAGTAGGAAAAAAGCTCTACCATCATTGAGGAAGCTACCAAAGTTGTTGAATCCGGGGATGTTTGTTGTTCCGTGTTCAATCAAAGGTGTGGAGCAGAAGGATTCTCTTTGTGACACATGAGCTAATGTGAATGTTATGTGTGAGGCTGTTGCAAAGAAGTTAGGGATTTTGGAGTTACAACCTGCAAGGACATATATCGAGCTTATAGATAGGTCTTCTATAATTTCTAAAGGCTTCATTCCTGACATGTTGATTCAAATAGGAGATTGTCTTGTTCCTACGGACTTTTACATCATTGAGACCAAGGATAATAGCTGTAAACCATTGGTTCTTGGTGCACAGTTCCTTGCAACAGTGAGACCAATTGTGGACTTTCCTAATAATCGAATCTCCTTCTCGATTATCAACAAGAATGTCTTCTATCATGCGGTTCTTGTCACACAGACTTCTTGTATGAGTGTCAATGTTGGAGATACGCTGGGTTTAGACCATGGAGATGAGATAAAGAAGGTTCAAAATGTCCTCAAGTTGGCTCATTCCACTGCACATCATGAAGCCAACAATCCTGCGAGTTTCAAGTGTAAGAAGATCCCCAAAGTCAAGCGCAGAAAACCCTCAAAACCATTCTCCAAGATCAGAATTTTCATTCCTTTAAAGTTGAGGGAGAAAAGAGAGGTTGTTATCCAAGACATGGTGAACAATACTATAAAGCTCTTTCCAGGTATTGTTCCTTGCAAGCCTGGGGGAGTGCACTTCAGAGATACACCTCCGATCTAAGCCCCGACATAGTCAAGCTAATGACTATAAACAAGCGCTAGGTGGGAGGCAACCCACCTGTAAGTCTTTTCTTTTCTCTTTTATTTTGCTTTCTTTTGAGTCGTTTTCTGTTTTTGATTGAGTCAGTTTGTCTTTGGATTTCTAAAAAAATTGTGCACTTGATTGGATAATATGATATTGGTGCCTTTGATCGTTTTGTTTTGAGTGTTTCCAATAGTTTCTAAACATTGAGGATGTCGCGATACGAAGATGGAAAACATAGAATGCATACGATCGATTTTCATATAGTCCCGTCAATCGACGCAATTCCTGCAACGATCAATCGACGCACTTTTTATTTTTCATTTCTTTCACCACTTTCAGGCTTGTTTAACACTGGGAACAGTGTTGTTCAATTCTGGGGCATGTAGTTGCTAACATTGTTTTCTACTTTTGAAGTCAAAAAAATTTTTATTGAGTCAAAACTTGTAGGGAATGATGACCTTTTCTAGGAACAAACGCTCAGTTTTTGCGACTTTTAGCTGTTGCGACGAAGTCTTTGGATGGAGCGAATTCAAAACCAGATGATAGTACAGGTTCCCCTCTTATCGCGGTTTGCTGAACGAAGTAGATCTAACTCCAGACTAGCACACTTGATCTCCATCTCGCTATATTCTCTTTGATGATGTCACGACAGTAATCGATCCAACATTTAGGACTCCTTATTCACTTTACCACTCTTTGTTGATCCTCAATGTCCAGCTCATTTTTAGTTGGTACCCAACCCCTAGCCTTAACCTTTTGTTCAAGCCTCATGCGATCTTTTTCCCTTTGTTTTATGTGCAGGCATGTGTATAAACACCGGAGAGAAAAAGGTCCGACGCAGTTTTTCATTCACAAAATTGCACAAGATGAAGATTTGGTTGGAGAACTTTACAATGAGCGACGATGCTAGGCATTCCTTGGGATTTCACGCATAACAATGGTAATTTTCGAGACTAACACTTATGTAGATCATTCCCCCCTTGTCAGTCAAAAAAAAAGGGAAAGGGAATGATCATTTCTAATAAGTCTCTACCTTCTACAAAAATCCCAAGGAATGGAGTGGATGGATGTGAGTATTGGAACTTGTGGTTTTTGTGCTACATGATGATGTTTGGTTCCTCATTACGATTTGGAGGAGAGAGTGCAATGTGAATGAGAAACTGAGGGCATCAACTGGACCAGTCTCTCTCTCTCTCTCTTGTGATTATGCATAATGTCTGCATCCACCCAAATAAAATCTGGTAACCCTAAACACATTTAACTCCACTAAACACCAAAAGCTTTTTTACATAATACATAGCCTTTTACTTGGTTGACATTGTTAGAGAGAATTCCATCATCACTTTGATCAAGTGTGCGACAGTTAGGATAATGTAAAATTGATGGGTTTACATGTTAAGATTTGAGGCCCAACCTATGATGGTTGAGATCGTGACCGCCAAAGGTACTTTGTTTATATGCAGCAAAAGAGTCAAGGAAGTGAAATGTTTCAAAGGATAAGTGAGTTCCCTCGATTTTCAAACCTCGACTTCATTCTTAGTCTCTAGTTTGCTTGAGGGCAAGCAAAAGCTAAGTCTGGGAGAGTTGATATATCATTGTTTTTACCATCTTTTGACCATGATTTAAAATAGAGTCTTTTCGGTGTTTTTCGAGTGTTTTAAAGTCTTGGCAGGTTCGTGCATGATTGGAGCTTAATTGGTGATTATGGAGCATTTTGGAGCATCAAGGAAAGAGCAGCTGAAGTCACGAGGATAGATTTTCAATTTCCTTTAGATTGATGCGTCGATCGATGGAAGAATCCTAGCGTCGATCGACGGAAGATGTTAAATCACGAAGAAATCGGATTTTCCAATTCTGAAGATTTCATTTTCACCCCAGAAGTTCCAGAAGTTAACAAATAAAGCCCAGCATGAATCCTAGCCTATAAATACTCAGTTTTCTTTTAGTTTTCATTAGGCTTTCTTTTATTCAAGACTTAGAGATTCAGAGAGATTTTGAGAGTTAGGGAGACAAGTTTTCAGACGTTTCAAATTTCTTCGAACCCTTCTGTATCTCTTTCTCTATCTTTATTTAATGCAGTATTATTCAGTCATCATGTTTTCTGCATCCATGTCTGAGTAATCTACTTGTTAGGTTTAGGGTTTTTTCAAAGGATTTGAGATGAATTGTTAGAATTGAATTCATGTTAGGATTATCTTATGTTTCTTCATCTAGATTGCATTAATTCTGATTTAGGATTGATCACCCTGAATTAGACATCCTAGGTTGATTAATTAGAAGCGGAAGCATCAATTGATAACCAGGCTAGAATCTTAGATGAGCAAAATCACATATTCTCAAAGGAATTTGGTTTAGGGATTTTGTGAACAATTGAAACCTGACCTTTAATGCTTGCTTAGATTGTTAGAATTCACAAAGGAATTTGGTTTTCTAGGGTATATGCATAGATAATTAATTCAACTGAAGTCGTTTAATTTTACATTAGAGTTCCAAGTTCGAGAACGAATCTTCATTAAAATCTTGACAGTTTTATAAATCTATAATTTATCTTTGCCTGCGAATTTCCCAAAAGCCTAACTCTTTGTCTAATTGAAGTTCAAAACACAAATCACTTTCAAGTTTATTTACATTGATTTTCTGCATTCATATATTCTACTTAGCTTAATTCGAAGTTGAAATTCCATTGTGTGATTAAGATTCCCAGTGATTCGACCCCTAAGTACTACAACTGATCTATTAATTTGAGAGAGTAGCTTAGGGTAAATTTGAGCATATCACTGTACTTCATGTCCATAATTGATTACTGCTCAAGGAAGGTGTGGGTTCAGTTCCTTGCTACAAAGGATGAAGCCTTTGATAAGTTTGCAGAGTGGAAGCTTCTGGTGGAGAACTAAGTGAATCAGAAGGTAAAGTGTCTCAGGACAGACAATGGTCTGTAGTTCTGCAACTTGAAGTTTGATGAGTTCTGTCGGAAGCACGATATTGAAAGACACAGGACGTGTGCTTACACACCACAACAGAAAAGGACCATCATGGAGAAGGTCGGATGTTTGCTGAATGAGCCAAGACTTGCAGAGAAGTTCTAGGCTGAAGCTGTGGCTATAGATGTATACGTCATCAACAGGACACTGTCGTCAGCAAATGACTTCAACATTTCGGATGAGATTTGGTTGAAGAAGACACCAGGGTATGCACATATGAGGAGGTTTGGCTCGGTGGTTTATGTTCATGTAGACCAAAGGAAATTGAAGCCAAGGGCACTCAAAGCAGTGTTTATCGGATATCCTCAATGAGTCAAAGATTACAAGATTTGGCTGATCAAATATAAGAAGGTTGTAATCAGTAGAAACGCAGTGTTTCAGGAAGATACTGTTTACAAGGATATGTTACAGGACACGGAATCTGGTACAGGTTCGACTGTATGATGAATAAAGGGTATGGTACATTGTTGATGGAAGCTTCAGGTTCCGGAAAGGATGATGAAGTGACGGTATTGAGTGACTCAGAGGATGAAGCTGAAGAGACTTCACATGAAGGTGGAGCTGCTACAGCAGTTTTTGGTAGTGAAGCTGTGTCTGAAAAAGATGAAGAAAGTTTGAGTAACTTTCGGCTAGCCAGAGACCGGATTAGGATAGAAATAGTTAAACCTCTAAGGTATCGAGATGATGAAGATGAGGTTGTTTCTTTTGCACTGAATGTATGGGAAGTATTGGATTCTAAAGAACCAAACAACTACATGGAAGCTTCACAGAGTAAAGACTGGAAGAAGTGGAACTCCGGTATGGATGAAGAGATGAGTTCTCTCATGAAGAATGGTACTTGGGATTTGGTGGATTTACCAAAACGAAAAGAAGACCATTGGTTGCAAATGGGTTTTCAAATTGAAACCTGGTTTTCAAGGAGTTGAACAGCCTAGACACAAAGCAAGGTTGGTAGCAAAAGGTTATGCTCAAAGAGAGGGAATTGATTATAAGGCAGTGTTTTCACCTGTGGTGAAACATGTATCAATCAGGTTCATGTTGTCTGTTACAGTGAATCAGGACATTGAGCTGGAACAGCTTGATGTGTGTGGGGGCGTGAACCTTCACAGTTAGATTTGTCAAGGGTTGTAAAGGAGTTGGAGATCTCTATGAAGCGGAAGCACTTAGAACACAACATATTGTAAAGAAAATTCTCAGAAAACACTTAGCACAAGACATATGTATAAAAGAGTTCTCTTTATTGCTGTTATGGCTTAAGTGTTATTAGAAGAGAGTTTCTCTCCTCAAAGTTGTGATCCCCTTTCTGGGTAAATACAATGAATTATATATAGTCCCACTAAATAATCTAGGTCAACTAATAGAATGGGCTTGGCCCATTAAGCAATATATTAAATTTAGGCTCATATTCTTATTAAACCCATTTTACATATGAGTTTAATGTCATTTTGGGCCTAGATTTCAACAGGGCCTTTGTAGGCTCGCTCCGATTATGTCGCTTTAAAGCTGAATTGATCTTGTCGTTATATCAATCTCATAGGGGTGAAATCCGACCCTATAGTTAGCCCCCCAGCTCGGTAGTCTCAAGTGATGCCAAGGTTATCGCTGCTGAAAACTGAGATCGATATGATGGACTGCGCGTTTGCCAGGCGTAAACGTTTTGTCACCACACTCGAGAAGTTTCAGTTATTCCATGTTGAGTTGGTGTCACCGTGTTTTCCAAGACTTGTGTGTGTGTTTTTTGTACTTAGTGGACTCTCATGAAGTTGATGACTTTCTTTAGTTAATGGGCTTTGAGGCCTGCTGAGAAGTTTCTGGAACTTTTCCTAAATCCTGTATTGATTTTAGAAAATCCTCTTGGTATAAATAAGTTGCTTCCTTCCCATTGATTTTTACGAGTTCACATATTTTTTCCAGAGTAAAAAGTAAAAAATTTGCTCTCTTCTTTCTCTCTCCAGCATTTTTTTTTTTTTTTTTCTGGTTTTTTTTTAAAAAAATTTTGTCTTCTTCTGCGTTTTGTCCCGTAGTCTATTTTGTTTTTTGCGAACTTCATCTTCTTCATCAAAACTTCTCCACCTCCGTCGCTGCTTCGTTTCCGGCTACTCTGGTCTGACCAAGAGATGGAGTTGTGCTTTATCGATCTGTGAGTTAACCTTGTTCGGTGACGCCGTTTGTGGAGAGCAAATTCGATCGCGGAGAGAGATCGTGCGGTGGTTTGTCATGACAATACAACCGGTTAAAGATAAGATCGAATTCGTGAAGGGATTCGTAAACGAAGTGGAGAGGATCGAACGGAGAACAAAACCGGTTGGATCCGAGTTGGACCGAGTCAACTCGGTCAACTCGGGTTTAACCGGTTTACCTGGTTTGACTTGGTCCAATCCGGTTTGTCTTGGTCTGATCCGGTCTGATCTGGTCTGACCTGGTTTGACCGGTTTGACCATATTTGACTAGTTTGACTGGTTTGACAATATTTGACTGGTTTGATTGGCGGAATTGACTGGTACCGAGTTTGACCACGAGTTTGACTAAATCTTAAATTCTCGTCGCAGCGGAGAAAGTGCACTGAAGAGGATGACTTCTAACTCTGCAGACTCGTGGCTCGATCAGAAGAAGACGAAGATGGTTCAGAAATTGTTTCGGATTCAGACGATTCTGGAGAGATGTATGTAGACCCTTTTCTTCTCGGCAGGAGAATGGTTCTTTCTTTAGAGTCTGACATTAGCAGTTCGATTAAGTCAGCTTTTTGCAGTGCTCTGGATATAACCAACGAAGCTAAGATCGTGGAAGAGAGGCTCGTAGATTTGTTTCGGTTTGTTGTACGTGGTGATGTGGCGAATCTCGATCAATTGTGAAGCGGACTGGCAGTGCAACGAGGTTATCTTCTACGGTGAGGTGAGAGACTGTTTCTAAGTCGGTGACTCCATGATGAGGCGTAACTTTGGAGAATAGATGGTGATACAACAGCAAGCAGGTGCGCATGAACGAGGTCGTTTTGCTGAAGCTTTGTCGCGATCAAGTGAAGCCTTGCGTGCACGAGCGAAGTAGTTTTGGGGAAGCCTTGTCACGACCGATCGAAGTCTTACATGGGCGAGCAAAGTTGTTTTCGTGAGACAGAGTCTTGAAATCTGATTGCGTGAGATTGATTTTATGCTTGATCAAAGTAAAGCTTGATAACCGACGTCGTAGAGATAGATGGTTTATGACTCTTTCAATTCTTGGTTATGCCTTCAATCCAACGTTAATGCTTTGGAGACAATGTGCGTCTTATGTTTCGCTCAAGAGGTGTTGCGACCAGTTTGTCTTTACTGAGTTCTCACATATTGTAGCGAGCCTCTAGTGGTAAGCTTGCTCGAACTATGCTCTCGCTTAAAGTTTGAATGATGGTCATCCTAGTTTGCGAGACTGTCGTTGCTGACTGTTTCGCTCCTAAAGACGAACATGTTATGTTGTTGCGACCAGCGATGCGTTAGCTGCGTTCCCTGATGATCTTTTTGACTTCCGGGCGAGTCCGTGTTGCCAAGAGTGATCATGTTATGTTGTTTGAGACCAGTGTTGAGTTAACTGGGTTTTCTGATGATCATCTTGGTTTACTGGCAAGTCTTTAATGACAAGGCCGCTATAAAAATGACCACGCTATCGCATAATGACCCACGATTTAGTGTAGTTGGGTTTTTTGAGTGAACATTTTGGTTTACGGCTTTGTATTCAAAAACGCAGTCGTTACTATAATGAACACTTTGCGATAGTACCAGTGTTATGGTTAACTAGGTTTAGAATGATCATTTTGGATGACGCAAGTGTTACTCCTTGAACACCTCCGCTCGATAATGATCATTCCTTTATTTGTATAGCGCGCTGTTTACCGTAGTGGGTGTAATAGTCATATTTGATTTTGTCACTGTGGCCAGCAGTGACGTCAAGTCTTTTTTGTTTTTGTGTTTTTTACTTGAGTAATCCATGAAGGATGTAAGAGAAATGTGAACAAATCTTTGATCTTAATTAATCGTAGAGTTTGTTACAAAAAATGGGAGTATATGAGTATATGTACCCACCCCCCCCCCTTTTTACAGAGGAGGGCAACCGAACTCATTAGAAGATAAGCTGCCTACGTACCCTTTACAAGGATCAGGTCGCCCCGTAGTTCGTTGAAGCATTAACTCCCCTCCTGTTTGAGGAGGAGGGCAACTGGACCCATTCAAAAATAAGCTACCTATGTACTCTTTGCAAGGATCAAGTCGCCTCATAGTTCATTTTTATGGAGCTCAAGTTACTCTGCGTTTTCCTTCATCTCGGAAATCTTCAAGACAAAAGTCGCCTTTGAGTGTTCCGGTTACGAGCTTGGAAGCGAATTTTTGTCCCAAGGTACGACAATTTGCTGTGGAATGTCCGGAGCTATGGTGATACTGACAATAAGATGTTTTGTCGTAGGTGTTTTATCCTTTGGTACGCGTGTCGTAGCTTTCTAGCTCCACTTGGTAGTTGTGAGTCCCTTCGAAGCCACCTTCGTGCTGGATGAAGCCAAAACCAGTGTTGTTCTTTTTTTCAAAATGAGGGTTATCGGTGTGCGGTGTGTTGTTGGCAATGTTGTTTGTCTGCACGATTCTTCTCGAACATGCGTTGCAATTTTCTGACGTGCATGTCCTGCGTGGGTTGTTGCCTACGTTGTTCGTCTGTGCGATTCCTCTCAAACATTGTGGGTCTTCGCGTGTCTCTTTGTCGACCCGCTCTGGAGTTGCGTCCATCATTTGTAATGGTGGCGGTGGTAGGTCACCTCGGGTTCTCTGTGCAACATGAGGAGTCGATAAGCTGAGGGTGTATGGATTGAATCGCCCTAGTGACCGTCACGTTCCGCCGGTCTTGGCGCTCTTCATGTGTGCCATACAAGCTCTCACGAGAACATTTATCTTGCATGTCATAGTGCTGTTTAGCTTTTCCAGCTCCTTTAACTTCCCAAGGAGCGTCTTTAGCGTATCCTTTAGCACAATCATGGCTTCTGGATTCATCACGGCGTCGCGTTCCTGGTTGCTCTTGGTAGATGCGTCTGGATGCGATGCTGAGGAGTCCTTGATGTTGCTGTCGCTGCTAGTCATGTTGTCTGGTGGTGACGCCGAAGATTCATCGTTGCTGCTGCTGAGGCTACTGCTGATGACGTTGCTGCCTCTGCTGCTTTTGCCTCTGCTGCTTTTGCCTCTGCTGCTGCCGCTGCTGCTTCTGCCTCTCCTTCTTCTGCCTCTACTGCTGCCGCTGCTGCTTCTGCCTCTGCTGCTGGTGGTCATCTTTTTGGATTTGGTGCGCGTAGTAATTCGTTAGTGTCAGAGAATTCTCCGTCTCCTTAGTCGACGTTAAACTGTGGAGGCGTGAACCTACACAGATTTGTCAAGGGTTGTAAAGGAGATGGAGATCTCTAGGAAGCGGAAGCACTTAGAACACAACAAATTGTAAAGAAAATTCTCAGAAAACACGTAGCACAAGACAGATGTATAAAAGAGTTTTCTTTATTGCTGTTATGGCTTAAGCGTTATTACAAGACAATTTCTCTGCTTAAAGTTGTGATCCCCTTTCTGGATGTATACAGTGAACTATATATAGTCTCATTAAGTAACCTAGGTCAACTAATAGAATGGGCTTGGCCCATTAAGCAATATATTAAATTTAGGCCCATATTCTTATTAAGCCTATTTTACATATGGGTTTAATGTCATTTTGGGCATAGATTTCAACTGGGCCTTTGTAGGCTCGCTCCGATTTTGTTGCTTTGAAGTTGAATTGACCTTGTCATTATATCGATCTCATAGGGGTGAAATCTGACCCCTACAATGTGAAGACAACATTCCTACGTGGAACGATTGATGAAGACATCTACATGGATCAACAAGAAGGGTATGTAGAGAAAGGCAAAGAGAACAAGGTTCTCATGTATTTGAAGGGCACTTGGAACGGAGGGCTGGTATTCAAGGGCACTCGGAACAGAGGGCTGGTATTCAAGCATACTCGGAACAGAGGGCTGGTATTCAAGGGCACTCGGAACAGAGGGCTGGTATTCATGAAGAATGAAGATTTCAGAGTTGAAGGATACTCTGATTCGGACCATGCAGCGGATTTGGACAAGAGAAGGTCAATCTTTGGGTATGTGTTTACTGCAGGAGGTAATACAGTCAGTTGGAAATCAAGTCTACATGGTATTGTGGCTTTATCTACAACAGGGGTTGGGTACATTGCCTTGACAAAAGCTGCAAAGGAAGGTGTTTGGCTGAAAAGATTAGTTGTAGGACTGGGAATTCCAGTTTAGAAGTTTGAGCAAGCTTTGGCTATGCTCAGAGTAGGCAAATGCTAAGGCATTGGCTGTGCTTGACGGCGACAAGGGACGAACTCAGAGTTGTGAATGTCAAGGTGGAGATTCCGGTATGACATTGTCACAACTCATTGTTAGAATTAAATCGGGTTTGGTTTGATTTTATTGGTTCAGGAGTTAGTTGGAGATAACCGGTGTGGTTATTGGATCTGTCTACTTCATGGTGGACCGGCTTCTGATATATATATGAGGAAGAAGGGAGTTTGTCATAATAACCTAAAAGGTGGAAACCTAGAAAGAAACAAAGGGACGACGTCTTGAAGAAAACCTAGGGTTTAGGTCTTTGGAGAGAAAAGAGAGAAGAGAGATCTAAGAGAGTCTTTCAATGGTTTGTTGAGTTCTTTTGTAACTAGGTCTTGGTGTATTCTCTTGTTCTAGTGAAATCTTTTTGCTTGAGCCGTCAAGCCCCAGACGTAGCATCCTCCCATCGAGGTGTGAACTGAGTAAACAATCTCTTGTGAAAATCTGTATCCCTTATCTTTGCATGTTCAGACGATCGTTAGATTTCTAGGGTTTGTTCGTGAAGCAACCAATCGCTTGCTTAAAGTGATATAGATTCACAAAGTTGAAGGTTTCAAGATGTTAAAATCATAACAAAACAATAAACAAAACGATGGAAGATATCGAGTACGCTGGAGTGAAAAGACGAAACCAAACAGAATAGAGACTCACCCTACATGGACTTTTGGCAGGCATCACAAGGTAAAACTGGTGATGTAAAATGGATAAGAACTCGAGCATTCCCGAGATTAAGATCACCATTTGAGATGGACGTATATGTCCTAAAGCATGGCGTTGGTCTATGGATTACTTAAGATATAAAAGGTAATATTTGAGTCGTCCTCAAAAGAACTTATAAATGGAGCTGAACTTAGTTGATGCTCCTCCTTTTGTGTAGTGATGTCAAAGATCTCTCTCTCTTATCTTAGTCTAAAAGGGTCCAAATTGGTGTTCCTTGAGATAGAAACGAAGTGGCTGATTGAGTAGCGAAGGAATCTTTGTCTTTTTTTAATTATTCCTAAATTTTATTCGATAGTGCTAAACTGGTCACTTTGTATGAAGCATTGGATTAATGAAAGTGGTTGAAGCAAAACTAAAGTTGCATTTCCATCACACCCGTAGTGAATGGAAGTAAGTAATTAAATTTAAAAGTGAGCAATATTGTGGACTTGATGAGCCATTTGTAGATTCGGTAATTTGGTTCTTTTTGTACTTTTATAGTCTTTAGCATAGTAATTACATTTTCTTTCTCTTCAAGTAGGAAGATCTTGGAGATTAGCAAGAAAAAAGTAGGAAGATCTTGGGTCGGTAAATCTTGCCTTGGGATCACTATTGGGCTGTTGTTGAGTTGACTTGATCAAAAGATATTAATGTCATCTACTTAATTAAGCCCATATTTTCCATTTGTGAAGTTGATCCAAAAACCAAATCTCTCTCTTATGACTTTGTATTTCTCTTTGAATTTGGGATTGAATTAGAATTTTATCTTTAAAAACGGCGGCGAACATGGTAGAGTAAAGATCGATTTCTTATGGTTAAAAACTTTTGCTCTTTGAATTTGGGATTGAATTAGAATTTTATCTTTGAATTGGAGACTTTTTATTTCATTAAAATCAACATTATAGAACTAACAAAAAAGTTAACGATTTGTTGACTAACTTCCGAACTAAAAGTGTTTGGTTCCACATTCAAACCACTAACGAAATAGTTGGGGATATAAATGGTCAAAACAAAATACTTGGTAATTAATATGATTTTTCTTGATAACTAAGTAGTATGATTAAATATGAGAATATTAACAAAAAAACAATTTGTTCAACAAGAATAGTAACAATTACTTTCGAATTTTTCTTTAAGATCTACAAACAATTACTTTCTTTTTCATTTTTCTTTTGATAGACACAATTATTTACTTTATACCAAAGTGTTTATTCTTGCAAAGTACTATTAGGTAATTACATGTTATTGAAAAACTGAAAAGAAGAATTAGAGACAGTATCGACGAAAGCTCCGATGTGGGAGGAGGAGGGGACCATCTTCAAGATTGACACGTGTATATTCTTTCCAAGTGATCTCCACAGACACAACTTTGGAAGTTCTGATTAGTTCCACTAATCTCCATAATTACTTGTGATTATTTTATAACAGGGATTATGAATCCCAACCACACTTGAGTTCATTGGAATCAACTCCATACCATTTTAAAAAAGAAGATATTATATATATGAATATTTTGTTTCATCTCAATTTTATTGGCTGATGATTCAAATATCACTAGTTAATTATGCACGTTATGTTTTATGTCCATCGACTCGAGATTTTGGAGCTAACTAGATATTGATATGTCCAATTTCTAGATTGAAACTAAACTATTCAGCTTGTTAGACAAAACAATATTATCAATACATCTACTTTAAAACTAATTTATTAATAAGTACGAGTTTTAAACATATTAGAGTTGATAAATAATGTGTCAATTACTGATAATGTGATACTTATTTATCTGATAAAAACGTGAATTCCAGTAATGAAATATTGAATCAAAAATAAAGAATATATGCGTTCTGTAGATTATAGAAGTGTTATCGATCAATATATAAAACATCATGGAACATTTTTTTTTTGGTCAAATACGATATTTCATTTAGAAAAGCCTGGTTAAGCCAGAACCATACAAAGAGAATGAAGAGATGATTTGGCTAGCAAATCGTTCTCAGAGTTTTTCGATATAGGAACAAATTCAAATTAAATGTTTAGATCAGCAATAATCTTGAAACAATCTTGGATAATACCGAAGATTTCAAGTTGATAGGATTCAGAGTTGATGATATCGCTCAATTGTTTGCAATCGGAGGCTAGAAAAACATCTTGGAACATATTTTACAGAATTCATATACAATACATTAAATTTGGAATAGGAATTGGATAAAGCATAATAAATTGAAGCTCTTAATTACAATCTTATATAAGTCTTGGATAATGCATACGATTTATGCAATAACAAGTTCACAAAAAAAGACTTCCAACGGATGGTGCAATTCATATGTATAGGTATTCCTAAGAACCTAGCTAATCTTTCATATGTATAAACAATCTCTTAGCACATGTGTGGGGCAAACAAATGACACGAAATAATTTGGAAAGTGGGATAGATTTCGGAGAGATCGTAAAATGTGAATAAATCTACTTTTTACTTTTCCAAATAAATATTGTTAGATCATGATGCTTTGATTAGTGTAGGTACTTTAATAAGATGCTGGTAACTTGGATGGGAAACAGCCTATTCCCCTATAAATTAAGTCTTGCCTGCTAATATATACATGACTTATCAAGTTCGGCTAAAACATACATGAATTATGTTTTTTTTTGAATTTTCCACGTGATCTATTTAAATGTGGTCAATTTACACAAAACCGTAGACGGAATGAATTTTCCGTTAACGGTTGCTGACGTGGACTTACAGGTGGCACACGGTTTAAATCTGGTTTCAAATTGATTTTTTTATTAAAAAAAATAAACCAAAACAACGTCGTTTCAAATTTATTTTTTTCTTAATAACTATTTCGTGGTTCGAACTCGAGTTGGATGTGTGCTTGTGGTATAACACTGCCATTAAGCCAGTTAGAATTTCTTGAACGTATCCATATTTTAATTGTACTTAACATATTGTTTTTTGTCATCTCCTTTCTTGAGCTACGACTGTACCACTAGGTTACTTCCAGAGATTCGATGACACAAGAAAGAAACTGCATCAGAGAAGAAAAGCCCAGACTTTATTTCTTGGGTTCACGCCAAATTCGGAAGCTAAGAAGAACTTGAGAATTACAGTTGGACCCAAATCGAGATCAGTAGTGTTGGAAAACTGATTCGGGCTTAAAGAACAGAGCAACGAATTCGAATTGAAATTTTCGAATTGAAGATTTGGAGAAGGAAGCGGGCAATGAGAAGCGGGACCCAAACTTTGTAAGAAGAGAGAAACAAGTGTTGGAAGATTTGATGAATTTGAGTATAAAACTAAGATTTGACCAGAATTCAGACAAGAGACAAAACAAGTAACTTCTCTCCGACCAAACCAAACCAATGATTTCTCGACTCGTTTAGTAATAATTACTCTTCGATTAAATCTCTGTGGGCTTCTTCTTCTTTGCTTTCAGATTTCAATGTCTGAGCTTTCGCTCTTCTTCTTCTTCTGGTGTTTTTTATTTAGCTTTGATCTCTGCTTATTGGGTTTTTGTTCGTTTTCTTCTTCTTTTTTTTCTCGAACAGAGATTCGATGACACAAGAAAAAAGATGACAAAAAACAATATGTTAAGTATAATTAAAATATGGATAAGTTCAAGAAATTCTAACTGGCATAATGGTAGTGTTATACCACAAGCACACATCCAACCCGAGTTTGAAACACAAAATAGTCGTTTTGGTCTATTTTTTTTAATAAAAAAATCAATTTGAAACCAGACTTAAACCGTGTGCCACCTGTAAGTCCACGTTAGCAACCGTTAACGGAAAATTCATTCCGTCTACGGTTTTGTGTAAATTGATCACATTTAAATAGATTATGTGGAAAATTCAAAAAAAAACATAGTTCATGTATTTTTTAGCCGAACTTGATAGGTCACGTATATATTGGCAGGCAAGACTTAGTTTATGGGGGAATAGGCTGTTTTCCCTAACTTGGATACATGTTTCTCGAATGAAAGATTGTGAATTTATTAAATATCTCTATTAATTAGAATAAACTTTTCGTACATGTGATTAATTGATGGACCACCAATATATGTATATAAAACATATCACAAAGCAAAACTAAGACCCAATCAATTGTTGGAACCAATTTTTTGGTTAAACAAATGGGCCTTATATTGAGCATTTGTCTAATCCAAATTTGGTAGAAAAGTGAATGAAAAAATCTTTTTGATTTAAATGAGTAACATGTTAAATATCTCACATCTAAAGTTTGGGATTTTTTCAAGTAGTATATAAGGAGTCACACATATACCTTTGTTCAAAACATAGCAAAGGCTATATACCATGAAAGAAAGGAGGAGAATCCCCACATGCGCGACCGACTGAGCCGGGCTCGGGCTCGGGCTAAAGGGCCGTTGCCGGCCCAATTAAATATCTTTTTGGACCAGCTAAATGAGCAGATAAAAGCCCATCTCGTTGGCCCAAAACGCATAAAATCCCATCTCGTTTTTGGCCCAAAACGCTGCGTCGATTCCTCAGCGGTTTCGCTAAACCGGCGTCAGTTTTGTAAACCAACCGGAGATAACCTCTCTACGGTTTTAAAACCGCCTCTCCGTCAGTTTTTATAAACGAAGTCGTCTTCTTCGTTGATACTTACGTTCTGAAACAAAAACACTCACAGAAACTCTCAAAAATTTCTATCAGAAACATAACAACAATCTTTCTTTCGTTTACAATAAGTCTCGAGAGTATCGTAGATATTAGTTCGTAAGAACCGTTTGTTCGAGTGTCTGCGAACACGATTAGTCTGTGGTTTTATCCTGGGACTCGGAATCTCACAAACCCGTCACACTGCGGGAGATTCTTAGAGTTAAAGAAAGAGATTTCGTATCTCGACTCCACTCTCTGTCTGATCTCTTTCCTTAACGGTTTTCTTATCGCAATCCATCTCTATTCACGTCGTGTGCCAAATTCTGGTCCTACATCAATATTTATATAAATGCTCCATAAATAGCTACATTCGTACACGAATGTCTATATTTATGCATATTATTTACAAACACTTAGGAACATGTACATTCGTAGAAAACCTAAAAATGCTGTATTCTAAAGGCAAATTTCTGTAAGGTTTAGTGAACTCATAAAATGACGTGAAAGGTAAAGATAGTGAAGAAATTAGTAATTAGAGGGAATTGGTATATGAACGTGTAGCTACCCGGCCCCGTGAACTTGTAAAACTCGTGCATAAAGTCAATATCTTCAATCAATTATTGGAGTTATGGCCCTGAGGTAACCGATGCTATGAAGGAATTCTTTACTTCTGGCCAGATGCTCGGACAGTGGAATGCTACAACCATCGTGTTAATCCCTAAGATCACAAATGCTTCATCCACCTCTGACTTCAGGCCCATAGCTTGTTTAAACACAATCTATAAAGTGGTGGCTAAGCTTCTTACCAATAGGCTCCAGTCACTGCTTTCAGAGGTAATCTCTCCATCTCAATCGGCTTTCCTACCAGGGAGATCTTTGTCAGAAAATGTCCTTTTGGCAACAGAAATAGTACATGGCTATAACTGGGAAACGTGGAACCAAGAGGTATGCTTAAGGTTGATCTCAGGAAAGCATTTGATTCAGTGAGATGGGACTTCATCATCTCAGCACTCACTGCCATCTCGGCTCCGCAGAGGTTTATAAATTGGATTTATCAGTGTATATCTACACCAACCTTCTCTGTTTCAGTTAATGGGATCAGTGGAGGTTTCTTCAAAAGCACAAAGGGGCTGCGCCAAGGAGATCCTCTCTCCCCTTACCTCTTTGTGCTTGCTATGGAAGTCTTCTCCAGCCTACTACTCTCAAGATTTGCAGCTGGTTATATACACTATCACCCTAACACCTCAGAAATCCCTGTTTCACACCTAATGTTTGCGGACGATGTTATGGTTTTCTTTGATGGTGGATGCTCCTCTCTTCATGGAATTACTGAGGTGTTAGATGATTTTGCAAGCTGGTCTGGGCTCCAAGTTAATAAGGAAAAAACGCACCTTTACCTTGCTGGGGTTGATACAAGTGAATCCTTTGCTATTACTGAATTTGGTTATCCTCTTGGTACTCTACCTATTCGTTATTTGGGTTTGCCTCTGATGTGCAGGAAGCTGAGAATTCCAGAGTATGAGCCGCTTATTCAGAAACTTATTGGCAGATTTCAAGCATGGGCTGTCAAATGTCTCTCTTTTGCAGGAAGATTACAATTACTCTCCTCTGTTATCGCCGGTCTTCTGAATTTTTGGTTGTCAACCTTCTTACTACCCCTTGGCTGCTTGAAAAAGATTGAGAGTCTGTGCTCTAGGTTCCTCTGGTCCGGGAATGTTGATACTGCCAAAGGTGCAAAAATTGCTTGGTCTCAAATTTGCTTGCCAAAGAATGAAGGAGGCTTGGGATTGAGGAGATTATCCACTTGGAACAAAACCCTCTGTCTCAAGCTTGTGTGGATACTTTTTGCAGAAGGTAACTCCCTCTGGGCTTCTTGGCACAAGCATCACCATATTAAAAACAAGTCTTTCTGGGAAATTGAAGAGAATCCTAGAGACTCTTGGACTTGGAAAGTCTTGCTTCACCTGCGGCCGCTTGCTAAGAGGTTCCTAAGAAGTAACGTGGGCAATGGGGAGACTACCTATTTCTGGCATGATCAGTGGACTCCCTTGGGACCCCTGCTTGACCTACTTGGTACCACTGGCCCCAGAGACCTGCGCATCCCTTCTTCCTCAAAGGTTGCATCTGCTTGCACGCCTCATGGGTGGAGAATCCCTCCTCCTAGATCAGACGCAGCTATGACCCTCCATGTCTACTTGACAACGATCTCAGTGCCTACTCACTCAACTATACCAGATTCAGTCTCCTGGTTTGCTGATGACGAGGACTGCAAAGGTTTTTCTGCATCCAAAACTTGGGAGGTGTTAAGACCACGACAACCCCTCAAGCCTTGGAGTGAGCTGATATGGTTCAAGGGTCAGGTACCTAAGCACGCCTTTCATATGTGGGTGGCTCACCACAATAGACTTCCAACTAAACAGAGACTTGCTGCTTGGGGCCTTCTTACAGACCAAAGCTGTTGTTTGTGCACTTCAATTCCAGAGACAAGAGACCACCTTCTCATCAACTGTAACTTCGCAACGGTGATCTGGAATCAAGTCTTTCATCGCCTTAGCCCATCGCAGAGTATGCCTTGCTCTTGGCCAGAATTACTATCTTGGATGCGACTATCTTCATCAAATTCACCTTCCCTCATCAGGAAAGTGGTGGCTCAAGCCTTGGTTTTTCACATATGGAAGCAGAGGAACAATTTGGTCCATAATGCGCAAGTCATTCCGCCTATGATTATTTTCAAAAACATCGATCGCGATGTCCGCAACATCATTAGCGGTAGAAGACACAAGAAACGGTGGAGAAATCTAATGCTCGCTTGGATTAGATAAGTCTCAAATCTTTCTCAAAACTATCTTAACCTTGTTTTAATTTTTTTGCCAAGGTTATTAACTACAAGGTTACTCATGTAATTCCTAAACACTTCATTTATAATGATATTAACATTCTTAGCAAAAAAGTTATGGCTCTTAATTAGTTATATTCAAGTAAAGAAATCAATGATTTAATGTTTCATAGTGGTGGCAATTTGCCTCTTCTTCTCTTTTGGTTTTATCCACATGTGACCAAATTTTTTTAAATTTAAGTTTTGTATAAGTTTTGTTTTTCTTGGCAGTATGCATTATAAAAAGGAAACTCTATAGTTGTACTTTAATTTGTTTTAATTTGTTGATCCACTAACTTCTTCGATAATCATTTATATGTATCATATTAACTTTAGGAGGTAGATTCCGCCACCTCTATCTTATGTGCTTAGCACATAAAATTTAGTGTTTTCTTTAAAATTGTAAGAATGGATAATATTCATATATAACGAGTTTGATCAGAGATTCTAAATCCATTAACAAAATGGTATTGAAGATAGATAAATAACTAGCTATAAATGGGGCTACAAATTGTATGTAATTTTACTTCAAGAAAATTAAGTAGGTTTCAGATAAGTAAGACTAGAAAATATAACTACTGTCAGAATTAATTGCTTAAAATGAAAATACAATTAATTTTGCAGGCTCTCTAATCTACTTGTAATATCATTACATACAAATCGGAGCCTATCATCTTTTTTCATCATCATCATCATAATCATAATTCCAACTCGTTCTGAGACGTCAATGAACAAAGTTAGATCTTCCCTTGTGTATACCTAGTTCGATAGTTTAGATAATTAGAAGCTATATGCTTATATCTAATTTATTTGTTGTCTTCTCTACTTCATTCTACTGTTGATGCATGCCTCCTGAAGCAAATTATACCATTTCATCTCCCAATTTTTTTTTGAGAAAACATAAACTAGTTGAGTAAAATAGATCTAGTGGGATTTTTTTCTAAATTGGAAATCGGAAAAGGAAACATTGACAATTCTTGAGGTAAAATTTTTTAGTTTAAAAAAGTTGGTAACATGGATGCTTGCAAGCTAAGGCTCTGGGCAAGAGTCCAAACTTTTTGACAAAGACCCTATTTTTTACGGCCTACAAAATCATTTTTTCTAAAGTGTGTGGCATTTCTTTATATTAAAAAGCATTTTAAAAACAGTGCAATTTGTAATATCTTATTCATTTGGTATGTTGGTTGTATAAACTATTTATTAAGAAAGCTCCGTTCCTTTAGGTTCCAAAGTGTACATCCACATGATATTGTATATGGTAGGGTACACCTTAAAATTAAAAAATTAGTAGGAATATTTCAGTTTTGTTTAGTCCTGAATTCGATTAAAATGTAAAATCAGAAATAGATGGTCTATTGATACGATCTCCCAAAGGAATACACTCTTCTTGGTATTTTAAACGGATAGATCCTTGAATGAATAAGGCGGAAGCGAATGGCTGCGTTGAGAACTACGAGTAGATCTCGGTAATCCGATCCAAAGGCTAACCACCTAAGGAACAAAGTGACTCTTCGGCTAACCACCTCGGAATCGGCGAGAACACACGGCTAACCACCTAGTGCTTGATTGTGATCAAAGAGCTAACCACTCAATGACCGGTTTGATTTCGTTGGCTAACCACCAAGAGATCGACAAGTTCAACAAAAGAACAAGAGAGAAATTTCTTAAGAAAAGATTTTATATCCAAAAGTCAATGATTATTCTCAAAGGAGTACATAGTTTATATAGGGAGAGAATTGAAGAGAAAGTACTAAAAACAATGCATGGAAAATAACAAAGTCTAATTAATTCATAAGACTAGGACTAAGACCATTGAATCTTGACTAATAATATCTCAAGGTGTGAACACCCTCTTGGCCTTCCACGTTCAATGAATCTCTTAGCATGCAAAGTTCCATGCAATTTATTCATGATATTTTCATGAAATTGGACCGTAAAGATGAAGCATAAGTCGTGCCTCGTTAAAACCTCTACTCGGAAAACCCATTGGGACAAAACCGAGTATAGGAAAAAGAGTACAACAACTTATGCTTAACGTCCAACCTCAAGAAAATATCGTAGCCGAAATTGAGGTAACGGCGTTGCGCATAAGCTGATCTTCTTCCTTGATCCGAACGTTATTAAGTAGCTCCTGAACAGCTCCGGCAAGCTCCCTTGTCTTGGACCGCGTAACGGGACCTTCGGGTATGATCAAGGCTTCTTCGTCCAAAGCATGCTCGTCCATGATCGTATCATCCCCCTCCTCTTGAAAAGGATTTGTCCTCAAATCGTCTTGATCTGCAACAAAAGGAATGATATCAGCAATATTGAAACTAGAGCTAACAGAGTACTTACCTTGGAGATCAATTTTGTAAGAGTTGTCATTTATCTTCTCCAAAACCGTGAATGGTCCATCAACTCTTGGCAAGAGTTTAGACTTCCGTTCTTCTGGAAACCTCTCTTTTCGTAAATAGATCCAAACGAGGTCGCCGGGTTCGAACGTTCTCTTGTGCCGTCCTTTGTTGGCATGTTTGCGGTATAGTTCGGTCTTACACTCGATGTTCTGTTTTGCCTTTTCGTGCATTTGTTTCACCAACTCGGCCTTCTTCTTTCCATCCATGCTTACACGTTCACTCAAAGGTAAAGGAGTTAAATCAAGAGGCGTAAGCGGGTTAAAGCCATAAACGAGTTGAAAAGGAGAAAAACAAGTAGTAGAATGCACGGCATGATTATATGCAAATTCTACGTGAGGTAAACAATCTTCCCACGACTTAAGATTCTTTTTGATCACAGTTCTTAAGAGTGTCCCTAAAGTCCTGTTAACTACCTCGGTTTGACCATCGGTTTGTGGATGACAAGTAGTAGAGAAACAAAGCTTAGTTCCTAGCTTAGACCATAGGGTCTTCCAAAAATAACTTAGAAACTTGGTATCCCTATCCGAGACTATGGTCCTAGGCATTCCATGTAATCGGACAATCTCCCTAAAGAACAAGTCGGCAATGTTAGAGGCATCATCAGTTTTATGGCAAGGTATGAAATGGGCCATCTTAGAAAATCTATCCACCACAACAAAGACTGAATCACTACCTTTCCTAGTCCGGGGTAATCCTAAGACGAAGTCCATCGAGATGTCGGTCCATGGTGCACTAGGAATCGGTAAAGGAGTGTACATACCTTGGCCTTGGCTTTTGGACTTAGCGAACTTACATGTGGTGCATCGACTACAAACTCGTTCCACGTCACGCTTCATGTGCGGCCAAAAGAAATGGTCTTGTACGATTGAAAGAGTTTTGGCCACGCCAAAGTGTCCCATCAAGCCTCCACCGTGTGCTTCCCTAACAAGAAGATCTCGCAAAGACGAGTTAGGAATGCAAAGACGGTTTTTATAAAACAAGAATCCATCACTTCTAAAATATGATCCCGAAGCAAACTTTGCACAAGTAAGAAATACTTCCTGAAAATCGGGATCGGTTGCGTATGCTCCCTTGATCATCTCAAATCCGAGAATTTTGGCATCTAGAGTCGAGATCAATGTATATCTCCGAGATAAAGCATCGGCCACCACATTCTCCTTGCCTTTCTTATATTGGATCACATACGGAAAAGTTTCCATGAACTCCATCCAACGGGAATGCCTCTTGTTCAACTTCTGTTGGCTTTTCAAGTGCCTAAGTGATTGGTGATCGGTGTGAATCACGAACTCCTTCGGCCAAAGATAGTGTTGCCACGTTTGGAGTGCACGGACTAAGGCGTAGAGCTCCTTATCGTACGTCGGGTAGTTGAGAGTAGCTCCACTAAGTTTCTCGCTAAAGAAAGCAATTGGTTTTTTTTCTTGCATTAGCACGGCTCCTATACCTACACCAGAAGCATCGCACTCAATTTCAAACGTTTTCATAAAATCAGGTAAAACGAGAAGAGGGGCGTGAGTAAGCTTGTGTTTTAAGAGCTGAAAAGCATCCTCTTGAGCTTGTTCCCATTTAAAGCCCACGTCCTTTTTGATCACTTCGGTTAGTGGTGCGGCAATGGTGCTGAAATTCCTAACGAACCGTCGATAGAATCCAGCTAAGCCGTGAAAGCTTCGGACCTCACCAACTGTCTTAGGACTCGGCCAATCTTGGATTGCCTTGATCTTGTCCTCATCAACCTGTATGCCCTGAGAACTCACCACAAAACCTAGAAACACAACGTTATCCGAACAAAAAGAACATTTCTTAAAGTTACCAAAAAGAAGTTCTTTCTTAAGCACGTCTAGGACCAAACGCAAGTGTCCTACATGGTCATCAAGAGTCTTACTATAAACCAATATGTCATCGAAATAGACAACAACAAAGACACCTATAAATGATCTAAGAACATGGTTCATAAGACGCATGAAAGTGCTAGGTGCGTTTGTAAGGCCAAACGGCATGACAAGCCACTCGTATAAACCGTGTTTAGTTTTGAAAGCGGTTTTCCATTCATCACCTTCCTTCATCCGGATTTGGTGGTAACCACTTTTCAAGTCGATTTTAGAAAATATACTAGACCCATGAAGTTCGTCTAACATATCATCTAACCTAGGAATCGGATGGCGATACTTTACCGTAATATTGTTGATGGCTCGGCAATCAATGCACATTCGCCACGATCCGTCTTTCTTAGGAACAAGTAGCACTGGAACGGCGCATGAGCTCATACTCTCTCGGATAAGACCCTTCTCCATAAGTTCACCGACTTGTCGTTGGAGTTCCTTGGTCTCTACCGGGTTGGTTCTATATGCGGGCCGGTTTGGAAGTGTTGCTCCGGGAACAAAGTCTATTTGATGTTCTATTCCACGGATGGGAGGTAAGCCGCATGGGCTATCTTCCGGAAATACATCACTATATTCCTGCAAAAGAGACAACACATTGCTCGGGAGATCCGGCTCGGGGTTAGTAATGCTAGTGAGAGCATCCTTAAAAATAAGCAAAACGAAAGGTTGCTTAGTGACGAGAGCATGCTTAATCTCACTCGGCCTCACAAAAAGAGTTTCTTGCCTCACGGGTTTTCTCTCAACGGCCTTTTGCTGGGCTTTTCTCGAACTCTCACTCTTATTTTTAGTGTAAGAAGTGTTTAGGGGGTCGCTCACATTGTTTTTACCTCGGTTTTGCTCAAGCGTGAGCTGGTCTAGATACACCTCGTGTGGGGTCAAAGGTGCAAGAGTGATCTTCCGGCCTTGGTACTCAAAGGAATGCTTGTTAGTGTACCCATCATGAATCACCCTTCGGTCGTACTGCCATGGCCTTCCAAGTAGAATGTGACCAGCTTCCATGGGTAACACATCGCAAGTGATCTCATCCTCATATCGGCCAATCGACAAAGGTACCGAAACTTGTTGTGTAACCGTGAGTTGTTTTTGGTTACTCAACCACCTTAGACTGTACGGCCGTGGATGTTTCCTCATCTCCAAGTTCAGTTTCTCCACCAAAGTTGTACTAGCGACATTAGTGCAACTTCCGCCATCGATGATTAAGCTACACACCTTGTTCTTAACTTTGCACCGAGTGTGGAACAAGTTTTCCCGTTGCTCGTCTACTATGGATTGCTCTTGAGAAAGAAGAACACGTCTAGCCACAAGTAGTTCTCCCTCTACCGCGTGTTCATCATCGTCATCATAGATTGGTTCGGGATCGGATTCCTCCTTATCATCTTCGGTCACGATCTCTCCACTTTCCAACATTAACATCGCACGTTGGTTCGGGCACTTATTCGCATAGTGTCCTTTGCCCCTACACTTAAAACATTCGATGTCACGATTACGAATAGATGTAGAAGTTTCGGCCTTACCCTTGTAGTCATGACCGGACGAGCTAGGTTTGTAGTCCGTTTTTGGTTTAGAATCGGTACGGGTCGGGTAAGTCGGCTTCTCGCTTTTGGTGTAGTTTGGTTTAGTCACGAAAGGTGTTCGTGTGATACCCTTCCTCTTAAGTTGCCGCTCCACGAGAATGGCCTTATGTAACATCTCCTCTATGGTGTCATAAGTTTGCATCTCCATCCTATCTTGTAAATCTCGATTCATTCCGCTGAGGAATCGGGCCATAGTTGCATCACCGGGTTCGTCTACATCGGCTTTGAGCATGAGTTTTTCCATTTCCTGGAAGTAGTCCTCAACTCCTCTACTCCCTTGTGATAACCTACGCAACTTCTGGTGTAGCTCGCGGTGGTAATGGACTGGTACGAATCGCTTCCTCATGATTGACGACATTTCTCTCCACGTCTCCACGGGGTTTTCTCTATTGCGTCTCCTGTTTGTCACCACTTGATCCCACCAGTCAATAGCATAATTATGAAATTCGGTAGCGGCTAACCTGACCTTCTTGTATTCGGAAAAGTTTTGGCAATCAAAGACCAAGTCGATCTTCTTTTCCCACTCTAGGAAAGCATCGGGATCGTTTGTTCCGTAGAAGGATGGAATGCGAAGCTTCACGCTGCCAAGATCATTGTCATTTCTCCTTCGGGCCAGGGGTTGTCTAGGCATGTTATCTTCGGAGAAGTCATGGAATGGATTGTAGAACTGCTCGTCTCGTTGATTTTGTTGATTTCGCCGGTTTTGCCTATGTCTAGGCGGTACTCGCGGACTCCTTTGAGCAATGCTATGGTCGTCGGATCCATGACTCTCGGCCAAGTTGCCTTCCCGAGCTATGCCTTGGTTGGTTCTTTCGTTTCTTTCTTGTCTATTCGGTGTTCCAACACTAAGAGCGGCTATTTGGCCTCTCATTTCGTTTAACATTGTGGACATAGTATCCATTTTGCGATTAATTTCGCGATCTCTTCTTCTCCTTGTCCGTGAATCATCACTTCCATCAGACATTTTTCCCTCGCAAAAGAAACAAACACGTTAGTAAAATAATCCTCACAAGTGTTTCACTCAAGTGTTTCGCACAATTCTCACAATATCCTCACACACACACAAGAAGTTCTCCTCGGTTCTTAAGGAACTAAATCGAAACAATTCGATGGTTAGCTTCAAAAACCAAATCGTCAAACTAAAGATAGATAGAGAAGAAATACGACCAAAAATTTTTTTTTTTTTTTTTTTTAAACTTGTCTTTTCGTTTTTTTTTTTTTTTTTTTTTTTTTTTTTTTTAAATATATAATTGGTTTGATACAGAAGATAGAAAGAAAAGAGAGAAAAAATTAAATATGAAGAGATAGAAAAATAATTAGAAAAAACCGTTTTTTCAAGAGTGTGGCTCTTGATACCACTTGATACGATCTCCCAAAGGAATACACTCTTCTTGGTATTTTAAACGGATAGATCCTTGAATGAATAAGGCGGAAGCGAATGGCTGCGTTGAGAACCACGAGTAGATCTCGGTAATCCGATCCAAAGGCTAACCACCTAAGGAACAAAGTGACTCTTCGGCTAACCACCTCGGAATCGGCGAGAACACACGGCTAACCACCTAGTGCTTGATTGTGATCAAAGAGCTAACCACTCAATGACCGGTTTGATTTCGTTGGCTAACCACCAAGAGATCGACAAGTTCAACAAAAGAACAAGAGAGAAATTTCTTAAGAAAAGATTTTATATCCAAAAGTCAATGATTATTCTCAAAGGAGTACATAGTTTATATAGGGAGAGAATTGAAGAGAAAGTACTAAAAACAATGCATGGAAAATAACAAAGTCTAATTAATTCATAAGACTAGGACTAAGACCATTGAATCTTGACTAATAATATCTCAAGGTGTGAACACCCTCTTGGCCTTCCACGTTCAATGAATCTCTTAGCATGCAAAGTTCCATGCAATTTATTCATGATATTTTCATGAAATTGGACCGTAAAGATGAAGCATAAGTCGTGCCTCGTTAAAACCTCTACTCGGAAAACCCATTGGGACAAAACCGAGTATAGGAAAAAGAGTACAACAACTTATGCTTAACGTCCAACCTCAAGAAAATATCGTAGCCGAAATTGAGGTAACGGCGTTGCGCATAAGCTGATCTTCTTCCTTGATCCGAACGTTATTAAGTAGCTCCTGAACAGCTCCGGCAAGCTCCCTTGTCTTGGACCGCGTAACGGGACCTTCGGGTATGATCAAGGCTTCTTCGTCCAAAGCATGCTCGTCCATGATCGTATCATCTATGTAACTATATTATGTGGAATCACCATTCAAATACTATGGATAATTTTTTTGCCTATCAGTCTTTTTCTTAAAGTATATGCACTAAACTATAACTCGAATAATCTGACAGAAGAGTACAATTCTACCCACTATTTATAAGTATAAACACTAAATTATGCAATTCATTTGAAATGAAATCTAGTTAGATTATTTTACATCAGAAATATTTTGCTTTTTGAAATAGAATACATGAATTGTAATCATTTATTATAAATATGTATGATTTAAATAATCATTTTTAATTAAATTAATTGAGTAATTCTGGACCGAAGTCTCTAAATATTTTCATCGAAATTTCTGACATCCATAAAATGGTTATACTTGCCAGTTCTTTTTTTAAACAAACATATTTTCAACAAACTTGTTCAACAAGAAACAAAAAATCATTAAAACACAAATACATATAAAAAAAAAGTGAAAAAATAATAATCATACAACAAAAAAATAAGCTCAGGAAATTGGCTATCGACTCGAGGTTTTGGAGCTAACTAGATAATATGTCCTCTTAGTTGCATTTGTTTCCATTCCACCAGTCGTCGCAAAAGTTCTTCTACCTGCTCAAAACATTTTTTGTATTTTTTATTGTTAAATGTGTTATTCCTCCATAAAGTTAATTCTACAACCATGATAAAACTTACAGAAAAAAATACAAACTAATATTTATTACCTCGGAAGGTTCTTGTAGAGAATATGTAGCATTCGTTTCCTTTGGAACTTTGGACACAAGTATACCAAAACCTTGTCCTTTGTCTCTCAGTACCTACACACATCAGTACATACATTGATTAATCAGTCTATAAAAGCTAAACACAGAAGTTAAAAATACAGAAAATATGAACAAACTATATATAACCCTCTAAATTAGGTAAAAAACTGGGGTTGTAGATAGTAAATATTTACCTTAAAAGCATCCTCGTCCGTACGATCATCTCCGATGTAGATGGGTAAGACATTGTTAGAGTGAGCGAATCCTAAAGATTCAAGCAAGAACTCAAGAGCTTTGCCTTTGTCCCACTTGATGGTTGGTCGGATCTCTATAACTTTTCTTCCTTGTGTTAATCTCAGTTTTGGATACTCACTCAATATCGATGTTACGTGTTCCACAACTACTCCCCAGTCCTATAATTACGAATCAATAACACGTTATAAACTTTAGCGTTTTGGTAATAGGTTAGAGAATATTTGTGATTTCGATTTACTTTTTTTTTTTTTTTACATTTTGATCAACACAACGGTAATGCACGGAGACACAAAACTTGTTGTTCTCGACGCTTGCTCCTTTTACTTCTCCCATTTTCTCCACTAGACGCTTAGTGACCTATACAATAAGTTCATATATGTTATTATTAAATAGATCTCGTTATATTAGTTAGCTTGGAGATGACGCATGAATAAATACAGATTCTTAACTATTTTTTAGTACTGTAGAAAAAGGTAAGATACCTGGTCAATCATGGGCAAGAACTCATTCGCCGCTTGGAAAAGAACACCTTTGTTGTTCTGTGTCCCAAAAAAGCAGAAAACCTAGGTTAATATGAATCTCTTTTGCCCATCTCTTTATCAATCAGCATATGTATGTTTATTTATGTTAAATACCTTGTTGTGTTTGGTTTTCTTGGAAGGTCCTTTAATATCCATTCCATGGCTACCGGCATAGTAAAGTCCAGGGAGTTTCACGAATCTACGAACCTAAATATCAAAAAAGAAGAAAAACAACACATGAGTTTGTTTTTCTTATAACCGGAAGATACCAAACCGAATGGTTATATATATATATATATATTTTTTTTTCTTATATATATATATACCGGAAAAACATGAGTTTGTTTTTCTTGCCCATCTCTTTTGTTTGTTTATAATGGATATATATATAAACATAGAAAAAATGTTTCAAGGTAACCTTATCAAGGCATCTTCCGGTGACAATCGCAGTAGGGAAATATCTAGCGACGCCTTTCACGGCCTCTCTCATCTGAGAACCAAATGTTATTTTTAGAAAATTTGAACATCGCAAAAACAGAGGAAGAATCAAGAAGTGAGAAGCAAACCTCCTCGGTCATGTAAGCGTGGTCTGGATTTTCTACAATGGGCGATAATGTACCGTCATAATCAAGAAACATAACGATCTGTTTCCCTTTCGAACCTTCCACGATCTCTTCAAACATGCTTAACGCCGAGGGGTGTTGAGCCATCCAAGAAGAGTCTTCTTCGTCACTGGAGGAGTCAGGTAGGGAGGAAATGTTTCCAGGTCGGGTCCGGGTCGGGGAAGAAGCTCTCATGGCTTCGATCCAAGTGTTGATCGGCTCAGCCTCTAGCTTCTGCACAAGTTTCTTCCGGGGAATGCTGATGTATCGGCCACCACCAGGAGAAAAAAGAGATTGGTTCGATACGGGAACCCTAACCGCGACTCCGAGGCTGCCTTTTGCATCGGAAATTAAAGCATTATGATTAGTCATTGGGGTTTAGGGAAAAGAAAACAGAGGAGAGGGTCGAAAAACAAATGGGGGGGGGGGAGAGAGAGAGGAAAGGGGTTTGGTGTGAGAAAGACAAGTTGTCAAGTCTTAGTACAATGTAATGATAATGGACATAATGTTTGGTCAATTTATAAACTTCCTCTCGAAGAGTGAAAGAGCTTATTCCTTGTACTTCTCCTGCCACATCACTCCTGTTTGTTTCATTTTATCTTTTTTTTTTTTGAAACTTATTTATTTTTATTTTTATTAAGATTTTAATTCGAGGTTCATAAAAGTTAATAAAATATATATTTTTGTTAACAGAAAGTTGGATCCATTATTACGTTGTATTTGTTAGTTTTGTGTTGTTAAAAACTTTGAACAATATTGTATCACCAATCAAACCTAATATTTGTAGGAGTTTCATAAAGTTTACTCAGTTTATGTAACTCAAATTCAATTCCAACAATATTAAAATATAAATTTTTAATTGGTTAAAGTAATAGCATGTAAAAAAATAGAAAATGTACAATTCAAGGTAAAGAAAATTTATCATATAAAATTGAGATCAATTGCTAGAATTTTTTTTTCTTTTTTGAAAGTTAAAGTACGATTTTCTTAAATAATAGTTATAGTTTTCAATATTAGTTCGCTTCATATATAAATTGAATTGTAGCAAAGATGAAAGATCGGATTATTTACTTTAAAATTATGGTTTTCCTACACTTATATTTGTGTTATTCATCTGCTATTGTTGTTATCAAGACATTTTCAATGAGTTTTTTTTCTTTGAGGTTGGATGCAAATAAAATAAGTAATAATGTTTCTAAAGTGGTAGCTTTTGGTGCAAGTTGTTTCTCTCTCTCTCTTTCTGTCTATTCGCTTCCTTTTTTCCCTGAAAAAACATTTTAATTATTATCGATTATAATTTTTCTTGTTTCTTTTAATCGATTATGGTTAGGAGTTAGGACTCAAAAGAATAATACCAATTGGGTCCGATCGGTTAGACGAAGAAATACAAATTTTTTTGAGGGTACAAATAACAGTACGAAGATGATAGTACAGTTGTTAGCAGTATGTAATGATTAGATATGAAATTACGATAAAAAACAGTAATGATACATTGTTGATTGGTTATGCAAGAGAGAATACATATTTGTAAAGTAGGAGTACAAAAATTATGATGTTACCATTCAAAGCCACTAAGGATAGTGCATATACAAAATAAACAAAATATAACAAATGAACATAACATTCGTTTTTAGGTCGGCTGCCTATTTCCCGCTTTAGAAATATCACTAAAAGTAAAACGATTTACCTCTAGACTTTTTACCTTTTCATTTTACTACACAAACTATTTATACTCATAAAAAACTACACAAATGATATATCATGGTTTTTACCGGTTTTTGACCATGATTTAACCCCGTTTTATCGAGTCTTTTTGGTGTTTTTCGATTGTTCTAGAGTCTTTGCATGTTTATGTACATGTGGAGATTAATTGGAGGTTATGGAGTATTTTGGAGCATTGTGGAAAAAGGAGATGAAGTCGGTAGGATGGATTCGAAATTGCCGTCAGATATTGGTGTCGATCGACGCAGACCCATGACGAAAATTAGCTTTCCAGTTTTGATGATTTCCTTTTCGCCCATAAGTTTCAGAAGTTTACAAATTGAGCCCTGCACGAATTTCCTATTATATATTCAGTTTTCTTTTAGTTTTTAGTATCTTATCTTTTATTCAATACTTAGAGATTGAGAGAGTTTTTGAAAGCTAGGGAGACAAATTTTCTTTATCTCTTATTAATGCAGTATTATTCAGTCATCATGTTTTCTGCATCCATGTCGGAGTAGTTTTTTTGTTAGGTTTAGGGTTATTCAAGGGTTAAAGTTGAATTGTTAGATTCATATAATTGATTAGGATAATCATCTTGTTTTTCATCTAAGTTTATTTTTAATGCTTGTTCTAGTTTGATCACCTAGAATTAAGATATTAGGTTAATGAATTGATACGAGAGTATAATTGATTTCCTGAACTATCTTAGATGAGCAAAATTCATATTTGCAAAGAGATTTGGTTTAGGGATTTTGTGAGTAATTGAAGCTGAACTTTAATCCTTGTTTAAGTTGTTAGAATTCGCAAAGAGATTTGGTTTTCTAGGATTTAAGCATAGATAGCTTTCGCAACGAGAGTTGGTTATCTTTACATTCGTGTCCAAGCTCAAGAACTGCTCTTAATAAAATCCTATCGTTTTTTGTTGAATCTACAATTTAGCTTTACGTGAGAATTTTCCAAAAGCCTAACTATTTTGTCTTGAATTGAATTTAAATCAAATACCACTTTCACTTGTTTTTATTTACTCCTGAAATCATATTTACATTATTCACTTAGCATAATTCGAAATTGGAATTCCATAATGTGATTGAGATTCTCGGTGATTCAACCCCTACTGCAACGATCTCTTAATTTGAGAGAGTAGTTTAGGGTTAAATTTGAGCATATCAACAAACTATTTTTATTTTACTACACAAATTATATATATTGATGAAAAAACTATATAAAGTAATTATCTCTTCAGAATTGACCAAACAAAATTGGTTTACCTCTGGCGAAATAAACTAATATCATGTTTTAGAAATCCGATAAGTATATATGCCTATTCTCTCCTCTAGAAGTGCAACGAGAACGTTTCACCCTACACTTTTACTCTTTGTTTTACTACACAAATAATTTAAATTGATCATAAAACCATATGAATTTTTTTATCCCTTCACTAAATAAAATCGGTTTAGCTAATTTTAACCTTAAGTTAAGTAAACCGTAACCGCGTTTTAATATCCTTATGAGGTCATACTAACCTGAAAGGCATTAAGAAGATCCCATGCGCAGGGGAAAGTGGGCTTGGAATAATGCCTACCTTCTGACTGAAAACCATCATTAAGGAAGATAGTATGCTCCTAAACCCCGCTAGAAAGATGGAAGCAAAGACATAGTAGATGAAAATCGGTTTGACTCCCGCAGACAAGATCAGTGACAGGCGGGAAAAAAAACTCCAATATACACTATCACCTGATAAAACTGCAACACATCATGAAAATAATTCTTTGTTTCACAATATTGCAGACTTCTTCTCGTTATGATAATAATACTAGGTATAAGATGTAGTGATCAGCATACAGTTAATGCATAAAATTTGTTGTTCCATGTCATACCCATGATCTTTCTCATGTAGCATTCGATACCACACTCACATTTTCTACACTTACAAATGAGAACTAAAGATAGATTGGCACATTTTTCCAAAGTAAATGCTTCATTTTGATAAGTTTTGAGATATATCCTATTTTCCATATAAAACGAGTGATCAACTTTCATTTATTGAATACTATATTAAGGCGCGCGTTAATACGCGGATAATCGTATTAAAAATTATTCAGATAAATATTTTAGTTTTAATTAATAATCCATTGAATTATTAAAATATTTTGAAATACTATTTAAAATGGGTCTTAAATCATTATATGTACAACTTTTATCTTAATTTTCATTTTTTAATTCATATCATGTGGATCATATATATATATATAAGTGTAATTCAACTCATATTTCTAATAACAAAGAAAAAAAACTATATTCTTATTCATAATGTGGAAAAACGATATATTTCTCCACCAGAAGTATAATATCTAAGCATATACTGCCCAGTAGTATATCGCTGTTTATATCCACACCATACAAAATGTTCATGCATATTTCTCCACCAAATGGAATGTTCATGTCTATATATCCACCAATTTGATTTGGTTCGAATTTGGATCGGTTAATGGTGGTTTAGAGTTTTCTTAATCACATCTTAACCACAGTAAACCGGATTACGACCCGATTAGATCCGGATTACCCGATTACCCACAGTAAACCAACTAATAAAACCAAAAAAAAAAATGTTTCTCTCTTTCAAATCGCAAAATTCCCAAAACCAACGATGAACCCTAGAAAAAAAATTTCTTCAAATTGAGTGAAATTGACGATGGAATCAGACACGACGGCGCTTGATTCCGACACGACGGCTAGTGTAAGATTAAACGAGGAAGATACGATGGCTATTGTCACTATAAATGGGGAAAAGTAGAACAATGAATACAACGATGAAGCACAAAAACGCGATGACAAAAGATACTACGAAGAAGCAGAGGAACGAGAAGAGTTTCGGATCGAGCAAATGTTAGAAGCATATGAGGATGAAGCGCCAATCCGTCACGATGTTGTGCCCGATAGTGACAGCGATGAAGAAGAAGATGACGAGGTTAGAGAGAGAGCTCAAGAGATAGCTCGTACATACATCAGTCGTGGTGATGGTAGTTTGTATAAGAAGCAGAAGTTCATCAATGGATTGGCCTTCAAAGAGACAGTCGTAGACTATGCTCTAAGAACAGGCCGCAACTTATGGCAATACAGGTATGATAAGTTGAAGTTTGGGTTTAAATGTGCTGGTGGTGGTGAAAAGAAGGGTGAAGTATGCAAATGGCAAGTCTATGCATCACTTCTTCCTAAAAATTCAAAGTGGAAGGTTAGCAAGTTTATAGATAAGCACACATGTATCCCTAATGGTGAGTGTCAACTGCTTAGGGAACCTGTGATAAGTAGGTTATTTGTTGATAAGATTAGAGAGGAGCCGGACTACTACATGCCTAAGAAGATATAAGAAATTATCTTGGAAATGTGGGGAATCACTGTGACTAGGCATCAATGTCATAATGCTAGGGGTGCAGCACTGAGGTGGATTGCAAAAGAGTATGATCAACAATTTGCACGACTTCAAGACTATGCGGCTGAGATCGTAGTAGCAAATCCTGGTTCAAGTGTTTCGGTAGAGACTGTGAAGAACGATGCAGGTGAAGACGTATTCAACAGATTCTATGTATGTTTGGATGTCTTAAGGACAACATGGAAAGAGACTTGTAGACCATTAATAGGAGTGGATGGTACATTCATGAAGCATAAGATCAAGGGACAAATCTTGGTGGCTTTAGGTAGAGATGCAGATAATGCTATATATCCAATAGCATGGGCTGCGGTACAGGTGGAGAACAAAGACAACTGGTTATGGTTTGTGAAGAAGTTGAAAACTGACTTGGGACTACTTGATGGTGAAGGGTACATCATGATTTCATATCGTCAAAAGGTAAGGACTCCACACTCACTTATAACTGTTTTTTCTATATTAGTTGTCACTGTTTTTTGCAGGGACTAATAACAGCTGACTTGCCACTGTTTTTCTAGGGATTGATAAGAGCTGTAGAGATGGCATTACCTAAGATTGAACATAGAAAGTGTATGAAACATATATACGAGAATCTGAAGAAGATCCATCCTGGCAAAAAGCAGATGAAGCCACTGTTATGGAGCTTGGCATGGAGCTATAATGAAGCCGAGTTTGATGTAAACTTGGACATGATTAGATGCTATGATGTTAGAGTGTATGATGATGTGTTGAAGACAAAGCCAAAGACATGGTCTAGAGCCTACTTCAAGCTTGGGAATTTATGTGAAGATGTTGAAAATAATTTAACTGAGTCATTCAACAACACTATCAACAAGGCAAGAGAGATGCCTTTTGTCCCAATGCTAACTATGATAAGCCGGCTTGCTATGGCTAGGATTGCTAGAAAATATGCTAAATCTCACAGTCATAATGGTAAGTTGTAGTTGTTTGCTTCTTAGTTGTCTTGTTTTGCTTGTTTGTTGCTATGTGTTTTTTGCTTGTTTGCTTCTTAGTTGTCTTGTTTTGCATCAGGTATATGTACACCGTGCGTCAGCAAGTTCCTTCTCAAAGAATATGAAGATGCAAAAATATGCAAGGTCACTCGAAGCACAAATAGAGTCTATGAATCTAAGATAAGTGGATGTGGTCATAGAGTGAACTTGGAGAAGTACACTTGTACATGTAAGAAGTGGGAAATCACTGGAATTCCATGTGAACATGCATATGGAGTCATTCTTACAAAGAAACTACAAGTCGAGGACTATGTCTGTTAGTGGTTTCGGAATGCTTTGTGGAGGAGAAACTATACAGATGGTATTATCCCAACCAAAGGTAAACCATTCTGGCCAAAGACCAAGGAGCCTGATGTCGTTGTACCTCCTCTACCTCCTGGACAAACAGAGAAAAACAAGATCACTAAGGCTGACAAAAAGAGGAAGAAAGGTGCGAATGAATCCCCAACCAAAGCTCAACCAAAAGAAAAGAAAAGGATTATGCATTGTGGTGTTTGCAAATCTACTGAGCACAATAGCAGGTTTCACAAAAAGGTATGTATTGTGTACTTTAGGATCATGCATTATGGTGTTCCATGTGTCTTATCTCGTGGTTTATTATCTTGTAGGACAAACAAAGTAAAGGTAATGTTTTTCAAGCCACTCAAGGTGAATCTTCTCAAGGGATAGTCACTCAAGCTTCTCAAGGAACTCAGTGAAGATGAGACCATAGCTCTGCTCTGTTTTAGTAGTTTAAGATCGGTATTTGTTTTGGCGAAACATGTAATAGCCTAATCTATGTTTTGTGAACTAATTGGCTTTGTTTCTGATGACATTTGTTTCGGATAACCTTTTTGTTTCAGATTACATTTGTTTCGTATGTGATTTGGGTCTACAACAATATTTGGTCTTTTGTTTAGTTTTACTACTAAAGAAGAACAAGAAACCACAAGAACAAAACACAAAACATTGTAAACACATAAACCATAATCGTGTTTTACTACAAAACAAGAACACACATACATAAGGGACAAGAACTAAGGGACAAGAACTAAGGGACAAGAACACACACATATACTAAGGGACAAGAACTAAAACACCACTTGTTCAAACGATCAGTACCACACAAACATACTACTTCAACACACACACAGTAAACCCAATCATGATCATGCACCCAATCAGTACAATAATCATCATTTTCTTCATGTTACATGATGACTCCATCAAGACAGCTTCGACCCTCTCAAATATCTCCTTCTCAAGCTTCGTAAGGACCTTCTCAAACACCATCTGCTCAAACTCTTCCCTCTCTTGAAACCTCTTTGAGCTCTTTCTCAAATCTCACATTTTTCACTTGCAAAGCCTCAATTTCATCTAATAAAGCTCCATCTACCCAATTGAATGCATGCTCGTCATTGATAAGCTACAAAATCAGTGTAAAGATCAAATCATTACAAACATTACAAATCCAAATCGAAACGCAAAAAACCCATACAGACCTTCATAAACAATCGATACCTTTTGAGCTGCAGTGTATCCACATCGATAGTACCGACGGAAAGGATTTGGGTCGGATTTAGAGATCAATGCCACAATCGAGCTTCCACACCAACATCTCTTAGGAACTCACACAACTATTCCTCTCACACGGCGACTTGATGTTGAAGACGAATACCCAGAGTTAGTCATCTCTCACGGTGTATGTGTCGGAATTGTGAATCAATTTCACAAAATCTCGAATTTCTGGATTTAAGGTTCTAAGCTTTTTTGATTTGGGGATTTGGGTATATATTACCGTTGGAACGAAAGAGGTAAGGATAAGTTGGGTCGGGTTTTGATTATATTCGGATCGGGTTCTGGTTTGCTCGACATTCGGTTAATTTGGTTTGGTCTCCGGTTTAGATCGGTATCATTTCAAATTCGAACCAAATCAAATTGGTGGATATATAGACATGAACATTCCATTTGGTGGAGAAATATGCATGAACATTTCGTATGGTGTGGATATGGACAGCGATATACTATTGGGCAGTACATGCTTAGATATCATACTTCTGGTGGAGAAATAAATCGTTTTTCCTCATAATGTATATATAATAGTTATGTGATAAAATCGTTAAAAAATACAAATAATGTAAAATTAAATTAAAAAATGTAATGTTAATAATCTCATAAAACCTATAAGTTTATTTTAATAGTAAATATATTTTTATTATCTTCTTTACTTGTATAATTTTACTTCATACAATTTTCTTTTTAAAACCATAAAAAGAACCAATACTGTTTTAACCAGCAAAATTTCATTTTTTGTAATATTCTATAGTTACGTATGTTGAAAAATGTGTTTAAAGTTTTTTTTGTTCTTTGACATAGTTGTGGATGTCTTAAAATTTTAAATTTAAATATCAATATCTTTCTAATTATTTTATGTTTATATATTCTATTGTTTTCTTAAACATAATAAACACCAGGAGTGTGACGATCGACACTAAGCAATGACGAGGAAATCACAATTTACCAGTTTTGAAGATTTCTTTTTCGTATCAGAAGTTCCAGAAGTTTACAATAAAAGCCCATCACGAATTTTCAGACTATTTATATTGTTTTCTTTTAGGTTTTTAGACATACATCTTATTTCTACTAAGTCAAAGAGAGATTGTTTTTGAGAGCTATTAGCTTTTCGGGGATTTCAAAAGTTGATGACAAATTGTTAGAGTTGAGTTACTGGTAGGATTTATCTTATTGTTCTTCATCTAAATTGCTTTAACTCTGATTTTAGGATTGATCACCCTGAATTAGATATCCTATGTTGATTTAATTAAATGCGACAACATTGATTAAGAACTGGAACTAAGTCTTAGATGAGCAAAATTACTTACTTGCAAAGAAATTTAATTTAGGGATTTTGTGAACAAATAGAACATGAATTAAGTATTAGATAGTTTTCGCAGTGAAAGTTGGTTAACTTTACAATGATGTTTCGAGTTCTAGACATGCGCTTAACAAATCTTGACAGTCTTTCATTGTGCAATTTAGAGTCAAACCTGAGAATTCCCCATTTTTGTCCAACTAATTTTAAGAACAAACAATATTCATATGTTTTTTACTTGTTCTTTTTATAAATTTACATTGCATCTTAGCTTAATTTAAATTCAGAATTTAATTGTGTCATTGCGATTCCTTGTGATTCGATCCCTAAATACTAATGCGGTCTCTTAATTTGAGAGAGTATCTCATGATAAATTTGAGCATATCAACAATCAACCACGGTAACAAAACAACACGAAAACCACACAGGTGTAGATCAACACTATCACTAGGTGTCGGTCGACGCCCCCACGGCCTTGTGTCGCTCAACACCACCTCCTGGTGTGTCTATTGACACCCCACAGACCTACTGTTTGTGTCGCTCGACACTACCTCTTGGTGTCGGTTTGATAAACCCTATATCTTACCCACTTTACTATCAATTTTCATACTTATTTTGTGGATTTTATTACCCCTATCAACCAAAAAAGATAGTTTTCTCGTATACATAGGCTTTGAGGTCCCAACAATTTTTTTTTTTAACAACATAATACTTCATTGATTTCATGGTTTACATAAGCTCAATTAAAGTGTTTTTTATAAGGAATCAGCCAAACAATTTGTTGTCCTTGGGATAAAGCTAACACTAGCAACATTAAAACAAGCTCAAAGTTGATAAATGTCATAGACAATTCCATGAAGATTCGAACTTACGTAGCTAAGGTTTATGGCTCGTACCATTTATAAAGAGTCGGTCCTCACCGATATACTCTGAATGTTGTCTTCAAGGGCTTGGGATAGAGCAGCTTTTATAGCCAATCCTTCCGCTTGAAGTGGTGAATTCACAAAGTTTAGTTTAATTGAGCTCTTGGTGAATGTCTTGGTCAGATGGTGATGGAAGGTCCATCCCCATCCAGTAGTGAGTGAGTCCTTTTTCCAAGCTGCATCGGTGTGGCATACAACATATGCACTTGGAAGTTCCTCAGTGGCCTCTATCCTGCTTAAAACAAGGGCTTTATGGGGCTGTCCCAATAGCCATCCTCGAGCATCAACAATAGACTTTGTCATCACCTCACTAGGGAGACAGTCTTTCTTGGAGAATACCAAGTTATTATGGCTCTTCCAAAGATTCCAGCAAATCCAAGGTGTCAGCTGTCCAGTGTCCATTCCTGTAGGTGGGAGTCCTCTGATACCCTGAGTTTCTTTCCAGAGCTCCGGAATACTTGTTGAGGAAAGATTGTTCACTAGATTTTCCAGTGGTGCCATACTCTATACCTGCTCTGCAAAACTGCATTTGAAGAGCAGGTGGTTCACTGTTTCAGGAATCCCGCATCGTTGACAAGCAGGGTTAACTTCAGTGATCCTCTCTGCTAGTCTCTCCCCCACTGGAAGTGCTCTACATGCAGCTTTCCTGAGGAAATGCTTGATCTTTGGTGCAGTTTTTAGATTCCATATTAGGGGTTCCAGTCCATGTCAATCTTCTAAGGTGACATGTTTATCTGCTTTTGAGTTGTGTAATAACTTGACTTAATGGTATACTCACCATTCTTAGTCTTTAGCCATATTCTTTTATCAGTGCCATTAAGTATGCTAGGTTGTAGGCTTAGGATCTTGGTTTCAAGGTGTGGGAACAACTCTAAGATCTTCTCTTTGTTCCAGCCTCCAGAAGGGATCATTAGATCCGCCATAGTGGTGTTGGCCTCCTCAACTCTAGGAGGTCCATAAGGAGCCTCTAGTTCTGTGGTGGACAGCCAGTTCTTAGTCCAGACATTTATAGATTGGCCATTGCCAATGTCCCATCCTAACTGCTTAACTAGCAGGTCTCTGCCAATAAGGATGTTGCGCCAGCCATGGGAGGCAGAGTTGGGGCATGAGCTGAAGAGGAAAGGGGATTCCTTACAGTACTTCCCCAACAGGATACGCGCTAGGAGGCAGTGGGGTTGGTTTAGGACTTTCCAGCTCAGTTTAGCCAGAAGCGCATCGTTGAAGGTGGGGATGTCACGAAAACCAAGTCTCCTTGGTTCTTATGCTTGGTGAGCTTTTCCCAAGCCAGCCAGCACATCTTTTTCTTTCCCATTTTGAAGTCCCACCAGAATCTAGTCAAGGCAAATTAGATTCTTTTACAGAGGGAGCCAGGAAGGTTAAAACATGTCATGGCATAGGAGGGCATAGCTGCCATGACATTTTTGAGCATCACCATCTTCCCTGCCCCTAACAGGAACCTTGAGGACCAACTGATGGCTTTTTGACGGATCCTATCAATGATTCCTGTGTATAAGTCTCTCTTTCTTCTTCCAAAATGTTCAGGGAGTCCAAGATACTTTCCTATGCCACCTTCTTTGTGTATTTGGAGCTCTCTCTTCACTCTTTCTTTAACTGCTGGAGGAGTTTTCCTAGAGAAGCTTATAGATGACTTAGCAAGGTTTATTTTCTGTCCAGAAGCTTTACCATAGAGAGTTAGGATCCGGTTGAGAGCAGCTCTGCTATCACTGCTTGTGCTGCAAAAGAACATAGTATCATCTGCGAAGAGCTGATGATTGACCCTAGGGTTGTTCTTTGCAACTTGAATCCCTTGGAGTTCTCCACTTTCCTGAGCTTTGGAGCATTGACCCGACAAGACCTCATTACATAAGATGAAAATGTATGGAGAGAGGGGGTCACCTTGACGGAGTCCTTTAGCCGGATTAACTCTCCCTTTAGGTTCTTCATTAATCAAATAAGAGTAACTCACAGTGGTAACACACTGCATAATCCAGTCCACCATCTTCTGATGAAAGCCAAACCTTAGCAGAATTGTGTTGATGAATCCCCACTCTAGGCGGTCATATGCCTTGCTCATGTCCGTTTTGACGGCCATATAACAACGTACTTTTGCCTCGAACTTCTTTAGGCAGTGTAGCATCTCGTGCGTAATAAGGACGTTGTCGGATATAGCTCTCTCAGGGACAAACGCCGACTGGTTTTCCGAAATCAGGTGATTCAGAACCAGTTGGAGTCGTCTTGTCAAGAGTTTAGAGATGATCTTGAAATAGACAATACAAAGCGCAATTGGTCTATATTCAGATATCTTCTTTAGACTAGGGATTTTTGGGATTAGCCGGATGAAGGTTTCATTGTAAGATTTGGGAACAACACCAGAAGAGAAAAATTCTTGGGTTTCACTTACAATCTCAGGTCCCACTGTGTTCAATTCGAATGGAAGAAACTGGCGGAGAAGCCGTCTCGCCCCGGCGCTTTGTCGGCGTGGGTAGAGAAGACTGCTTGTTTGATTTTCTCCGCCATTGGTTCAGCTATGAGCTTGGAATTCATCTCCGAAGTTACTCTTGAGCTAATTACTTCTTCAACTGTTTGTTGATGTTCTCCTTCTTCCACCGTGAAGTGGTCGTGGAAATAAGAGACCACGACATCAACAATTTAATTTTGTTCGAATTTGGGGACACCATCTTCGTCTTCAATAACCGAGAAGCTATTTTGGGCTTTTCTTCCTTTAGTGATTGCGTGGAAGAAACCGGTGTTTCGGTCCCCCAAGCTTAACCAAATATTGCGACTTCTTTGTCGCCAAAATTCCTCCTCCGCCTCGTATGCAAACCTCGTTATATAGAAACCTCGTTTTAAAACAATACTGAATTTTGATTTCACTTTTGCCCCCCAACAGTTACATTTTTTTTTTCAGTGGACATACACACGGTTATCCTATTTAGTCTATTTTCCACGAAATTTGTTATGATTTTAATTAATACAACAGTAGATGAAACGAAGCTTCGTGACATTTTCCACGCCAAACATCTCTCTGTCCACGTTTACGTTTATATAATAAGGTAGTAGATTTATTCATATATATAGTATTTTTGTAATGTTACTACGATATTCGTTTTGCATTTTAGCATTGACTACAAACAAAACGTAGGTTGAATGTAAGAAAAAGAACAAATTAAAAATTATGCACGCGTAAAACCGTAAGACTTATAAATTATATAACGAAAAGAAAACTCAGTCAAATTACAACGCATGCGAAATAGATGTCTTTTTAGTCAATACGCATAATGGCTATCGAAATCCGGGGTTTATGTACATTTTTGTCAAAAGGCTTGGAAAAAGAGGGTTAGGCCAAGATTTTATATAAAGTAATTATTCTCAAAAATATTGGCGTTGTTGCCATATGAATATGTATTTGTGTACATGAAATTTTTAATATATTAATAATGTTAAGATTACAATATTTTATTAATTCATGGAATTATTAATTATCATAAAAAGAAACTTACTATAATTTTGTTTACTTGAAACTAGTATACTAAGTTATCATTTTTGGTAAATTAAAAATAACTCGTTAAAAGTTGCAACTAGTAGTTTTTACGTTGGATATGAAATTTAGAAGGTGGCTTTGAAGTTTTGGAAAGAAAACGATGCGATGGTTTTCGCCAAGAGTTATTGTGATTTCTTTGTTTTGTTCAATTTTTATTTCAGGTGGACATTTTTTATGAGGTTTCATTCCCTCGTAGAATATCTATAATTTGATCTCATTGTTTTGTTACTAGTTAATTATGGCTATCTATCTGATTTAGTTTTGCAGTTCAAAGTTGTTTAACGGTAGTTTCACCAAATCCAACTCCTAAACAAAATTATAAAAGGCAATAAGAAGTTATCTAAACTAAGAGAATTGTTGTTGCGCTATCGTAAAAAGTATTGGAAGTCCGGCTGCTATTGTGGATTCGGAAACATCTAATTGTCTACCTTACACTCGAAACAAGACCATCATAGAATCGCTAATGTGTCATCAAAGCTGTTTTTCCTTACCTAATTTATGGCGTGAAAAATACCATTAGTTTCTCTTTATATTTCACTTTGAAATCCTTATTATATAATATATGATTTAAATCAGTTTCCATAAAACAAAGCTTTAAAAACATAATAATAACTCGACAAATTAATAACTACGTAAATGTATGCCGCAGAAACTTTTTGTTTGTGTTTATTAAATTTTATAATGATTGAGGTATAAAGAAATTTCAGTTCTAAGAAAAGAACAAACAACGATAAAATAATATATAATTATTCTTTTAGCTATGTTTATATAACAATTCATCTATTAGACATTAATTTTTGATATTACTGAAATCATATATTTATATAGAGATTTAATAATATTTCATATTTTATTTTTGAATTGGATTCTATTTTGTATTGGTCCAACATCGACAAAAATTATTAATTTATCAAGTTTATTAATTTATCGAATAATAATTTATAACTTTCTACTATATATATATATATATATATGCACACATGTAATTTCCTTGTAACGTCAGAAAAGGAGATTTTTAACATCATTGCATATGAAATTAGTTTTTCTTATTGGTCGAGTTAGTTTCATAAACAGTCATAATATTCTTACGGTCTAAGATTCTCTTTCAGACCAAAAAAATAATAATATTCGTACACAATAATGGGAAAAACATTCCAAATACACAGCTGGCATGGGGAAGAAATGCATCCGTAGAAGTATATATGTGTTACGTCATCGTCTTGCATGCATGGAGCCACGTAAGGATGACCTTGAAACTGCATGAAATATAAGTATTACTCTCAGTATTGCTTGGTTTACTTGAAAACTATATAGTGATCAAATTTAATTATTATAAAAGAGACTTTATTAAAAAGAAATACAGATGCCAAATGAGACGGTATATAATTGGTCGTCTTGGCAACTTGTCGTAATGTAATTTTATACTAGTAGAATCCACGTGCGTTTAACTTGTGGTTGTGTATGAACGGTGACCATTAGTTTCTTTTACGTGTAGATTATTCATTGGTTGACTTCTATAGGAACCGATGCTTAAGCGGTATTGTGTTGCTATATGTAGTTGGTATTGAAGAGAACAAGTGTCGTTTTGTGAGACGTGCTCGTCTCTTTTTACGGACCTAACCTATATCCCGCGACTTTCTTCTTCAAAAACTTGGGCTCCCATGGGATTATAAGTTTCCGAGACAGTAAACAAAAAGCTAAAATTGTCTCATTATTAGATGGGTGGCATGGAATCCTAATAGGCCGAGACTTACTTAAACTAAACCTGAGAAAATGGAAAGAATACTAGGGTCTAGGAAGATAATTGGGTTTCAACTTCAAAGAAAATTAAGCCAATAGTACCAGCAAAACAGGATATATATGATATGAAGGTGGATGACCTATTTTTTCCAAACTCAACGGATTGAGACATTCTGAAGATTAGAGAAGTGGTACTTGAGCTAAAAAGAGACATCATGTGTATTAAACCAAGTCAGTTGGATGTTGAGGACAAGTTCATATGGCTGCTGCAAGCTTCTGGAGAATATTCCACCAAATCATGTTACCATACCATCTTTGCAGAAACTCACCAACCCTTGCAAACTGATAACACAAACCAAGGGCAATGCAACCTCTTTCTGGTGGGATGTATGGTCTGACTTGGGAAGGATTCAACTAATTACAGGGTCACGAGGATGCATTCATCTTGGGATTTCAGCTACTGCTACGGTCATGGACAAGCATTGCTCTCGACGTCGTAGAGTTGCACACTTGACTCAAATTGAAGAAGAAATCTTAAGAGTCAGAGAGTTGAGAACAGAGCATAGAGATATCGCATTGTGGCGAGACTCAAATGGTAAACTCAAGAAGACTTTCACATCGAAGGGAACATGGCAACAAATCCGATCGGTGAACCCGATATTGCATTGAACGAAAGGTGTGTGGTTCAAACATGCTACTCCTAAATTCTCTTTCATAACTTGGCTTGCAACTCTCACTCGGCTCTCGACGGCAGATCGAATGCTAGCTTGGAATTCAAACATTTCAGATCAATGTGTGTTATGCATCTCGTGATCATCTGTTTTTTGAATGTGGATATGTGGCTGCGATTTGGGATAACCTTGCTCGTCCGCTACTATGCCAACGTTATACAACCATTTGGAATCACATCCTTCCGATTCTTACCAACCAAACCGACGACAAACTCACTTTGTTTATGATAAAGTATCTCTTTCAAATGACGATACACTATATATGGAGAGAGCGGAACTGTCGACGTCACGGTGAGAGTCCAACATCAGTCAATACCATCATCAAAACAATGAACCTGAACATACGTAATAGGCTGAGCTCCATATATCGTGAGGGAGACCATAACTTTGACGCAAGTCTCAGTTTATGGTTTGAAACTCGTTGAAAGACAACCACAAATCTATCTTTTCAGTATTTTGTTTCAAGTAATTTAAAACATCAAAAAACAGCTTTATAAAACAGTTTTTTTGGGTTTGAATATAATTTAACATTCATTTAAAAAAAAAAGACATTTACCTCAAGTCAAAAGAACCACCCATGTCACAATATTTACAAAATATGAAAATTCTCAATTGGGCATAAGATATGCATCAAAAATTTACCCTTCTACGAAGGTCTCCAACAACTTTAGTTTGAATGAAATTTGGTGATTGCATATACAATTGAGCTACCTTTCTAATGGAGTTATTTTTGAGTAATTTAGACTTGTGGTTAAATAGTTACGCCAACTTTACTTAAGATATGTTTGTTTGTCTCGAACGAGAAGATAATACAAAAATCTAAAGAAATTAAGGGTCAATACTAGTCAAGGGTTTTCCCCAGGTCTTGTGACGATATCCTTCTGACGGGAATCCCAATATCGGTCAAGAATTTATGTCCCGTACTCCTGCCCAAAACTCATTAGGAAAAGTAAAACTTTTTTTTCTCTAAAAAATAATCCTAACAGAACTAGACATCCCTAAGGCTATACATGCTTGATTTTAGGCTCTTACCCAAAAAGTACAGCACATATTATCACCAATAAATATTATGCACATATTTGTTTATATTTCTTCGTTTATTTTAAATTCTAAGAACTTCTAAGGGAAGCTCCAGCTTTGTACTTCGACATAGAATTTTTTTTTATCCATGAACTCTCTCAATCGAATATATATATATATGTATGTATGAATTTTATATATACTCTTTTTGTTCTGTTTTTAATCTAAACATGTCTGAGTAGTTTTTTTTTTAGGTTTAAGTTTTGTAATGATTCTTTAATTATATATTGATATGAACTTATTAGGATTTATCTTATTGATTATTTACCTTTACTTGTGTTTAATACTTGAGCTAGAATAGTTAATCAGTAAATGATCTATAGGAAAATAAAACTATGAGAGTGATGAATTTATTTCCTTGATTTAGTATTTGGTGAGTAATATGACATAAAATTAAGTTATAGAGTATTGTGAACAATTGGATTTTGAACGAATTCATGCATGCTTTCTTCTTGTAATAACATGCAAGAGTTGAGTCTATGAGAATGTTATAGCATAGTAATTAAAGCCGCGAGAATGGAATGATTTATACATTAGTGATTTGAGTACTAGAACATTTTTATGAAATCCTTAAATCAATATCTATTTTTTGTCCATGATTTTATGCAAACTGATATTGCGTGACGCTTTTCTCTTATTGGTTTACCATGACTTTATTTGCCTTTTTTTATTTGCTTTAGTTTGTTTCTCATGAATCCAAAACTACAGATAATATTTCTTTATTTTTTGAGTGTTTGAGGTACTAATAAATGGAACACTAAAATCCATACTCTACACGGATGGTGTCTTCTCATCAGTATGAGACCATTGGGGATTGCATCCCAATGCCACATGAGCGCTTTCAACTACATAACTTCAACAGCAATCGGGACATTGATCATTAAATATATGTGATTTGTAAATATATTTGTTAACAACGTTATCTATTGTGATTTGTAAATATATTTAGATTAGTATATTGTACACATATTTTTATTATGATGTAGTCTATTATACATATTTTTATATGATCATGTAGTCTCTAAAATTTACACGAATAATGAAAATCAATTTCACATTTTAAAGATGTTGAAATAAATAAATTTGCATATGTTTTGATTAATTTCTCACATAAAATACTAAAACTAATGGCATCAACAATGTGAAGCCCTTGGTCCAGTGGTCAAGGTTCAAAGGCTTTTACACCAATTTTGGGGTTCAAATCCCAGACAATACAATTTCTTGCAGATTAATGGAGAAATGCTTTCCGGAAGTTCCATCGTTTAGGGAAACAATGTCCATCCTAGGAGATGTCGCACATGCATAATCGTTCGTGAGGAGAGTTTGTCCATCATGGGTGTAATGCCCACGAACCAAGTTGATTAAGAACAATTGAATTTTGAGAAATTGTGAGAGGGTGTTGATCAACACTAGTTAATTTTGACCCGACTGGTTTAATTTTAATTGTTTAGTTTGGCTGGTTTGGATTAAAGGAACCCTAGGGCTCGTGTTTAAAAGGGAGCAACCTCTGTTTTGTGCAGATATAATGTGAAAAAGGCTGAGAAATTTAAAGAGAAGAGAAGAGGAGGAGAAAATGAACCGCCGTGTCTAAGAAGGAGATGAAGACAGTTCTGGCATGTTTTAGAAGAATAGATGAATGGACAGTCTGCTCAGATCGGATTAGAGTGAAACTTCTAGGGTAAGTTTGCCACTCTAATATCGATCTTTAGGAGAAATCTGTTTATCAATTGGATTAGTATTATGAGAGTTATTGTTGTTTTTCCGACAGAGGTTCATGTAGAATTAGATCTGCAACTAGTCCACTTTGTGGGTGTTTTCCCGTCAAATCAGAGGGAGTTAAGAGGCAATCTACATAGCGTTGGAAAGGTCTCGGTCTCAATTATGTGTGTTCATCAAGCAAAGGTCAAGAGGTCAAAGGAGCGTTGCCAGAGATTGGGGTTAGAGGAGAGTTGCCAGAGGTTGAGGTCCGAGGCAACTAAGAGACTAAGGCGAGTGCGCGACCATGGTTTATCTGGGAGGATGGATTGTTAAGATTCGTTGATGTTTGTGTGGAATTGGTGATTGATTGGTTTGGAGGATTTTTCCTTGTGTATACGTGCTGTTTTTATATGTTTTGTTAATGTGTCTTTGCAGGAATCGACACCAGATGTTTTGGCTCGTTATTTGTTTGTTTTGATGAATTGATTTATTGTGTGTCTTGGTATTTCATCGTGCATGCGTGTATAGTCGGTAGATGGAATGATCGTCTCACTGGATATTTATGATAATGCTCACGCATCTAGTTTTTCCATGTGATGCAAGTAAAAGCAAAGTGTTACCGTGGGATCATGGCAATGGAGAGGAGGATGATCTAGGGTCTTTTTTTAGTTGTGTTTTGATGTTGTTTAGAATTTCTGGCTAGGTTGTTGGTTAGTTATGAAATTTATTGAATTGGAATTGTTGGTTATTTGATGATTATTGGTTATTGATTAATGTAAGGATTTTTTGCGAATAGTTGCGGGTTTGTTTCGTTATGTTTGTTCTGCCGGTTTTGTAGAGTTGATATTGGATGTTAAGGATTAACATTTTTGGGAATGTTGATTCGAGTCTAATGTTAATTGATTTTTTTTTTTAAAACAGGTCGGGTTGTTTCAGTTTGGTATCAGAGCCCATATTGTTTTAGGACATGATAATGGTTGATTTTCGAGGAATGATTCGAGAATTGCTGAAATTGATTATGTGGTAGTGATATAAGTCATATTTTGCTACTTTTTACTATTTATTTTGCTTATATTTATTAATAATAATCCAAGTATTAGAGACAAAAGTGTCATTTTAGTGTTTTCTGTTTTTTCAACCTTAATTAGGAAAAGGAAGCAAATTGGTCTTAAAATAGAGAAAACAAGCATTTTTGAAGAAAACAACATTTGTTTATCAAATGTTGCGGCTAAGATGGAGATGATCCTACCGACGGATCAAGCCCAAATTTTATGAAAAGATAGAGACAGATATAAGCTTCAAAACGAATATTCATTCGTTCAAATCCAACCGTTTGATCTCAAGATATTCACAAAATACTGGAAATTGTTCGAGGTTATCCACAGACGAAGTCGGTTCAACATTATCATCAGTTGACCGATTGATCATAGTAGGTGACCGATCGATCACCATATCCTTGGAAATCAAAGGAAGTCGCATCAACACGGTGACTGGTCGATCATAGGAGGTGATAGATCATAAGAGGTGACTGATCGATCACGCCTATCGAGAAAAAAAAGAAATATTCTGTTTTCATCAAATATTTTCCAAATCTTCCAAAGATTTACCCTAACCAACCTTGTACACTATAAAAAGAGCAAAGAGGCCACGTTTTTCATCAATCTTGACAAGCTACACATCTTTTCACAACCTCTCAAAGCTGGTTACGTAGTTTCACAAAAAGATCTCCAAAGGCATAAACACTTTTAATTTTCTAAACACTTGTTTTTTGCTTATTGGTTTGTAAGAGAGAAGAAGATATCACCTCTTATTATCCACTTGAGAAGTTTTGTAAATCCTAATCTTTACCTTATTTTATAAGAATGATTTGTTTCATCTCCATGCTTGAGTAGTCTTTTTATTGGGTTCTAAGAGACTCAATTCAAAGGGTTTACATGGTTCGATAGATATGATTGCAAACATGATATAATATAAGACTTGATAATATAACTCCATCAAGTTTTTGGCGCCGTTGTCGGGGACGAAATTTGTTACATGTGAGTTTTTGATAAAGATTAAGTCTAAAATTTGTTTTTCTATTTTTGGGTTTTCATTTTTGTTTTTGCTTTTGGTGTTTCAGGGAGTAATCAATGGAACACTACAATCCTTATTCTAGGAGAATGGCCAGCTCTTACTACCATGAGACCATTGTTGATTATTCCCCGATGTCTTATGCATTCAATCAACCGCCAATCTTCAACAGCACTCGGTGCAATGCTTATGTGTACCAACACCAACATTGGGAGGCTTATGAACATGAGGAGGATCATCAATACCATCACTATGAGTATCCTCATCCATCACTTCAACTCCAATATCATACTTTTACAACTATCCAAGAAGATAAGTTAAAAGCGTTTGTGTCTCAACGTAAGGAAAAAATAAAAAAATTCGGCCGTGAGTGTGCAAAGACCAAAGCTTTTAGTTCAACTCTTAGCTAAAGATTAGATATTGTTGCTGCTCAGTCTCAAGACGTCGAGACATGGTTAGCTCAACTTGGAGGAGAGATCCAACAATTCCATACACGAGATCTCCAAGAAGACGAAACAAACATCACCAATATGAATTGAATGAGGTGTGCGATCAAAGAGACGAGCTTATCCCAAGTCCTCACGTTTTGGAGTTGAAAGATGACCCTCACATGTCTTTGATCCTTGGTGCACCATTCCTTGGAACCGTTGGAAAATTTGTGGATTCAACAAATCACCAAATCTCTCTCGTGAAACTCGGCAATGAAGTGTTTTATCCAACCTTACAAGGTAAGGTTTCTTTATGTATGAATATATACACTAATGAAACCTTTCAAATTGATCCATGGGATTCCTTTAAGGAGACTCAAGTCCTCAGGATTCCAGCCCCTCCAAGCGTACCTAAGGAATTTGTCAAACGGACATATTCTAAGTACAAAAGGACCCCAAGTGTTGGAGAATCGATTTTGGTAGCTAAGGAGCATGGAGAAGATGCGTTTGATGCCAATGTTAAACTAAGAAGGTCTTCAAAAGATTACTCACGGTTGAGAAGCATTATCCCTTCAGATTTGAAGGAAAAAAGTGAAAAATTCTTTGAAGAAAAAGTCAAGAATACGATGAAATGTTTTCTTCGTACAATTGTTCTTCTTGAAGACCATCAAGATGCAAACAGTTGGAGCCTCAAACCATCGGTTCCAGTGTAAAAAAGCTAAAGGAACCCCAATTATTTTAGTGGATGCATCCTACGCTTAAAAAGAAAGAGTTGAACTAAAAAAGACTTAAAACAAGCGCTTTATGGGAGGCAACCCATATTTGGTTTTATTTTTTTTAGAGTCTTTTTTTCCGTTTCTAATCATGAATTTAATTTTTAGAGCTTCACAACTCATTGGTTTTGCTAATCATGACTTTTTCAGGTTGTTACCAAAAAAATAAAAAAAAATACAAACAAATGTGTTTTGGAGAAGAAATAACAGAAGGAGATAGAACAAGACGTGTTCCGGTTCAAACCACCAAAGGAGAATCATATCAACCCAGAAAAATCTGATTTTTTTGTGGTGCAAGAGAAGACAGTCATACGGAGCTACGGAAAATATCATATCGTAATTCGCAATTACAGTTTGAAAGTTATGGCCTATCTTTCAAGACCGAAGAAGAAGGATACGAGCTACAAGGAGCTAACTTCGAACTTTGTTTCATGACGAACCACACTGAACCAGGGGGAAATCTACATACCGTTGGAAAGCTCTACGTCTCAAGATTTCAGAAAAACTTTCGGATCTCAAATCTAAGGTGTACACAGAGAGCAAATGACGGATGAAAAACGAGATCAGAAACAATTTTTCTTGAAAAAAAAAAGAAATCGCGGTACTAGGTCGTGGTACCGGGTCATGTACGTGACCGATACTGCAGGACGCGTCCTGTCCCAATAGCGGACGCTGGTACCGGGCACGAATCAAGACCGGTGCCCAGGTCTAAGTACTACGTCTCTGTCCCATGTACCGCGCCCAAACCCAGACCCGACCCATGATCCGCCTAGTCCACCCACGTCCCTAGCAGTCCTACCTGCGTCATAAACCACCGGATCTAGCCCTGACTGCGTCCCGGACCACCGGATCCAGCCGGTTCGAGCCACCGGACCACCCACCTAACTGTGGATCCACCATATAAAAAAAAATTATGTTCTTTTATTTATTATTAGCTAATGTTTATGTGCTTTGACAAATTTTTGGTTTCATTTTAGCTTGCTGGAGTTGGTGGAGGTTCGAACCAGCGCTAACCAAAGGAAAGGTTCAATCTTATCTTTCTTTTCTCCCCTTATCTTTACTTTGTTGTGATAATGATTCGAAGTGGAAATTAGGGACCTCTCCCTCTGAAATGATTGATTTCGGAATAGTTCTTGGTTCTTAGGTATTGATTTGTAAATTAAGTAAGATTTTAGAAGCTACGGTATGTATTTAAATTTAAGGAGATTAAGTAGTAGTTATGTTGTTTCTAGCTAGAGAGAAAACATTAGTCTATCACTACAAGAAAACAGATAATTTGTGACACCCTTAATCGTCACAAAATCGTCACAAATGGGTCATTTGCGACTACTTAGTGACGAAAACATGACGTCGCAAATATGTCGTCGCTAATTTTAGTAGTCGCAAAGTAGTCGCAGATTAGCGACTACTTTGTTACGCTGTTTTAGACGTTGGTAATTAGCGACTAATTTGTGACACCGATACATAGTAGCAAATTAGTCACACTTTTGTTACAACTGTATCGTCGTCGCAAATTGGCGACGCTTTTGCGACAATAGTAGGGAGTGGGAAATAAACGACGAAATAGCGACGCATGGTATTTGTGACTACTTTGTGACTAGTCTTAGCAATCGTTAATTTACGACTGATTAGTGACGCCTTCGTAGTCACTAATAAGAGACTGATTAGTGACGATTTGGTAGTCACAAATAAGCGACTGATTAGTGACAATCTTTGTAGTGGCTAAATTTTACAGTAGTTACAAATTAGTCTCAAAAGCGTCACGAATAAGCGACGACTTAGCGACGCCCAGAAAGTTTTTGGTTATTTTCAGTTTCAAATTTGGTATGGATACTATTTAGATTTGAGAGTTTTTGGAAAGCCTAAATCAAATTCATAGCTAAAATTCTTCTAAATTAAACAAAGCATATGTATTTAAATATTAGTTTAGAGTGTTATAGTAGAAGAGATAATTATACAAAACATTGAAAAATAAAAAGTTTGTTCAAGAGTTTAAGAGTAAGAGATTTGCAGAGAGAGTCATATTGTCAAGCTTGGGGAGAGGTTGTTGTGTGTTGTGGATTTGGTTCTGGTTCAGGGGAGTTGGTTGACTGACCGTTGGTCATCATGATATCGGTAACCATCTTCTCTAATTGAGCAATCCTCGACTGACTATCCTTGAGCTCATTAGCGAGGCGCAGATTTTCCGCATCACGACGCTTGTTATCTTCATCTTGTGCAGCAAACTTTTCACGAGCTTCTTTAAGGTCGTCCTGGATCTCTAAGAGAGATGTTGTAGAAGACTCAGCGTAACAGGTCTTCCTCTTCCCATTCCTTACCTCAAGCTCCTGTGATAGTTGACCCATTCCATAAGGGTTACCCTTGGGATCAAACCTAGTACACTGCAACATACACATATCCACATACACATACACATATCAAACATAGTACACTGTAACATACACATATCCAAGCAACAACAAGTAAAGAAAAAATCCAGTTTGATCAATAATAAATGGAAGCTCAAGTACACAGCCCTAAATCCAAGTACGATAATACTAAATCCAAGTTTAAGCAACCCTAACTCTAAGCTCAAGTATTCATAAACTAAAATCAGTGACAGAACAATGGTAGCAAAGAAGTACACTGACAAATCACCTAATTGAGAATGAACCAAATTGTAGAACAATGTATTGAAGCATAAACACATGGAAAACAAAAACAGAGGAGAAGAGAAAGGGTAAGAAAAGAAACATACCTTAAGGAAGATTTCATTCTTCTGAGCAATTGTGAGATTCCGATGAGTTGAATCGAGAGTTGAATCTGACTGTTCTGGTGCATCGGCCTCCTGCTCCAGAACATCTTGAAGGGCATTCTCATAAGTCTCAGTGACTTCCTTAGCTTTCTGATCAATGAAGGAGCCATCGTCATTGGTATGAGTCCTCCTAAAGACTTCACCCCATGAGACTGGTCGTCCTAGTTCCTCCTCCTGCAATAGTAGATAAGATTGATCAATTAGAGGAAGTTTATTTGTAAGAAAAGGAAAAGAAAAGATTATTACCATATCTTGTTGAATGGTCAAGTAAGAAGACTGGACACCTCTATGTCTGTGAGCTCCAAGTCCATTACGATGAGACATACGAGAGTTGGAAGCCGTTATGCTCTTACTCTGAGCCTCTGGAGTATCCCAATGGAGGCACATGTAATTCCAAAGTTTCTCACCAATCCATGTTGGCCTGACCCCCTTCTTCTTAGCCTGACTCACAATTCCCCTCATTCGCTTTGTCGCAATCTTGTTGAAATGAGACCTAACAAGGTCAGTGATCCCTAACTCCCAATTGTACTTGCTCTACACAGTAAAAAACATAGTTAAACATGCATAATTGAAACATAATTGGAAAGTATGTGAGGCAGAAAAGATTACCGCAAAAGTTCTGAAGTATCTTTCTTGCTTCTCGATAGGTGTGACAGTCCAGCTGTAGAAAGGTCCATCAAACTTGTGACGAAAGATTCCAGCGATGACACGAGTAAGTTTGCCTTTGTCTCGAGTAAACCTCGCAAAAAGATAAAAACAGAGGCTGAGAAACTACCAAATAAGCTAAGAAACAGAGGCTAAGAAACTACCAAATAAGCTAAGAAACTACCAAACTACCACAAGTTAGCTAGCAGATGCAAACTACCAAATAACTTAGCTACCAAATAACCAGTTAACAAGAATGAGAGGCATATAGTTCGATGCAAACTAAACAAACCATTGAAATCAACTTACCAAACTATACAACACATAAACTACACATTTACAAAAATAAAAGACAGTTTAAAATCAACTTACCAAATACTCTTTTCAACTGTGGGAACGTGACTGAGGAGAGGCAGAGTTTGACGACCTGGAAGAGCCAAAACATCATCCAACAGCTGCTGGTAGTCTTGCCCTTCAGGTTCCTGATGAACCACATGTTCGTACTGAACTTCCATGTCTTCAACCGCGTCATCACCACCTTCCTCATCATCTTCCTCATCTTCTTCCTCTTCCTCATCTTCCATTTCAATCTCCCGACTGCCTGGTTGGAGATTGAGATTGAGTCCTGGAGATAGACGAAACGGTGGAGGAGCAGGACGGTTTGATAGAGGAGGGTACTGAAGTGGAACATCCCTAGTCCGAGAGACTGAGACAGTCCCTTGAGACGTCGGCGTACCCTGAGAAGAGTCGTATGCTGACGGTTGGAGTTACTTGAAGATGTCTGACCGCTGTTTAACCTAACTCGTGTGGTTGGTGAAGCTGCGTCCTTGTCATGTCCGGCTAAATTTGGTCCACGAGGCGCCGCTAGTCTCTTAGTACCACTGGCAGGAGCAAGATCCTTGTCTTGAGTCTTTGAGACAGACTGAGAACCACCAGCTGCAGCAGGACGCTTCCCATCTGCTTTTGAGAGTGGCGGAGAGCCACCGTCTGCAGCAGTACGCTTCCCATCAGCCTTTGAGAGTGGTGGAGAACCACCGTCTGCAGCAGTAGGGTTCCCAACAGGCTTTGAGAGCTTCAGATAACCACCTCGTGTAGCAGGACGTTTCCCCTCATCCTTCGCGTCTGCACGAGAACCACCAGCTGCAGCAGGACCCTTAGAGGTTTTCTGAGAACCACCACCTCTTCCACCGCCACCTCCGCCTCTTCCACCGCGTCCTCCGGTTCCCTGAGGACGCCCTCGTGGAGCCCCTACTTTTGTTTTCGCCATCGAACACGTCGTTCGATCTGGTTTAGGGTAAGGAGGTCGGTTAGGGTTTCGAAAGAGTAAAGACTGGAATGATTGAAAGAAAGAGATGAAGATTAGTGGTTGTGTTTGAAGAAGGACAGAATCGGAGGCTTAGGGTTTCAGAGATGAAGAATCGATCGATTTCTTCACAAACGGATCGAATCGAGAAGATGATTCGATACAGAGAGATGGAGAATAAACGATTAAGAGAGAATCGAACAATAAACGCTCGATTTTGTGGAGAAATCGGAAGATTCGATGAAAGAGTCGAATCGTGTAGAGGAGAAGAGAGAAAACAAAAAAATAGGGTTTGTGCGAAATGAATTTGGGAATCGGTCTGAATTCCTTTTGTTTTCAGTGTAGTCACTAATTCGTCACTAAGACGTGGGAAACCGTTTGCAGGCTTTAAGCCCAAATATTTGGATCTGTAGGCCCAAATATTCGTCACAAGTGAGTCACAAAGTAGTGGCTATTTTGTGACTAATTTGTGACTCAGTGTTAGTAGTAGCAAATGAAACCCTAAACCCTAAACATTTGGACCAAATACTTTGGTCAACTAAAACTCCAAATAATTTCAAATGCATTCCTTCATTGTGTGTTCTATTATATCATCAAAATATTAGTAATCATAAATTTTGTGAAACAATACAAAATTATCAAAACTTAGATTACAATTCTATGTGTCTCATTCCAATTTACTTGTAGAGTTGGAAAATAATTTTTGGTTTTTGAAAAACCCAAAAATAATTTTGCTTTTACCATTTGAGTTTATATACATTGTAAATACGAAACAAAGTACAAAGAAACATATAATGTGTTGATTTAAATGCAAAACTTAAAAAAAGCGTGGGTAATCAGTTGCAAAGTAGTCACAATGTTTTTACAGCGTCGTAAATTAGTCACAAAGTAGTGGCTATTTTGTGACTAATTTGTAACTCAGTGTTAGTAGTCGCAAATGAAACCCTAAATACAAAACAGTCTTTGAGCCATTAAAGCGTAGATAATCAATTGATTGTGTGTTTTATTGTACAATCGAAATAGTTTTAATCATATAATTCAGGAAACTTAAAATATATTGATTTAAATGCAAAACTTAAAAAAAGCGTGGGTAATCAGTTGCAAAGTAGTCACAATGAATGGATGGCGTCGTAAATTAGTCACAAAGTAGTCGCTATTTTGTGACTAATTTCGGTGGTAGTCACAACGTAAAAAAATCCCAAAAAGGGGTTGTCCGGGTAGGTTCGAACCCGGATACGAAAGCATTTATAGTGAGTGTCAAACCATTGTGCCATTGTCTTCAGTCGGTATTTAGATACACAGAACTGTATATATACTTGATCAATAAAAAAAAACTAAAAAAGGGTGGTTCAAGTAGGTTCGAACCCGGATACGAATGCATTTATAGTGAGTGTCAAACCATTGTGCCATTGTCTTCAGTCGGTATTTAGATACACAGAACTGTATATATACTTGATCAATAAAAAAAAAACTAAAAAAGGGTGGTTCAAGTAGGTTCGAACCCGGATACGAATGCATTTATAGTGCGTGTCAAACCATTGTGCCATTGTCTTCAGTCGGTATTTAGAAACACTCTAATTTATATGTACTTGAACAATTTTTAAAATTTACCGAAATTGTAAAATACAATCACACAAATTATTACATAAATTTTATAAAAGTCGTGGAAATAACTAAACACATTTGAATAATAACGACGTCTAACACAATCACACAAATATATTACATATAAATTTGAATCCCGGTTCAAACTTCATCGTCATCGTCCGAAGATGATAAATTACATTGAAACTCATCTTCTGCATCATCATCTCCAATCTCAAAATCGATGTCTTCCATTGGTTATGCGCGATCAACTAAAGAATCGACATTGATTTCATCAACGGTAGACGTTGATCCTTCATCGTAAGTTTGTTGCAAAATAACGACCTCTTTCTCGTTGTACTTTCCTTGAACACGATTTCTTGGATTTACTTTCAAAACAGATTGCCATACTTTCCGAGGACGTTTCGTATTTGGGTATGTCAGATAACACACTTGATCAGCTTGGGATCCTGACATTAATTAATTATTTGATTAATACAAACACACAAACATATATATATATATATATATATAATCAATAATGTGGATGATAAAAACATACCCAATATGTATGGTTCGTAGTTTGGATATTTCCCAGTTTTAAGGACGTCGACAACACCTACCGAGCTCTTTCTCGTCCCTATGTGAGGAGTAGGATCTAACCATTTACATTGGAAAAGTACGATCTTCAAATTCAACGATCCGGGATATGTGAGCTCGATAATCTTATCTACGGTTCCATAAAAATCATCTTCCACAGACGCTTCAGAATAACTTTGCCCTCTGACACAAACCCCATAATTCATTTTTTTCCTGTCTTTTCCGTGGTCCTCGGTGTGAAACATATACCCCCTTGTAAAATACATAGGCCATTCAGTTGCCTTGTTTAGAGGACCGTCTACTATATCATAAACCCATAGTGGAAAATGTTGTTCATGTCTCGTTGCATTCACCTACATGATTCGATTGAAAAATCAAAGTTTGTCAATCCTTCATATGCGTAAGAAGATTTTAACAATTAACTCATAAAAAGTACATACGTATTGGTAAATCCACGTGTGAAATTCATCATCTATTTTCGCTCTGACCTCGTCATCAGTTAGGTCTGAATTTTCCAATCGAATTTGTGCATCGACAATGCTGTGTTGCCAAAACACGACTAAAACGTAAGGATGTAAAATTATATAAATATGTTATACATCATTGTGTGATGAATCACAATTACCTCTCAAACTGCCGGAAATACTCACAATTACGCAAAACATATGCATGAACGCTCTTATATTCCTTATCTCTGAACCAGAAATCACTACTTTGGCCACTTAGACGACCCACTTCCTTAAATATATCTGGTACATCTACATTGTATACGGGCACTTGACCTTCGTCATACCGAGAAGCCCTAAAAACAATACCATGTCTTGTACAGTTATTGGAAGAGAAGCATATATAAGTAACAAACAAGTGAATGTTAATTAATAATTACCTCCTTCTTCTTGCTGTAGAAATTTGTGGTGGAAAGTAGTGTTCTGAGAAGTAAGATATCTCCTCCTTCATGTACGCATGCACGATGGATGCCGCTGGATATCTTTTGTTCTTCGCTAAGCGTTTCAAATGTCCAAAAAATCTTTCAAACGGATACATCCATCTGTATTGCACTGGACCGCCAAGTTGTGCTTCGTATGGTAGGTGGATAGGAAGGTGCTCCATCACATCAAAGAAGGACGGTGGAAAGATTTTTTCCAAATTACATATAATCATCACAATATTTTCCTTCAAAACTAGCAGGCGGCTTTTATCCAATGATCTACTACTTAGATCACGGAAAAATGCTCCAAGTGCTGTAGTTCAATTTCTTTATATAAGTCCAACATTTAAATCCTTATCCAATACCAATCAAATATAATGATGATTGTAATGTAAATATACCTGATATTGCTTGGTGAACATTACGCGGGAGAAGTTCTGCAAATATGAAGGGAAGCAAGCGTTCCATAAAAACATGTGCGTCATGACTTTTCATTCCTGAAAACTTTCCACCTTTCATGTCTGCACAACTTGCTAAATCTGACACATAGCCATCTGGAAACTTAACTTCATTTTTGACCCACAATAGTAAGCTAGCTTTTGCTTTTGCTGTTAGTCTCCAAATCGGGAATGGGGCGTTCCCACGAGCGTCAAGATGCAGTTCCTTCCGAGCACAGAACGTTGCGACATCTACTCTTGACTTCAGATTGTCTTTCGATATGTCTTTGACATTCATTACAGTATACATGATGTTATCTTCAACATTCTTCTCGATATGCATCACATCCAAACAGTTTCGTAGATTCAAATCAACCCAGTACGGAAGCTCCCAAAATATGCTTTCTTTATGCCAGTTGTGCCAATTCCCATAACCGGCAGGTTTAGTCTCATGCCCATTTCCACCGCATTCTGATGTTTTCGGTGCTCCGGTATTTAGTATACGCTGGTATACTTGTTCACCAGTCAACGTTGCAGGTGGACACTCGTCCAAGGCGCTCTTTCCCTTAAGAAAATTAACTTTATTCTTTCGTAATGGATGATTGTCTGGTAGAAATCTTCTATGATTGTCAAACCAACACGTCTTCCTACCAGCCGGCAAGTAGAAAGCATTTGTATCACTCATACAAAGTGGACATGCTAAATTTCCATGTGTCGTCCATCCCGATAACATCCCATACGCCGGAAAATCACTTATTGTCCATAGGAGAACAGCTTTCATGTTGAAGTTTTGATTTAAGGACACATCATACGCCTCAACTCCATGATTCCATAAGTCCTTTAACTCCTCGATCAATGGTTGGAGAAAAACATCAAGACTTCCTCGTGGATGATTTGGTCCAGAATTCAAAATCGTCAAAAACAGATACTCCCTTTTCATCGCCATATCCGGAGGCAAGTTGTACGGTGTCATGATCACCGGCCACAATGAATGGTTTTTGGACATTCCAAAAGGATTAAAACCGTCGGTGCATAAACCCAAATACACATTTCGCGTTTCCTCCGCAAATTGTGGATGTATTTGATTGAAATTTTGCCACTCTTCCGCATCAGATGGGTGAACCATTTTTCCGTCTTCTGTCTGGTGCTCAGCATGCCACCTCATCGACGCTGCAGTTCTTTCGGATTGGTACATCCTCTTTAATCTGTCAGTGATGGGTAGATACCACATCTTGTTAACGGGTATTTTAGTACGCCCCCGACTAGCCTTGTATCTCGGTTTTTCACAAAACCTACAATGGTCCAACTGCGCATCGTCTTTCCAGAAGAGCATACAATTATCTACGCAGACATCATATGTATGGAACGGCAATCCTAGCTTCCGCATCAACATTTCCGTCTCATAGAAAGAACTAGTTGCATTATTAGGCTCCGGCAAATACTCCGTCATCAATTCTGCCACTGAATCCATGCAAACTTCAGCTAAATTGTGATCTGCCTTGATATTCATTTGCCGAGCTGCTAATGATAACTGCGACAGACCTTCACGACAACCATCATACAATGGCGTATTTGCTGCAGCTAACATGTCGTAGAACTGTTTCGCGTCATCGGTAGGTTCTGCATAAACAGGATCATTTCCACTTTGATCCTGTTCTTGGTGATAATCAGTAAATGGCACCGAACCACGAAATGCATCATGAACCATTTCACCATAAACATTTGCGCCATTGTAATTAAACTCTTCATTACCACCACTAAAATCAGCATTCTCATAATAGCTACTGCTTCCTCCGCCATCATAATTTGTTTCTTGGTTACCGCTACTAAGATCAACATTCCCGTAATGGCTACTACTACCTACCCCAGCCCCAGTTACATCGTAATCTTCACCGTGTGCCGTCCAAACATAATAGTTTTCCATGAAACCTCTACTATGTAAATGGTACCGAACAGTTTTAGCTTGTTTAAAACCATTATCATTTTTACACTTTGCGCAAGGGCAGTATAACATACCTCCACATGTAACTGACGAATACTGGGTAGATGCAAACTCCAAGAAATGTTGTACCCCCACCAAAAATTCATCTGCGATATTATTTGTGCGAGGATCAATTCGGTTGTACATCCACTCTCGATTAGAATTAAACATAATTTTTGGCTTTTTTTCGGGTTTCTCGGTGTTTTCGTGATTTTGAAAATTTTTTTTTTTTGGGTTTTTTTTTCTAGGCTTTTTTGGATTTTTCTTTTGATTTTAAGGAAGAGAGAGAGGTTTGATAGGAATGGAAAAAGAAAGAGAGGTGCGTTGTAAATGGAGAGGGAGGGGTGTGCTGCTTATATAGATAAAAATTAGTCACTACTTTGTGACTCTTAAAAAGTGTCACAAATTTGTGACGATTCAGTGACGATTTAGTGATGATTTTGCGACTACACGAAGGAGTCACAAAAGTTAGTTTACTCACCAACCACCCGCATTAATCACGTGTCCAACAACTTGACTTCATTGCCGACATAGCTACCGACATACATATTAGTGACTGATTTGTGACACTTTCATACAGTCCGTTTGGCGTCACAAAAGTGTCGCAAATTTGTGACTAACTTGTGACTACCCTTACTGACCACGGATGTAGTCACAAAGTCGTCGCTAATTAGTGACATTTGTATTGTGGTCGTTAAGTCGTCACTAATCTGCGACGACTTAACGACCATCTTTATTCGTCGCTAATTTGTGACGACTTTGCGACTAACAATAAGTAGTCGTTATGGCGTCACAAATTCGTCATTAATCGGTCGCAAATTTAGTGACTGAAAAATCAGTCACAAATTGTAGTCACTAATTACCTGTTTTCTTGTAGTGTATTCACCACCAATGGATTTATTGCTGTTGTCTATTCTATAATGATTGTTATGAGTGAAAGGATTTTCCCTGAAATTGTTCTCAATTGGTTTGTGCTTATTTTTTGCAGGTTGAACCAGAATGGCGTTTCTACCACATCTGCTACCGTGTGAGCTGCAGCATCATCACCTACGGTAAAAACCAAACTCACCAAAGGATGTTTGGTAAATTCTTAATTTTTACCTTATACTTCTACAAATGTTTACTTGATTTTGTTTTCCTGGTTGATGATTGCATCAGAAATAATATCAAAACAGTTTACATAAACGACTTCAAAGGTCCATGGTAGTATAACTAAAGTCCATAAAGCAATCAACTTAAAGATTTGCTCAAGAACAACATTAGCAAAGGGATGAAGAATAACAAAAGGCATGCATCTGATGTTTGGGATCTTATCATTTGGCATTGGGCAAGAACATCTCCGCGAGAAGGCTATGGACAACCCACCCACACCTATGGCTCGAATTCATTTAACAAAACTGCCCATGAGATGATAAGTTTTAAAGATAATTACTAGAAAGACCTTTTTAGATACGGTGTTTACTCAAACAACCTTTTATTTTTTGAGCTCAAATTTTTTAGCTAAAAAAGGTTATAAAGACAATAAAAATACTCCAAATTCGTTTATTAACGAAAATGTCATTATCCTTTGAGAAACAAAAAAACATAAAACCAAAAAAAAAAAAAAAAAATCAGATTTCAACTCTTCATCTTCTTCTTCCTCTCTCCGGCGACTCAAATCGCGACTTCTTCTCCGGCGACGAGATTCGTTGCTTTTGACGGTAAGATTCGAAACAAATCTTGAGTTATCTTCCTCTCTATCATTCACGAGTGTTTTGAGTTCAGATTTATGAACTTCAATATGTTCTTCGTTCATAGGTTTCGAAATTCCGGCGAAGGAAAGTTCCGGCGAGTGTTGGGGTTTCGTTTTCGTGCGTTGTAGAGAGGTAATCTCTTGATTCTAACCGGTTTCGTTTGGGTATGTTGAACTTTTGTAAAATCACGTTTTTGTCCAAATCTGAATTTTTCTCAAATCTGAATTTTTTCCAGATCTGGATTTTTCTCAGATCCAGAATCCGACGTTATGGTAGACTTATTTCTCTGGGAAAAAAATACGTTACGGTAGATTTATAATAGACGTTATGGTAGACTTATTTCTATGAGATGCAGACGTTGTGGTAGACTTATATTTATGAGATGCTGACGTTGTGGTAGACTTATTTCTATGAGATGTTGACGTTGTGGTAGACTTATATTTATGAGATGCAGACGTTGTGGTAGACTTATTTCTATGAGATGCAGACGTTGTGGTAGACTTATATCTATGAGATGCAGACGTTGTGGTATACTTATTTCTATGAGATGCTGACGTTGTGGTAGACTTATTTCTATGAGATGCTGACGTTGTGGTAGACTTATTTCTATGAGATGCTGACATTGTGGTAGACTTATTTCTATGAGATGCTGACGTTGTGGTAGACTTATCGACTCTTGATCTGCTAATGAATGAAATCTTTTTTGACGTTGTGGTAGACTTTTTGCAAAGAGATACAAACATTATGGTAGATTTTTCGACTCTGGAGCTGCTAATGAATGAAATCTTTTTTTGCTAGTTAGGATTGTGTTTCACTCCAAGATGTTCAAATTTCCATGAATTTCTTTACAGGTATTCTTTGTACGTGCAATGCGTAACCGCATGAAGATTGTAAAGAACATCCAAAAGATCATGAAGATGGTCTATACACCATTGTTTCTTGTTGTATTTAGGTAGTATTTGGTTAATCTTTGTATTGTTTAACATGCAAAGAGATTTATTTTTATGAGATGTATTTTCGTTTCATGGTAGATTTATTTTTATGAGACATACACGTTCTGATTTGTAATATACGTTATGGTAGATTTATTTCTATAAGATACAATTGTTATGGTAGACTTTTTGCAAAGAGACTCAAACATTATGGTAGACTTCTATGAACATTTTTTGTAGTGTAATGAATGAATTGACAACATTTATGTATGGTTAAAACATGGCTTATGAAATGTCTCTGTAACCATTACAAAATTCTTAAAACACGAGTACGAGTTCAAACACGAGTACGAGTTCATACGAAAAGATAGAAAATATATGAAAATATAGAGTACATACTAAATTTACCATCACTTGTACATAAATCTACCATCACTTGCATGATATGCCCCTAGAACTGTACCACCTTTTGAATTGTCAACCAAGAACGCCCATCAATTCTTCTCAAAACTCTGACTACCATAAACAAGAATGATTTGTTTTGTTCCCAATTTACCTCCTTTTGTTCAAACCCTAAATCCTAAACCCTAAACCCTAAACCCTAGTTCTTCACCATTGTTGCAGGTTTTTCGTGCAAACTTGTCTATTTTTTAAGGGTAAAATCGACATTTCTCATTCTTTGCAAATAACTCTACCACCTACCAAATAAGTCTACCACCACTATAGCTTCCTAAACAGGAAATAAGTCTACCACCAAGTACTATAAGTCTACCGCTATCACAATAAGTCTACCAAATGTCTAATGTGAAAAAAAGTCTACCGTAACTAGGTTGGATAAAAAGTCTACCATCACTAGACCTAGGTAAAAACAAATCTACCGCTACAATCGCTAAAAACGCATAAGTCTACCACCATTGATCCTAAAAAAATAAGTCTACCAGTCAACGGTTGGTTTCGTTGACCGAAAATAAAAAATAAGTCTACCGCTAACTATAAGTTTACCACTACTACAATAAGTCTACCACAACTATACACAAAATAAATCTACCACCACCATAAAAAAGTCTACCGCAAACTATAAGTCTACCGTCACTATAAATCTACCGCTGCTATGAGTAAAAATCTACCACCAAAGGAGACAAATCTACCAGTCAAAATAAAATCTACCATCGAAGAAAAATAAATGTACCGCTTAAAATAAGTGTACGGAAATAAATGTACCATTCGACGAATAAGTCTACCGCAAAAAATAAGTCTACCGCTACGGAAAAATAAGTCTACCGCTCAAAAAATAAGTCTACCGTTCGGAAACAAATTTACCACCAAAAGAGACACAATAAGTCTACCGCTCAAAAATAAGTCTACTGCTCGTCAAATAAGTCTACGGACAAAAAAATAAGTCTACCAGATCGATAATAAGTCTACAATCACTGAGCGGTAGTCTTATTTTTTTTAGGCGGGAAATTTTCCCGCCTACGCGGCCCGTTTCATTAATGGCATTTTCGTAAATATGTTTTTTGTTATCAAAGGAAAAAGGGTAAAACGGACTCAAAAATAACCTCAGTAATTAAAATCTAAGAAAGTTGTTTGAGTCAACCCAAAATCTAAGAAGGTTGTTTGAGTCAACTCAAAATCTAAGAAGGTTGTTTTAGTCAACTTCCTTAAGTTTTATGTTTATAAATGATTGGAAACTCTTGTTTTTTTATTTCTAATTTGGTATTCTAAATGTGTTTCTTGTAGACTGAGGCCTTCGATCCTAAAGTTGAGAAAGAAGACTCACATAGAAGTTTGATGTTTCGTGGACAAATACACACAGAAGTTTTTGAAGATGTGCAAAGTTTGGAATGTCGGTTCCTATCACCGATGACTTTAAAAAGAAATTTGAGTAATTCATTTTGTAATGTTTATGTGATTTTGGATTGTGTTTGAAAAATTCGGTTATTTATTTAATGATAATTATGCTATTTATATTTTAGTTATTATATCTTTTTAACAATATAAAATAGCTACCAATATTTTGTTGAATAGCAAATCAGTAGCTAAAAAGCCACGATCTTTTGATATCTAAATCGGTAGCTATAAGGCCACGATTTTTTTTATAGCTAGCTATATTCGTTGCTAAATACCATCGATACATTGGTTGCTAATTAGTAGCTAATATAGCTACCGAAATGGGTCGTTGTAAGATGGTGGCTATTTAGCTACCGTTTGGCGACTGAACTTATTTAGCTTCCATTGATCCGCAACCCGAATTTTCGGTAGCCAAAGGTAACTAGTTTTTTTTCAGCCACCGATTTGAAAGTTTAACCACAAAAAAGTGGTAGTTAGTTTACAGTTTTCTTGTAGTGTTTACGGTATTCTACATATTTAAATATTAAAAACTATATATATATATATATATCGATAAGTTTGGTGGAATTATAGAAAATAAACAAGGAATTACTAACATAAAAGCTGAGCATAAATAAAAAAACTAAAACAAAGACTAGTTTTAAACAAAAACTAAAACAAAGACTAGTTATAATCATCAAAAGATACATCTTCATATGCCAGAATCACTCGCTCGGATTCGGAGATAGGCGCTTCTCCGTTCTCTAAATTTGGCCAAAACTAGGGATGTTGTCGTGGGTTAAAAAACCCTACCCAACCCAAACTCAAAACAAACCCGCCCAAAAAAAATCTTAAAATAAAAACCCAAAATAAACCCATGTATTATTAAGGTAATCAAAAAAAAACTCACAAGTTTAGGGTAATCCATGAGTTACCCAATTGTTTTTAATATATCACAATTATTTTTATTGTTTAATTCGCTTTTCTGCCATTCTTGCGAATAGCGTTTTCCTGTTAAAACCGCAAAATCACGTTTTCCCGTTAAAACCGTAAAATTGCGTTTTTCCACCAAAACCATAAATTAGCGTTTTCCCGCCAAAAAGTAAAATAGCGTTTTCCCGTCAAAACCGTAAAATAGCGTTTTCCCGCCAAAACCGTAAAATCGCGTTTTCCCGCCAAAACGTGAAATCAGTTTTTCCGCCAAAACGGTAAAATATCGTTTTCCCGCCAAAAAGTAAAATCGCGTTTTCCCGTCAAAACCGTAAAATCGTGTTTTTCCTCCAAAACCATAAAATCGTGTTTTTCTGCCAAAACCGTAAAATAGCGTTTTCCCGTCAAAACCGTAAAATAGCGTTTTCCCGCCAAAACCGTAAAATCGCGTTTTCCCGCCAAAAACGTGAAATCAGTTTTTTCGCCAAAACCGTAAAATAGCGTTTTCCCGCCAAAAAGTAAAATCGCGTCTTCCCGCCAAAACCATAAAATCGCGTTTTCCCGTCTAAAACGTAATATCAGTTTTTTCGCCAAAACCGTAAAATAGCGTTTTCCGTCAAAACCGTAAAATCATGTTTTCCGTAGCGTGTTTATGTCATAATGGTAAAATTGATTTTTTCGCGAGAAACCATAAATTTAAGTTTTCCCTTAAATCCATAACATCACGTATTTTGGCTAAACGTGTAAAATTCCGTAAAACTATTTAAAAAATATTATTTTTTTATATTAAATATAGATTTTTTTAAAAACCCATTGATTTTTTTAAAAACTCATTGGATACCCAAAATCCAATTGGGTAATTAATAAAACATGACCCGTCCAAATAAAACCCATAAATTTATTAAATAAAGAAAGTGGGTAATGGACTTTAAATTTAAGTTGGGTTTAGGATACCCAATGGATAAAAACTCATAATTAACATCCCTAGCCAAAACCAAGCTTTAGTGGCAGCCGATAATAACATCCCTTTTGACGACCGAGGCTGTGACATAAGGATGTTGAAGCATTTCCTTTTCAACAGGAAAAGAGACTTAAAAAAATCGAACTGTCGAGACATGTCTCCCATCATCAACAAGAGATCAGATCGATCATACCTATGGTCGATTAACCACTTGGCAATCTCAAGTCTAATTCTACAAACTCTAGACTCATCATCCACATGAAGTAAGGTCACTCCAGCGGATTCAAACTCGTCCAGCTTCTCGTGTATTCTGCCATAGGCCATCACTGAAACCTCTCCAACATAATTGACATCTTTCAAGGCCTTCTTGATATTCTCACATACATCACCAACAGTTTTACTATCAGGGATCGGGTAACTACGTCCCAGAAAACTGCTACGTCTCTAGCAAAATATTCGCGCATGTAATCAGCCATGATTTTGACGAGAAAGAATTTGGTGAATTGGTCTAACCATTTAACGGTGAATATAACAAGTCCACTTAATTATGTATATAGACCGCAGAAGCTTGGGGATCAAGTTTCAGTGATTTTGGACTGGTCAAAACCGGATTAATGGAATCTTTTAATTAATTAAAAAAAAGTTCATAAAATGTAATATCTTTTAACAATCATTATTTAGCTATTTTCCCTATAGTAAACCTAAACTTTTATTTATTTAATTAAAGTTATAGCTTCTCAAAAAAAGAAAAAGGAAATTATTAGAGCAGTATGATGAAATTTCCCTGCATGGTAAATTTCCCCAAGAGCAAAAAAAATTGTGATCTTTATTTCTAAAAGAAATATGAAACTTCGGACTTTTGGAAAACTTTGGATTTCGACCATAGTGACTTTTATTTTTATTTTTTTATCGGCAATCCATTATATTAGGGAAGCCCATTAAAAGACATATCAGAGGTTACAAATACAAAGCCCATAAGATCCAAAATTATCATATTAAAATTTATTTTACAATACAAAACACGTGTGATGAAGATAAAACTTCAAGGACCATGTGGCAGTGAAATAGAGAACCCCCCAGAAGCCTCACGAACTCATCGTCTTCTTCCACCTTTTGGAAGTTTCGATGATACCTCTGAAAACACTTTTCGTTAGCAATCGGAAGCTGATGAATCATACTCTTTTATCGTTAACTTGAGAAATAGGGAAATCTCGAAACTAACTTGAACGAGAACACTTTACTCCTTAAAGCCATAGGCGAGTAAAGATTTATACGAGAACATAGTGACAACTTACAACCAAAAGGAGTAATCGAATTTTAAATCACAAAATGTGACAAACTAATGAAAAAAAAAGAGAAAAACCCTGAAAAATACCCGAACTAATTCTTTTATGCCAGAAAAATACCCCAACTTTTTTCGTTCCCCAAATAATACCTGAACTAATTTATTTTGTTTCTTTAATACCCATACTTTTGAATTTTGAAAGTTTTTAACATCTCCGTTAACAGATGTTAACCTCCGTTAACGGAGATAAACTCTGTTAGTTTACTTAAAGCGTTGTTAACGGGAAAGAGAACACACACACAATTGATTTTCCCCCAAATCGATTTTAGAATAAGAACCCTAATTTTTTACTCTTTCTCTCTTCCTCTCTTCCTCTAAATCAACACTCCACACTCAAAATGGAACAAAGTTTAAATTCTGGATCTGATGCGAATTCTTGGAGTCGGAGTCACAATTACGGACAAACAAGCTCGGGTCCTATGTGTCACTGTCGGAGGCAAACAACAATGGTGAAATCATGGACAAATGATAATCCGGGAAGGTGGTTTTTTCGATGTAATGTTCATGGGTTCTTTAGATGGGTTGATGAAGAAAAACCACATGGTTGGCAAAAGGTAAGTTTATTGGAGGCTAGAGATCAAATTTGTTATCAAAAAGAAGAAATTAAGAGGCTTAAGGACAAAATCGAAGCTATGAACACATGCGGAACACTTGCAATTGATTCAAACATGGTGGAAAACCTCGAAGCAGAGAAGAATAAGCTTGAGTGCGAAGCTACGATCTCGAAAGAAAGGGAGAAATTACTGCGCCAATTCATTGTTATCTCATGGGGAGGTTTCATTGTTGTCACAGCAATGATACTTACAATGGGAAAAAACTAGTTGGAGTTGTGTTTCGTGAGAGATTGAAATGGTGAGAAAGTGAAGTATGAGTCGTTTATGTGTGCTTTGAATTGTTTTTCTATGTTGTTCTTGAGTAGATTAAGTTATGTAATGGCAACTTGTTTCTCCATTATGGTTATGCTTAATGTTTAAGTTATGGTTAATGTTTAAACTTAAATTTCATAGCAAGATCATCCAAAATACAAAGCAAGATTATCCAAAATACAAAATCCACTAGAAAACTAAACATAAAAAGACCATCCGAAACACAATCCATAACAAGATCATCCGAAACACAATCCATAACAAGATCATCCAGAAGCTCCCCATTCATCAAAAACTGTACCTGTCCAAGGAGATATATAACATCCAGAGTCTGTAGAAGTTGGAGGTTCTTTTTCAGTGGATTTGACACGGTTTTTGGAACCACGAGGACGACCACGAACACGAGAAGAAGCAGATGGAGCTGTAGAAGCAGGTGGAGCTGTAGAAGGTTGGTGGTCATTTGATGTTTCTGTATTGTTTGCAGAAGCAACAAGTGTTGGTTGGCTTAGTGTTTTCTTCTTCCTCTTTGGTGCATGTTGTATGCTCCATGGATCAACCTGTCAAGAAGCAATTCAATTAAGAAAAACGGTAACACAAGAAGAAGTAAAATAACTTGTAAGATCAATTCATTACTTACCGGTAACTTTGGAGGCCTTCCTCTTTTACGCTTAGGACCTTCTGGTGGTGCAGATACACCTTGACAAGTGCTTTTATTGTGCCCAGTTGACTTACAGTTGCTACATGTAATGGTTCTCCCACCTCTTGTAACTTTTGTTGGATTAGATGATGATTCAGTTGCCTCTTTGATCCTTGCATACTTTTTGGGACGGCCTGGCATTCTCCTCTTTTCAGGCACTTCAATTGGATCCTTAGCCAACTTCTTCCATCGCCTATCTCCATTAACTGGGTTGATGTTGTCTTTGTAAGTATCTTGCCACACTGATGTCTTGAAATATGGATCCACATCACTGCAATATATTAGATTGTTAGATCAATCATATGTAGATAATAATGACTCACACTATTGTACAAATCACTCACTTAGATGGGTCACGGTTATATTCGTTAATGACGTAAATTGCATGGCGACAAGGTATTCCAGTGATATCCCATTGGTTGCAAGCACAATGTTTGAGCCTAAGATTCACCTCATGACCACAATTATTCTCAATTACTTCATACAAGCTCTCACTACTTTTCAGAACCTTGCAATCCTTGCTGTCTTTGCGGTTTGCCTCAAAAATCTCCATTATGTTTGGTGGAAACTGTGTTTGACACTTCTTTGTCTTATCACGCCTACGAGTTATACGTGCTATTGCTAGCCTCCTAATCTCCTCCAGCATGTCAATCACTGGCAACTTACGAGCTTCCTTGATCGTCCTATTAAAACTCTCTGATAAGTTGTTGGTAATATCTTCACATCTAGCATGACGGCTCACTTTAGCTCTACACCATGTCTCAGGTTTTGTCTTGAGCAAATCAGCATGTGCAGCTTCATTAAATGCTTTTAAAGCTTCCATGTTGTACTCGTAATCACCTTCAGTGGAACTATATGCTACTGCCCAAAAATATTCTTCATACTCACTTTCCTTATACATCTTTTTCCAATTGGCAAAGATGTGTCTAGCACAATGCCGATGCTCTGCATTTGGAAGAATATCTTGGACAGCATTTATCAAACCTTTTTGTTTATCCGAGATTATAGTCAACTCATTTCCTACTCCTAACTCCAAGTCAGTCTTCAACTTCTCAATAAACCAAGCCCAAGAAGCATTATCTTCAACCCTAACTATAGCCCAAGCAATAGGATAAATTCTGTTATCCGCATCCCTACCAACAGCAGCCAATACTTCACCTTTTAATTCCCATTTCATGAAAGCACCATCAATACCAATTATAGGCCGACAACATCGCTTCCATGTCTTTCTCAATGGCTCAAAGCATATGTAAAACCTGTCAAACACTTGTTTACCATCTTCACGAGGAATGGTAACAAGATCTGTAGTGACATTTGGATTAGACCGATGAAGTTCATTCTCATAATTCCACAGCTTGGCAAATTGTTGTCTAAGAGTTTCTATCACCATATCTAATGCAAGTCTTCTTGCCTTCTGACATATATACTTGGAGACTGAAAGACTATACCTCATCATGATCTCATCTTTTATATCAGTCCACTTAATACTAGGCCTTCTTCTTGCTTCATCTCTGTATAATTTAGCAATGATGCCTTGTTTCAACATCCTAGCTCTGCTACTCTTTAAATGGTTATGCGTGTCAACAAACGTTTTCACCATCCATCTTCCTTTTGGTTTCTCAACTGAGCAATAGATTCTCCAATCACACTTTTCCTCTGTGCAAATTGCTGTTAACTTTGTTGGATCCCATTTACACATCTTCACATCAAACTGAGTTTTTAAGACATACTTTAGTACTTGATCTTTAAAATCTTCTCCACTTTTGAAAGTTTGCATTAACCACAAATATGGAGGCTTCTCTTTATCGTATTTCTTTCGTGAAATCGTAGTTTCCTTGCGGTTGAAATCTATCCATTCATCATCAGTATCCACAGCAGGATCAGGATGATCATCATCCTTACATTGTCTTTCCAGCTCAAGCTCAAGCTCAACATCAACTTCTTCAGAATCCAGTGTTCGCCTAACTTCACCATCATCAACAAGATCTTCACCAAACCCAGTACCTGGTTCAACAAACAAATTTGCGAACTTTGGATTACCACCAACATCCTCTTCTACTATAATTTCTTCCTCTTCCTCAACAACTTCATTCTCAATTCCCTCATCAACTATCTCATCATCCGATTCTTCCTCAACTGCAACAGACTCGTGCTCAAAGTACAAATCAACTTCTCTTGTTGCCATAGCTTCACCACACATCTTATTGATCTGAGCATCTTTGTTTTCAAATATACATCTTGTTGTTGATATATCCTCATGCCGAAGTTTGTACCATACTTTCAAAACCTTACCACCTAATGTATTATTATCTTCACAAAACTCATCAAAGCATGACCATGTAAGCAAATCAGGATCAACGACAATGTCTTCCTTCACGGATCCTCCACTATAACTAAACTTGTTATCTTGAAACTTCATTTCTCCTCCATGATACACATTTAGCTTTATTAACTCTGAATCACTGCATAAAAGAAACAAAATCATATACTCAAATTTTGAAAAGTTACATAGAAATCCCTAATTTCAAAATCGAACCAAGAAGCAAAATAATACTCAAATTTCGTCATTCAAATCAATAATTTAGTCTTAATCGAACTCAAAAATCAGATACAATAACTTCTTCTTCATCGATTGTTGCTTATGAAGAAACTCAAAGCATAAAATCGATTATGGAGAAAATACCTCATCTCGTTATTCGGCTTCAATCGACTATGTGTTCGATTCAAACAAAGAAACCCATCTTCATAATCTGCAGTTTGAGTGTGGAGTGTCGATCAATACAGAGGAAGAGAGAAAGAGTAAAAAATTAGGGTTCTTATTCTAAAATCGATTTGGGGGAAAATCAATTGTGTGTGTGTTCTCTTTCCCGTTAACAACGCTTTAAGTAAACTAACAGAGTTTATCTCCGTTAACGGAGGTTAACATCTGTTAACGGAGATGTTAAAAACTTTCAAAATTCAAAAGTATGGGTATTAAAGAAACAAAATAAATTAGTTCAGGTATTATTTGGGGAACGAAAAAAGTTGGGGTATTTTTCTGGCAGAAAAGAATTAGTTCGGGTATTTTTCAGGGTTTTTCTCAAAAAAAAAACACGAAATCTGATTTAATTAATTTAGTTAATCATTTAAGTATTTCGTATTAGGGCCTAGCCCATTTATGATCCAATTCAAAAGCCTCTTCGACTATGGACTAAAACGACACCGTTTTCCCTTGAGAAGAGAAGAAAGAGTCCAAGGAAAAAACGAAGCAACTCATCCATCTCTTTCTCCGGCGGATCTGGTGACGCATCGTCGGAAAACTTCCTCTTCCGACGACGGTTATCTGAAATTTCACCACCGGATAAATAAGGATCGGTGCTGGATTAGATTCCGGAGAATTAGAATATACGAATCTCGTACCCAGAGATGGCTGGGATTCTGAATAAATTGCGGAATCTAGATGCGTATCCTAAGATCAATGAGGATTTTTACAGCCGTACGCTTTCCGGTGGTGTTATCACCTTAGTCTCCTCCGTTGTTATGTTTCTTCTCTTCTTCTCCGAGCTACGTACGTGTTTTAACCATTGAATTCCCCTACCAACTTGCCAATTTGCATGATTTTGTATTGATTTTGGCAACTCTTTGGTTTGTTTGCTTAGGATTATATCTTCATACAGTCACCGAGACGAAACTCATAGTGGATACTTCAAGGGGAGAAACGTTACGGATTAATGTAATCTTATTTTCAGTTTCTTTAAAGTAGTATTCTTGTTCATTGTTTTTTCTCTTATTGTTTCTTTGATGCTGCAGTTTGATATTACTTTTCCTGCTTTAGCATGTTCGATTCTCAGTGTTGATGCTATGGACATTAGTGGAGAGCTGCATCTTGATGTGGTATGTTGAAACTTGTTTGTTTACGTTACTAGTTTAGTGACCATTTGTTTCTTTATGTTGTTGCTTTTAACATCATATAAGCATGTTATATGTGTGGCCAATCTGATATTCTTCCCCTGTGAATTACAGAAACATGATATCATTAAGAGAAGACTAGATTCTCATGGTAACACTATAGAAGCAAGACAGGATGGAATAGGTGCTATGAAGGTTTGTTTCTTGTCCTTTTTCCGAACTGTAATTCTTCAGTGAAGAATCGAAACTGTTTACGCATGCTTGTCATTATACTCTATGAGATTCTAGAATCATCGTGCTGGGGCATATAAAAATTGACTAGATAAAGGGAAGAACTGAAAAAGTTTTTTTTTGGGCTCTTGTCAAGTCTCATACTTTTTGTGCTTGTGCAGATTGAAAAACCACTGCAGAAGCATGGTGGCAGGCTGGAGCATAACGAGACTTATTGTGGTTCTTGCTATGGGGCTGAAGCGGTAATTGTGCTATCTTTCTGTGTTTTTGCATGTTTCATTTGGAGCAAGGTTTCTCAAGTTCATATTCGGAGTACCGTTTATTGTTTAGTGCTAGTCAACAGAATATAGTGGATTAAACAAAGACAAACGTCATAGTAGATATTTTTTCTATTACAATTCTACTTCTCATATCATGATAGTTTTGGTGCTTTTTCATTCAGGATTTACTCTATCTTTGAGCCTTCATGTGACGTATGTTGTTCTTTCTTACAGGAAGAACATGACTGCTGCAATTCATGTGAGGATGTCCGTGAAGCATATAGAAAGAAAGGTTGGGGGGTTACAAATCCAGATTTGATTGACCAGGTGAGTTGTTGAGAAATAGGTTACTCACCTTTTAAATTATTGACATCTGTGTTTCATTGATGACTGGTAGTAGCAATTTTGATTTCAGTAGGCTTCTGTGTGGTTTGTTTATTGGGTATGCAATTGCGAGGGTCTAGACTGCTATATGCATCCAAGAGTTTCTATATTCCAATTGTGAGCTGAAATATGTTTGACTTGTCTGTATTTGACTCAGTGTAAACGAGAAGGGTTTCTTCAAAGAGTGAAGGATGAAGAAGGTGAAGGGTGTAATATCTATGGGTTCTTGGAGGTTAATAAGGTGGCAGGGAACTTCCACTTTGCTCCTGGGAAAAGCTTTCATCAGGCTGGTGTTCACGTTCATGATCTCCTTGCTTTTCAGAAAGATAGTTTTAACGTAAGAAAAGACCTGCCCTGGCTTAATTTCACTCTTTATGCTTCTAATTTTTGTAATTCAGTCGTTGTGTCACCTTGCAGATAAGTCACAAGATCAACAGACTGGCTTTTGGGGACTCTTTTCCTGGCGTCGTCAACCCTCTTGACAGGTAATGACCATTCTGGTCTAAATCCATATAACTCACTCGGTAAAGTGGCACGTATGTTTTGTGTTGATCTTTAAGGTACTTGAAATTGCAGAGTCCAGTGGAGTCAAGACACGCCTAATGCTATGTACCAATACTTTATCAAGGTTTGTAAGTAGGCAAACGTTAAATCATAGTTAAAAATTAGCCTACCCGTGTTTAATCTATCTTACTTTGTATGCTTTTCAAAGGTTGTACCAACAGTATACACTGATATAAGTGGACACACAATTCAATCAAATCAGGTGAAGCGAGTCTCTTAAGTCTTAACTCTTGGACCTAATTATCTATATTCACTCTCATCTTATCTGTGATCTTAACTCTAAGTAAAATGGACAGTTCTCAGTGACGGAACATGTTAAAAGCTCAGAAGCAGGTGAGCTTCAATCCTTACCAGGAGTTTTCTTCTTCTATGATCTCTCTCCAATAAAGGTAAGTGTGTTGCATTAACTCCAATTCTATAGTTTCAGTTACAAGGGAAAACAAATCTTCACAATCTTATATATGTGTTGATTTGGCAGGTGACATTCACAGAGGAACATATATCGTTCTTGCACTTCTTGACAAATGTCTGTGCCATAGTCGGAGGTAAGAACGATTCCTTTGTTGCATCCTTTGGTTGATCTGATTAGAAAAAATATATCTGAAATGTTAAAAATTGCAGGTGTTTTCACGGTGTCTGGGATAATAGACGCGTTTATATACCATGGTCAAAAAGTAATCAAGAAGAAGATGGAAATTGGTAAATTTAGTTGATCCTGACTTTTGTCTCGCCTTTATTTCGTTTGCGGATTAATATGAATCATATACACCCACCCCCAAAAAAGAGAAGCCATATGGGGGCAAATGTAACATGGGATTATTTATTTAATTTTTTTTGTTAAATGAAAATTTATTTGGTACGTTACGCTCTTTGAATGAAGACTTCGTTGGGAGTTGAGTTTGACAAAGACATGTCTTAGGTTTTATCAATCCAGCTGTTTGACAGCCCACGCGTGCGTTACAATCCTCACTCTTGACTTTTTGTTCTTTGAAGACATGTTACAGTTACGGGGATATCGTTCGTATCCGGAAATAGTTTGAATCTAGACTATATATAAAAAATATTACTCCCTCCGTTCTTTTATGTTTGATGTTTTAGATAAGTTTTGAAAAATTTACTTCTATAAGTACTTTTTGGCAAACTTATTTTTTGGAAAGATACTTCTATATGATGCTATACTTTTTGCCTTCCACAATTCAAAAAATGACAAAACTGCCCTTTTTCTTCTCTTTACCCTTTTACTTCACAAATCTGAATTATCTCTTATTATAATATCTAATTTTTGGAAAACATCATCTTGGCCCTTCGTTCTTCTCACTCCGTTTCATCATTGACGATTCTCAAGTATAAATCCTAACAGTTAGATGTAAAATTATAAGTTAAATTGAATGGTTGTGATAGATAATTAAAACCTCTGTTACCAAATTTCAGATCTAAGCTCTCTCTACCTTTTTGGAATCATTACTTTATTGTTCTTCATATATGTTTTTTTCGATTGGTTCTATTGGACTCTCGCATTCAATTTCTCTGAAATTTAGTTTTGGAAAAAAATTATGTTGGTTGATCTGTTTTCTAGCTTCACCGTCAAAAAATTTCTCCGCCGTTACGGAACGGAAGTATCTCCTGCCATCACCGTCAACCACCACTTCATCTACGAGTCACACAATGGAGGTATCTCCGACAATCTTCAACAACGAAAGGTTGGTTTTTTTGCTTGATTTACATCATAAATTGTTCTAATTTTAGGTTTGTTTGGAGTAGTGGAGTCTTGATTTTGATTGTTGGCTATGATTTTTATTTCTTCTTTCCTCTGTAGGTTTTGGATTGTTGAAGGAGATGTGAAGGTGGAGGTGGAGAAAGAGATTTTATGTGATCATAGAACATTGACACAAATATGCTCGTGGTCGTGATTTTATGTGATTATAATTGTGCATCGATATTCTCATTCTGAATTCTGAATATGGATGCCCTCTTTCTATCTTTGTTCTACTTCGATTTAAGTTGTTTTTGTGGATGGATTATCGCGGACGGATTATCATGGACAGATTATCGCGGATGGATTGTCGTGGATGGATTGTCGTGGATGAATTGTTGATTTTACGTATGGATTATCTTGAAACATTAATGTAATATAGACAAATTATTGTGGACCTTGTAATGTCAAGTTTGTGTGGACATGCTATGACCATTAATCAAGCACAAGCAATCAAACACAAATATTGCATAATCCATACTCACACGTACTATAAACCGATGAAAGATTTTCATTCATCTTTGATGGAGAGATGATCAAACAAACTAGCTTAATTCCAGATCAGTTACAGTCATTATGTACATACACATGAAATAAAAACTCTACAATGTTCTCAAAAGATCCATACATAAACACGCAATCTCCTACACGACTCGGAAAATGTTGTCCACGCTACCTTGTCCACCAAACTTTGTCCATTGTAAATTATACAAGATATTTTGTAAACTAATAAGAACCACACAAACTCCACACAAACAAGGAGATTCATGGCCAACATAAAAATTGTTGATTCCCCAATATGATATGATGGGTCTTTGGGATTTGGGATTTGGAGTTTCCATAGCTATTTTCAACGAAGCAAACTCAAGTTCTAGCTAGATCGAGGAAGATTTCTTCAACCACGTTTTCCAGCGAGTCGACGACGAGTTCTAGCTACGTCTTCTTGCGGTCGTACAACACGGTGGAGCCGAGCAATTTAGCTTGTCGAGTCCGTGTGAGATTGTATTAACACAATAAAAAAAATGATGACGACAAAGTATACTACCAAGGATACATGACCACCCAGACGTAACCATCAATACGTGAACATCAGTACTGACCATATATATATGTCCATTCCTATGTGACCATCTATACCTGTCCATTAGTATGTGATCATCTATACCTTTGTTTATTTAGTTTCAAACCACCAAATAAACACACAAATCTAGATATTCAATCAATCAAAACTTGTAGTTCTTCTAACCAGAACACACACAAATGAAAGGCTAGAGAATTTTGTAATCCCATTGAACAAAGTTATAAAGAATTGTGAAACTTTTTCTGAAAAACCAAATCGAATTTTGTACCGAAATTCACGTCACAACTATCGTAGAAATGAAATTCTCGTAACTAAACGAAACGAACCTTGTGCCTTTCTTATCAAGCACCTTTAACCTCGCATTCAGGTAACTATCAGTAGCAAACAACCTACATGGTAGTCTATCGTCGCTTAACTTGGGGAGATTCGAACCCGACGCTGCAACAAACCCAAAAACCAAATTTAGGTGAACCAAATTAACACAAAACAGAGCTTCTACGGTACAGATCCGTAACTTACCTCTGATTCAACACCGTCAAGACCTTCCATTGTATCAATTTCAATCACCGGGAATCGTCAAGAACATGAACACAGGCGGCCGCCAGAGAAGACGAAACCCTAGCGTATTTGGAAAAATGGTAATTAGTTAGTTGTAAGTGGTAATTTCTGATTATTACTAATATTACTCCCTTTTTAATATATGGGCATTTTCGTAATTGCACACCAACAAAGTATATCAAAGAAATAAAGTACCTCTTATGCAATGAAAGTTTATGAAAGTACCTCTGTATGTAAAAAGCCCATAAGTTTTTTTGTTTCATTTTGATTGATGTTTTCAAATTTTTATGCAAAATTTATGGTGATTTTGTTGTTTTTGACTGTTTGAATTCTGCAGATTGGTTTTTTATAGGTTGAACGGAAGGAGTATTAAAGAACCAAGAGATGCTTTCTATCTAAATACTCGATAATAAATGTGTAGAAAAAATTCTTGGCTACACGAATTGTCAACTCAAACATCTTAAGAGATCAAAATGACATCAAAATGAACTCAAACATCTGAAGAGATCAACTCTTGTTGCTTCCCAACGATAGCAATGAAAATTCATCAATTCCTTTAACGATGACAATATCATTTCGTTTAGATAATTTTGATATTTTTGTGATTCGTACAGCTTTTTGTCGAAGTTAATATCAATAGAAAATATAGAGGCGGAAGAAAAAAAATCGACTTGAAACGTCAAAAACAAATGCATCATATTGATGCTAGAGTGGTACAATAATCAGTTGCCTTCAATTTATCTTCTAAATGGTAGGAGAGTCTTGTTATTGATCATTTAATCAGTTTTACGTTTATGAATATACTACTGAAATGCATTTATTATTAAGTGATGGTTATTGACTCATTTAATTAGAATACCAATAATTTTTCAATTGTAATTACATCATAGTTAGTTTAAGGATATAATTTTTTTTTTTAACTTTGTTTCATAATTTGGATGCATATAGTTAAAATGGCATTTTCTCGGTACATATAACTTATAATTTGAAATATGATATCGTATATAAATCTATTTAGTATTTATACAGTATATGTGTTGTATATAATACGTTGTATCTCCGGGATCGTAACGAACGGTGAACTTGGATAATGATTGAATCGTATTCGGGAGCACTTTCCTTAAAGAGTATTTCGACCCTTATCAATGCATTGGGTTACACGAAATCCCTTGTAAGATAAGACAATAAAAAAATACTCTTGTTCTAAGCAAAGATACAAGAGAGACAAAAAAGAGTTTGTATTTTGTTTTTGTGTTTTTAACTAAAGATAGAAAACTTTTGGTCTTGTGAATCTCTTTTCCTTCTCACGTTCTTCTTTTACTCTGTTTTTGGGCCAAAGAAACAGAGTTTTATATGAGTTTAAAGGTTGTGATGATTCATCCGTACGTTTGCAACCGCACTTATAAAACAACCATAAACCGAATAGTTGCATTGTTTGATTTTACCACTTGCACCTATTCACCAATTGAACATAGATTATTTCACTTTTATCATCAGATATTTGGGAAATTAGAAGTTTCTGGTTTCTAAAACACATTACGCATGCAGGATCAATAATTTAGAGTGAGTACACTGGTACGTCATGAACAAAAACAGCAGCTGTCCATAATTTACAACTTTGCATTTGTTACAAAATCCTAAATCACAAACTTAACATTTAGGTTTTGCCCTGCGATCCCCGAAAGCTAAATTTAAACAGAAATTACAAATTGAATAAAATAATAAAATTGAATCCTATTTTTTGTTCACGATAAAAGTGAAGCCCAATCGATCTCGTAAGAAGGACACTTCCCAAGCACGAAATTATCATTCCACGGCATCGGTGGCTCCGAGACCATCAAATCCGACGCTGGAGAACCCGACCCGTCACTTTCACCCGACCCTGAATGTTGCTGTGGCGGCTCCGGCTGCTCAGCCGAAGAAGAAGCCGTCACGTTAGCTAGTGAAGCCGACGACTTGGAGCCTCGTTTCCTCGTTTTTCCCGGCTGATTCTTCGGCTCGGCTAAAATAGCTTCGAGCTTGGCGTCAACAGCGGCTTGAATAGGTCCGTATCCACCTGAATCAGTCGAAGACGAGCCGGTCTGGTATCGGAGGGAGGGAAAATTGAGCCGAGCCGAGTCACCGCGAAGCTTAAACGCGGCGCGATCGTAAGCCAATGCGGCTTCTTCAGCCGTGTCGAATGTTCCAAGCCAGAGTCGGGTCCGGTTCCTGGGTAAACGGATCTCAGCGACCCATTTACCCCAGTGTCTTTGCCTTACTCCACGATATAGCTTCGAAGGCTTTGGAGCTGAAACCGGACCCGGCTGGGTCAGAAAAGTCGGACCCGGGTCAATGAAGTTGAGCATGCAAGTGTTCTGTTGTTGGTGAGAGCAAGTGAAATCGGTGGACCCGGAATAAATATCCGGGTAGAAATCGGGTTGTGGAAGATCCGACCCGAATGAAGATGGATAGGTCATGGATCCGGAATAAATATTTTCTGGGTAGATATCGGGTTGGGTTGTGAAAGAGGCATAAGGATTGTCATAGTGAGAGGAAGAAGAAAAGGTGTGGTTTGGCGCAGGCGCAGACGCAAACGCAGAATCTGAAGCAGACGCGGAAGCACTTTTGTAAAAAGGTTCAAGTGCTTCCATAAGCTCGCTGCCGTGGCCGCAACCGCTGAAGAAATCCGCCATTGGAGTTCTCCTGAAATTCAAAAAAGAAAGAGTATACTACACAACACAATATTAGACTTACAAGAATGGTGAGAAAAAACCTGTCTTTTTAGCAAAAATTCAAAGACTGGTTTTATTCACATTTTTTTTTACAGAAATAAAAGTTGATCAAGGAGGTTTGAAAAAAAACAACCTCCGATCAAAATCAAATTTATCAACAAAAAATGAAATAATGAAAAGAGGATCAAACTTAAGGGAACTAAAAAAGGCCCAAGAAGTTGATCAACTCTATGAATTAAAAAAAAGAAGAAGATTAATTGACAAAAAAATTCATAATTAATACTTCTTGAAAATAAAGATGGATCTCGTTTTCTAGAAAACACCTGACTGTTTCAAATACGAATTTTTTTAACCTAAAGGTTGTCGTTTTTAAGGAATTTTGAAAAACATAAATCCATGAAACAACACTTCATAAGAAAATCGTGATTTGCGTTTTAAATGAAAGACAAATGGTTAACAGAAAGTAAAAGGAGCAAGCAGGAAATTTGCGGGAGAGGGAAGTTCTTTTTCTCGAAGCTGAAACCAAACAAAATAATACGAAGAGAAACCCTAATTTCACTCCAGTTTTTTTGTTTTGTGTCTATTTTTTTGGAAAAAATAACCTCTCTCACTCTCTCTCACTCACACTCTCTCTTTTTTTTCTCACTCTCTCTCTCACTCACACTTTCTTTCGGGGGGGGGAAGCTCTCAACCTCACCTTGAGGATACCGACTCAACTCACCCTGTTTATGTAGAGGCTCTTGTGGTGAAGAAATATTAAAATATTGCTAATATGTGTTTGAATTAAAATCGAAACAAAAAAGTACAATTGCATGTGTCTACATTTCTCATTTATCTAATCCTAGTTGTTAACCTACGGTATAAATCAATAACATTGGACCATAATATTTTATTAAATTAGCGAAATATCAATTTATCAAAAGATTAATTAGGTCGGAAATTTAATTTGGGACTTGAAAATTGTATTAATTTAACGAGGTATTAATTTATCGAGTATTCATTTATAAAAGTTATACTGTATTTGTTTTTAAATTATAATTTATTATAATTATTTCATTAAATATTTCAGTAATTATAATACTTTTTAGGTAAAAAAGAAAAAAAAATCTCTTCTAACTGATACTACAATTATGTCATTTGTCTTAATTATGATTTGATATATTCCATTGAGCGTACATATTTATCTATCCTAATCTTCATTGCAGTTTATTTTCGGGTAGTTATCATACTGATTTTGCATGCACGATTATTCGATAAAGTTATGTGAATGTGATACAAAGGGTTATCTGACATGACTAAACAATACCACAACTGACGTGACTAATTTGAAGCTTTTGTTAAGGTGACTTAAATGTTCATATAGAGCTAGAATTTTGACTATGTAACGGCACTTGGAATCGTGGAGATTGAAGATTCCATGCAGAGAAGTTAAGGGCACTTAGCCAGCAAAACCAGGGAACGTGTCTTTAGGAACACCACTTGGCCGAAGGGTTTTCTATTTGGCATCTCTATTCTCATTTATCTACCACTTTGCGTTGGTACTTTCTTTTCTTGCAATAATCGTAGGAAGTTTACTTTTTTTTTGTTTGTTTGATAATTTTGTAACAAAAAAAGAAAGAGTTTTGGTGTTGCCCCGCGTCCGGTTTCGCCGGCATTGAAGCTTGTTTATAGTTTCTTGGTTCTTAGTTTCTTTTACTTTCTGATCTAAACGGAATCAATTTTATGGGTTGTCCGGTTTTGTTTCCAGTTTAGTAATTAAGTTTCGGCTTCTGGCTTTGTCTAGATCTTTCTTTCGAACTTAGTTTGGATATGTGTGTTTCGTTTTATCTATAATAAGTACTAAGTTTCTAAATCCGGATGGTTCTATCTTTTTCCTTTACGGATTTAAGCTATGAAAGCAGGGTCCATGTCGCGGTTCAGAACATCTATCCCCTAAGTTTGGTATCATCCTTCTTGGCTGGAAGTTACCTCCCCTAAATCCTCGATATGAAGTCTAAAACTAAGGCGGCGGTGGTGTAGTCATGGTTAGAGATGATCGGCAACGAGTTTATTACAAACTGTAATTCAAGATTGAAGAAGATGATCTTACGAGAGAGAATGAGAGTTTTGGATAAGGTTGTTAAAGTTGTTAATCTCATTCAATGTGTTTAGTATCTTTACAATCTACTTTATATATAATAATACATCCGGTTTAATAGAAAGGTTAACCGGAAATAAGCTTAGCTCTTACTAACTCTAGTACCCTCCCCTCAAGATGGCATGTAAAGAGAGTGAATGCCCATCTTGGATAACAAAGCTTTGAACAATGTTGGATGAACCGCTTTGGTAAAGATGTCAGCAAGTTGATTGTCAGTCGGCACATGTAGGGTCTTGAGAAAACCACTTTGTAGACGTTCACGCACAATGTGACAATCAATTTCTATATGTTTCGTCCGTTCATGAAATACCGGGTTGAAGCTATATGAAGAGCTGATGTATTATCACAATAGAGATTAGCAGCTTCTTGTGGAGTGCATGTAGATTAGTGAGGAGATTGGTAAGCCAAATCAACTCACATGTTGCGTCTGCCATGGCTCTGTATTCAGCCTCTGTGCTACGACGGGATACAGTCTGTTGTTTCTTAGCTCTCCATGAAATCAAGGAATCACCAAGAAACATACAATAGCCAGTGGCTGATCTTCTAGAGTCCGGACAAGCAGACTAATCGGAGTTAGAAAAAGCAGTAAGATGCAACTTGGAATTTGCAGAATAGAATAACCCTTGCCCTGGATCATTCTTGAGATATCTTATCACTCTATTAGCAGCACGTAGGTGAGCATCAGTTGGTTTGGACATAAACTGACTCAACTTATGTACTGCATATGTGATATCGGGTCTGGTATGCGTCAGATACAACAATCTTCCCACAACTCTTCTATAAACTGATGGATCATATAGTACTTCACCAGTATCAGCAGATAATTGCAAGTTTGGTTCCATAGGAACTGATAATGGTTTGCATCCAAGCATACTTGATTCTTCCAACAACTCCAATGTATATTTTCTCTGATTTATAGAGATACCATTGTGATTCCTACCTATTTCAAAGCCAAGAAAGTACTTTGCAGGACCAATATCTCTGAGTTTGAATGCCTTCTTCAATACAGATTTGAAAGAATCACTTTCATCATCTCCAACTACCAAAATATCATCAACATATACTAGAACAATCAAGTAGGATCCAGATTTATACTTCACAAAGAGGGAATGATCTGAAGCAGCTTGTGCAAAACCTTCAGCAAGAATGACTTGAGATAATTTCTGGTTCCATTGGCGAGAAGCTTGCTTCAAACCATAAAGAGATTTGTGTAATCTACAAACTGAATTTGGAGGAGGAGAATGACCTATGAGTTGAGAATAACCAGGAGGAATGACCATATAGATCTCCTCATCTAGATCACCATTGAGGAAAGCATTGCTAATGTCCAATTGAGTAATAGACCAGTTCTTTATAGTTGCTAGACCAAGAACCATACGCAATGTTCCCATTTTAGCAACTGGTGAAAAAGTATTCAAATAGTCTAAACCTTCAAGTTGAGTGTATCCCTTTGCTACAAGGCGTGCTTTATGCCTTTCAATACTCCCATCAGGATGATACTTCAGAGTAAATACCCACTTACAACCAATAGGGCGTTTCCCTTGAGGAAGTTCACAGATAGACCAAGTTCCAGTCACTTCCAATCAAGTCATTTCAGATTTGGCAGCTTCAGTCCACTCCACAGATTTGACAGCTTCTTGAAAGATTTTAGGTAAAGTGTTTGTGGTAATGGATAGGACAAAGTTTTTGTAGGTTGGATGTAAATGATCGTAGGTCAAGAAAGAAGATATAGGGTAAGATGTGGTAAAAGAAGGATGAGCAGGAAATTCACTATCATGTTCTAGTAAGTAACAATGATAGTTATCTAAGTAGGTAGGGACCTTGACCTGTCTTTTGGATTTGGTAACCTTAATTTGACTAGGATTAGAACTAGGGTGATGACTAGTCTTTGAAACAGGAGCAGGATTTGAACCAAGATTCGGGTTACTCCAAAATAGGATCAGGATTTGAACTAGTGTTACCATTAGGATCAAGGTTACAACTAGGATTGGGATTTCCTGAGGTACTCATATCAGTAGACACAATAGGAGAAGAATCTGAATGAGGAGGAGAAGATGGTATAGAGTCAGAAATAGGAATATTTTGAGTAGTATGATCTAGATGAGAATCAGATATTAAGGTATCTGTAGACTCAATGAGAATATCAAAAGAAGCTGGAAAAAGAGAGTCTGGTTCAGGAAGAGGAAGTAAGGATTGTGGGAAAATATCATCAATAATAGGTTCTTTTGAAAATGGGAAAACATTCTCATGAAAGATAACATTTCTGGAAATGGAAATGGTTCTTGTTTGAAGGTCAAGAACTTTATATCCTTTGTATCCAGAAGGATATTCTAGGAAAACACATTCAGTGGCACGAGGTGAAAATTTATGTATATCTTTCAAAAGAGTAGAAGCATAGCATAAACATCCAAAGACTTTGAGATGATCATAGGAAGGAATTTTAGAAGTAAGTAGCTCAAAAGGAGATTTGTTTTGAAGAACAGGAGAAGGAATCCGATTTATGAGGTAAACTGCAGTTTGGATACAATCTCCCCAATATTTCAAAGGAATATTTGATTGGAATAAAAGAGAGCGAGCCACATTAAGAATGTGTTGGTGTTTGCGTTACACAACAGAATTCTGTTGTGGTGTATAAGCACAAGAGAAAAAATGGACAATGCCTTTAGATTTTAAAAGAGTATTGGAGGAGAGTTCAGGGGCATTGTCTGAACGAATTGCCTTGACTTTGGCATTATATTGTGTTTCCACAAGCTGAAGGAATTCAGGAAAACAGTTGAAACAGAGCTCTTGTGTGTAAGCAAATAGATCCAAGTAACTCTAGTGCAATCATCAACTAGAGTTAAAAAGTATTTATATCCATCATAAGTAGGAACACGAAATGGTCCCCATGTATCAATGTGAATCAAATCAGAAGGTTTAGGATATCTGAAGAGGTTTAAAAGAGGTACCTGAAGAAGTAGGTGTTTGAGGAATCAAATGTGGTTGAGGTTTAGAAGTAGAAGCTGTCCCATTTGCAAGAGTGAATGTACTGCGAGAGACCTGAGAAATATGGTTCATAACATTTGGAGATTTGTTAAGAACACTGAGAAGTTGTTGGAGTTGATTTGATGTGATGTTCCCCAAGTTAACATTCTGTTGATTGCTTGTAGGTATAAAACCAGAAGTATCTTGCACAGCCAAATTTGCCACATTCTCCTTCTTATGTGGATATGACTGTTGTGGTTTATTGAAGTTGTTACTGTTAGGCTTGTATTGTGTATTCTGAGTAGGAACCTTATAACCCGGAGGATACCCATGGAGTTTATAACACCTGTTGACTGTGTGTCCTGCAACACCACAATGAGAGCATAGGTTTGCCTTTATTATATCCACTAACATAAGCAGCAACCACTGAATCTTGAGGAGCTCCCATTTGTGATGTTTAAAAAACCACAACACTAGTAGAATGACCAAGCTTCATGGAACGTTGTCTTTCCTCTTGAGAAACAAGATTAAACACTCTGGAAAGAGAAGGTTTTGGTTCCATCATCAATATCTATCCTCTAGTAGCAGTGAAAGAATCATTCAAGCCCATCAGAAACTTCAATACTCTGTTCGGTTCATCACGATTTTCTAAACGGTTCATGTTAACACAATCAGGACGTCCACAACAACAACTAAAAGGAGATTCATGATTCTTGAGTTCTTCCCAAAGTTGTTTTAGTTTAGTATAATACTCACTGATGCTTTGAGAATCTTGAATCTCTGAAAAAATTTGCTGTTTAATCTCAGCTATACGAGGACCATCACTCTACTTGAATTGGTCATGAATATCCAACCACATTTGCCTAGCCGTATCTAGGTACATTATACTCTTCGCAAATAGGCTTTTCTACAGCATTAACTATCCATGTACATACAATACTATTGCAACGAGACCAAGATCCAAAATCCGGATGTTCTTCTTCTAATTCAGGAAATGAACCATTCACAAACACCACTTTTTTTCTAGCACCTAACGCCATTAACATGGATCTACGCCATGTATTAAAATTCCCTAATCCAGAGAGTTTTTCAGATACGAGAGATATACATGCATGATCTGCACTATGAACATACAGAGGATTCGAATTCGGATCCGATAATGATGCGATCGATTCATTCCTTGAATTTGGAGTAGAACCAGATGGATTCGATGGAGGATTTGAAGGATTCGATGACGGAAGCTATGTCACCATTGTAGACAAACAAAATACACGAGAATCGTGTATAATCGAAGAAGATAAGAGCTCGAATCTGAGATTTTCTCAGAAAATTCGAGAAAACACCAAGAAAAGGCATGAAAATCGAAATCAACACCGATTCGAGATTTTCGAATCAGAAAACGATGAATCGGATGATGCGGAAGCTAGAATCGAGAAGGAATCAAGCTGATTCATAGCTCTGATACCATATTACAAACTGTAATTCAAGATTGAAGAAGATGATCTTACGAGAGAGAATGAAAGTTTTGGATAAGGTTGTTAAAGTTGTTAATCTCATTCAATGTGTTTAGTATCTTTACAATCTACTTTATATACAATAATACATCCGGTTTAATAGAAATGTTAATCGGAAATAAGCTTAGCTCTTACTAACTCTAGTAGAGTTCTTACGAAGGCGTGTAGTTTCTGGTCTTGCAACATGGACTAGTATTCAGGTCAAGGTAGATAACAAGAAGACAACAAATATTGGCCCCAAGTACCATTACAAAATCACTAATAAAAGATGAGGAAGAAAAGATGATAATGGCAACACGACACCGCTATTAGAGGATGAAGAAAGCTAAGAAGAAGACATATTTTTCGACTAGGGAGAAGATAACAAAGAATAGAAAGAGGTCAAGATGCTCAAACCGGGTAGCAATTATTTGAAAGAGATCGAGAGTCCAAACGGAGTAAATAATTATTTGAAAGAGGCCAACAGCCCAAAACGGTTCCCAAAGAGTAGAAAAGTGACTAAATCATGTTGCATTGGTATAATATCCATTAAAAGTGACACTAAAACTCAACTGGTAAAGATCTTGATCCAACTAATGAAAAAAATATTTGATTTGTTTTGTCTTATCTATATCTATTAAAAATTAAAATATCTAATTGATTAATACAAATATAAATATTTTTATCTAAAAGAAGATTTGTTTGACATGTGACAAAATTTTACTGGAGTTTTTTAACTAATATCAAAATTTTATTGATCGACTGTCATGTATCACGATTGTGTTAATTATGACGTTTGACACATAATAAAATAATGAGAGACATATTCTTCATTATTTATCAATGATAGAAATACACTCATAATTAAAGTCTATTCATTGTTAAATGCAATTAGTTACTAATATTAATATTAAAAGTTATCTTTACATTCTAATCGTCCAAACAATGAATTTTGAATGTTAAATTGGAAGAATCGGTGTTGACAAAAAATAATAATAGAAGAAACGGGTATGTATTTTGGTACTTAAACGTCATACAGTTTGTCAGACTTATAAATTGGGTAAGATCAAAACGCGTTATTGTGTATTTCGAAGTCAAAAGTGTCACTCAACTTCTACCTATCGTTAGTAATCACCATTGAGATTTGTTGTCCGTTGAAACAATTAAAAAACTTGAAATACTAATGTTATTGAGTTTTAAACCGATATACAAACACGTAATTATACAGTAAAAGAAATTTGTTATAAACGGAGTGGAACCACAAATGTAACTATTAAATCGGGTTTGACGATCAACACCTTACAAGAATTCAATTTAATTGGTTATATATGATTGCTTCACGTTGTATCGGTTTTACCCAATCTATAAGGGTAAAAAAGATTAGGGGTTGTTCATTAGCACGTTATGATTACTTGAGGAGAGTTGGTTGAATCTATTAGAGATAGATTTCATTATTTTGTAATTTGTTGGTGAGGATTTTGAATCTTGTACACTCTTGATTTTGTAGTTAATTGCTTAACACCACCAAACCAAGCCATAGGGTTCTCAGTTATGAGACATTCATAACTGGTTAAATTGCATCTTCTTTTATTTGCACAACGCTGAAGATCTAAAGAAAATTTGTCTTCATTTTTCTGCCAATTTACCCTTTAAATTTTTCTAACCAAGAATCCATACCGGAGTCTATTATCAAGGTTGTCTCCATTCAATCTTAATAATTTACGTTTTATGATATATTAAAATAATATTAAGTTACATATATGCAATGCTAAAAGCCTTAATCTAATCAACTCTCTTCTAATCTAATCAACTCTTTTCTAAAGAACTATACAGAAGATATGATCGTTTATACGCTAATACATCAACTTGCTTTGAAGAAGAAATATTTAAGTTTACTCTCTTCGAGAGTATTTATCAAAACAAAAGCAATAGCAAAATTCAATTAAAAATTTTTTAGCCCCCTAAACTTAGTTTTAAAAAAAAAATTGCGATCTAAAATTTTTTTTAATACATATTTCCGTAAAAGACGGAAAATATATTTTAGAAAAAAAAATTATAGGCCTTGTTATTTATTTTTTATTTAAAATTTTGTTAATTTATAATTTTTTTTTTTAAATCAAAAATATGAACCCTTAAAAATGGGGGAAGAAGTGGGGCCCAGAGGCAGTGGAGCACTTGTCCTCCCCTCTAAGCCGGCACTGGATAGATTCCAACTTAAGAAAATGCATGACAACATCCACGTGACGTTTAGTTAATTAAACACTACAATATGGTATTTTCGTTTGGCGTCAACGTATTATAGAATAAGCTGAGAATGTATATAATACACATCCAAGCTAACTTTCTTCGAGTAGACTTGGAGAGAAGATGAAACAATATTAAATGAGTATGGTCACATGACAATTTGGTGTATCGTTAAACGAGATTCCGCATTAATAGTAATCATCCCACACTGTCCTTTCTAAATCCATTATATAGATGGGACTAATTAGTTTTATTCGGAAAAAATATTAAATATTTGCTACGTTTTTTTATCTAATTTCTTCGTTAAACTAATAAATGCAGATTTCACATAAAAGAAATAAAAAAAATGCAGATGGCAACTATTATCTCGATTAGTAGAGGGGTTTCGATCGTAGGAACGACCATGCTTACCAAAATTTATCTTGATTTTCAACTGAAAATTTGTGATGGATTAGGGATCTTAACAAGGGAAAAGTATTTAAGATCTGGATTATCATCATCAGACTCCCACACTACCATACTATCTCCCGCCCATATATTATCATCGTAATACCATCACCACCCATACGTGATACGACAACCACCATCATCACCAATAACAACATTATGCATAAAATATTATCTTCGTATCATATCATCAGTTCATCACATCATCATCATCATAACATAATGATATCAGTTGCATACCAAAAAAGTTTATAATTCAGTAGCTTGACTTATCTGAAGAGAAAGTGAATTGTCGCTACTAAATTTAAAACTTCTCGAAAATAATGTGTTCTGGTAACCTAACCTATAAAGAACTTACGGCCAAATCCTGAATTTCGCGGCTATCAAATAATTTGATAGTATATTTTCTTTTGTTAGCTAATGTGGAAGCTAATACTCGCACAATTAGATTTGTAAAAGTTTCGTAAAAGAAGCAAAAATTTCTAAGGTAAGCTACGAGAGAAACGATGAGCAAAGAGAAAAAATGTTTGTTATTGCTGTGAATGCTCTGGTGAATAAAGTTGCAGATGCTTTTCTTAAGGGTTTGTACATTGATATATATATACACACATATAGTTCCCTGAATTGGTTAAGTCTTTTCATAAAGATAATGCAAACTTTTCTAAGTCTTTGCGGATTCCCTTTTCTCTACGTCGGTCGCACCTATGTGGGCTTCGTAACTGGACTAGGTCTTAGTGCAAGGAACCTTCTGGAGTCTTCGTCGTCACTCCGGCATACACTTGGGTGTCAGACACATCGCTGGCACTCTGGCAGACACTCCGGTGTCACGACACTCCAGTGTCCAGACACATAGGTGGCACTCTAGCAGGCACTTCGGTATCCAGACACATAGGTGGCACTCTGGCAGATACTTCGGTGTCCAGACACATATGTTTCGAGACACATAAGTGTCCAGAGACGTAGGTGTCTAGAGACATCAGTGTCACTGTGTCATCGTCGGCATAGTGACACACCTGGCTCTATGATGGCGCTGATACTGCACTTATGACTTCTGCTGCGAGTAGACTCATTTCTTGGACGGAAAGGATTTAGGAAAGGAGAAAGACTTCATCTTCTTGTTGGGAAATGACTTGGGAGAGCCATACAACATCTTGTACGTTAACGTATATTCGTTGTTAATCATAACTTTGAACACCAAAGTTGAACGGTTGAAATCCAACCCCAACAGTTAGCCCCTAGCTCGGTAGTGTTAATGATAATAGTATCGAGTTAGGAACCATTGGGTGTCGATGTTGCTGTTCAACGTTATGACGTCTTTGTTAGCGTGATGTTGTAGGCTTGAGCCATTAGTGTTGATAACACTGTAAGCATTATGCTTTCTTCCTTCGAAGGTTTTAAGACTTCGCGCTCCGCTTGCAGGAGCTGAGAGCGTTTGTCGCTGACAGTGGTTCTTGCATTGAAGATTTTAAGACTTTGCGTTTTTATGAAGATTTTAAGACTTTTTATTTTTGTGAAGATTTTAAGACTTCGGATTTCAAGAATTTATGGAAATCTTTTAATGGAGAAGACTTAGGACCACCTTCGTTAATGGAGAAGGCTCCTCGTAGATGGAGAAGACTTCCTCTTCGCTTTGAGCAAAGTCTGTAGCGCGGTCGAGAGCGTCTTAGATTGATGTTGGCGCGTTGATAGTCATCTCCTGCCAGAACAGAGATGGGCATCAGAGCGCTCCTCTCAAGGCTTCTAGCGCGGACGCGTTGCTAATACCATCCACCTTCAACAACGTGTGCTTGAACTTTTTCATAAAGATCATAGACTTTCATTCTCGCCTTGACAGTATTCCGTAACTCAGCATCGTAGATTCTTCGTTCCATGAAGATGTTGTAGTGTCGTACAAACATCTCGGAGAGCTGGATGGAGGTATGAACCAAATTATTTTCCAGCTTGTAGAACCATTGGAGGGCAGGCCCCTTGAGGCTCTCCATGAATAACTTACAGTAGCCAATGTCTTTTTCGGCTTCCTTGAAGTTTGCTCTCTCCAGAGCAACTTCAAACTCCATCAGATGGTCTGAAGGGTCTATGGTTCCTTCGTAGATTGGTAACTTAATTCTTTCAGCATCAGAGATTTTACTCCTCGCGATCCGTTCAGCGAAGGGCGTGTTCCGCGCCTTCCCTAATATATGGGCGATTTTGGGAGCCTTCCCAGTTCCACAGTGTATCTATGATTGAGTAGTCTTCAGGTCGGAGGCGACTCACTCCATCTGAGCATGTATCTCAACGATTTCTGTATTTCGAGATCGTTTTAGCGCCCTACGGTCCTGCTATAGCTTGTATTGCTCAACCGTATAGAATCCACCTTCGTTGACATCAAAATAGTTGGTGTATTTCGAGGTGTCTTTCAGAGTTTCTGTTTGAGAAGAGGCTGTGGAGGCCGGAATTCGCACAATTAGATTTGTAAGGGTTTCGAAAGGAAGCAGAGATTTCTGAAGATAAGCTATGAAGAACAATGATAAGCAGAGAGAAATTAGGGTTTGTAATTGCTTTGTATTGCTTGTGTGATAAAAATTGTGAATGAATCTTTACAAGTGTTTCTGCATTCCTATATATAACCCCCTAAGTCGGCTAAGCCTTTTTCCTAAACCCTTAGGGATTGCCTTTTTTGCCTATGTCGGTCGAGCCTACGTGGGCTTCGCTGCTGGGCTTTGACATGCTGAACCTTCTGGAACCCTTGCTGAAGTTCTGACGGGCGTTGAAGGACCTGAAGCCGATGGAAAGGCTCAGGCGCCGATGTCAACTGCCTGGATGCCGATGAGGCCAGGCACATCGGCGTCACTGGGCAGTGACGTCGGCACCACTGCCTGTCATCGGTGTCACTGCTCAGTGACATCGGTGCCAGGCAGTCTTCGTCTCTGCAGCGCCTTCTGCTGGCTCTGTGACCTCTCCGACGTTGCATCATGGCTCCTCCCGACACGAAGACCACTTCGAAGGTTCCTTCAATAGGTAGAAGGTTCAAAGGATTTAGGGGTTTTCAGGAGGTCTTCACCTTCTTCTGTGGGTGAAATGACCTAGGGGTTATATTACCTCTTGCTTGCTTGAAACATGCGCGTTGCTCATCATAACTTTGGAGGTCGAGGCTCAGCGGGTGAAATCCGACCCCAACAGTTAGCCCCCCAGCTCGGTAGTGTTAATGATAACAGTGTCGAGTTTAAGGACCATTGGGTGTCGAGTTTAGCTGTTCAAAGTTATGATGTCGTAGGCTTGAGTCGTTAGTGTTGATAACACTGTAAACGTTGTTTTCCGTTTTTCGAAGATTTTAAGACTTCGTGCTCTGCTTGCGAGAGCTGATAGCGTCTACTGTCGTCAATGACATCCGTACTTAAGTTTTTTTTTTTTTTTTTTCTTTCCAGAGATTTTAAGACTCCGCGTTGCGTTTGCTGATGTCAACGATGTTTTTCGCAACGGGACAGATGAATTCCGAGAATGAAAATTTTCTCTGAAGATTTTTGGTATCCGCTGAGGGAAAGAGAAGCCTTTACCCATTTTTTTTTTTTTTTTTTTTTTTCGACGTCGAGACAGACGACGACGACGACGTCGAGACAGACGAAGATGTCGAGGCAGACGACGACGTCGAGGAAGATGACGTCGAGGAAGACGACGACGACGTCGAGGAAGACGACGACGACGTCGAGGAAGACGACGACGACGTCGAGGAAGACGAGAGAGGAAGACGACGATGACGTCAAGGAAGACGACGTCGAGGAAGACGACGACGACGTCGTAAAAGACGACGACGACGTCGTGAAAGACGACGACGACGTCGTGAAAGACGACGACGACGTCGAGGCAGACGACGACGTCGAGGCAGACGACGACGACGTCGAGGCAGACGACGACGACGTCGAGGCAGACGACGACGACGTCGAGGCAGACGACGACGACGTCGAGGCAGACGACGACGACGTCAAGACAGACGAAGACGACGTCGAGGCAGACGACGAAGACGTCAAGACAGACGACGACGACGTCGAGGCAGACGACGACGACGTCGAGGAAGACGACGACGACGACGACGACGACGTCGAGGAAGACGACGACGACGTCGAGGCAGACGACGACGACGTCGAGGAAGACGATGACGACGACGTCGAGGAAGACGACGACGACGTCAAGACAGACGACGACGTTGAGACAGACAAAGACGACGTCGAGGCAGACGACGATGAGGATGGTGACGAGGAAATCGATGACTGATTGACTTTCTCGTTTTATGCCTTTTTTGTTTTGTCTTTGATAGATTATAAGAGTAATGATAATTGTTTTGCTGACCAAGCCTTTAGTATAAGTTGATGGTCGTTTACACTTGAAACGCCTTTGGCTGTTTGTACCAACGTCGTTGTTGGGTTTTTGATTGTAGAGTAGCAAAATCGCAAGTGCGCTTGTGGTCCTTTCCTACCAACGCTTGTTGTTGGGTTTCCATTTTTACCAACATTGTTGTTGGGTTTTGTAGAATGGCGGTGCTTTCCGAACACGTCTGTTCAGAAGCGATCACACCTTTTGACTTGACCAACGTGTTGTTGGGTTTTCTGAATGATTATTCGGTGTATAAACCTAAGTAATCATTGGCAGCTGCTTTTTACCAACGCTGTTGTTGGGTTTTTGAATGAACGTCCAGGGTCAACAGCCCAGGATCTGAACATTAGAATCAGCCGGGGTCAAAAGCCCAGAAACTGATCGTTATAACTTATATAGCGCGCTTAGGATCCGATGATGGATGTCAATGTGTTCAGGTTCACACATTGTTGCTGTGGCCAACAACAATGACAGTGGATTGAACTTGCTTGAAAAAGGCTTTGAATAATCCATAGAGAATGTAGCAGATGAAATTGCTTGAAAAAGGCTTTGAATAATCCATAGAGGATGTAAGTGATGAAGTCTATGAGACTTGTGTCAAGTGAATCCTGAGAAGGACGTAGACGAAGTGCTCGAGACTTGTCTAATAAATCCAGAAAAGGATGTTTGATGTTTTCAGCATGGTGGAAGTAAAGGATGGGAGTATACGAGTATACGTACCCCATTCCCCCCTCCTTTTACGGAGGAAGGCAACTGAACTCGTCCGGAGACAAGCTGTCTACGTACCCTTTTGCAGGGATCAAGTCGCCTCGTAGTTCGTTCCAGAGGCCTCAAGAGGTACTAGTGGCAGTACCTTTCGAGTGCCTTGCAAACCACTAGGGAGTGGTGTGGGAGGTTTTTCGGTGACGTAGGCTCGCGGTGGTGACATGCTGCAGACCTTGCTACTTGCAGACGCGTTGGCTCTGCGTTTTCAGTAGCTTATGCGAGCTGTAACTGCTATAGAAGGTCGGTCAAATCATTGACATGTTCGGAACTGGTCCTTCTCCTCTTTCGTGATTCTTGAGGTGAAGATTCCTCCTTCTTTTTCTCGGTGTTCCTCAGCTTGTGCTCTGCCATGAAACACATACGAGACTCCTTCTGGTTGCCCCATATCGTTTTTACGCCGATGGGTGTAGGAAACTTGAGGCATAAATGGTATGTTGAAGGTACCGCTCGCATCTGGTTGAGCCAGGGAGTTCCCATGATCATGTTGTAGATGGCTGGGTGATCCGAGACTGTAAAATTGACCATCTTTTTAACGTTTCCAGCTTGGACGGGTAGGTGAACCGTTCCCATCGTCACAATTATCTCTCCGGAGAAACCTATTATAAGCTTAGGCTGCCCTTTGATTGTGGACAAATCAATCTTCATTCGCTCCAGCGTCTTTTTGAAGATGACATCCATCGAGCTTCCTGTATCACTGAGAACGCGAGCGACGTTGAAGTCGTAAACAGTCAAGTTGATTACCAGAGGATCGTTATGTGGTTGATCGAGACCCTCAGTGTCTTGCTCGTCGAAGGTAATAGGGTCGCTGGAAAGCCTTGGCTTTGCAGGTGCTAATATGTTCGCGCAGACGTCAGCGCGGCGTTGGTAAGCTTCGATCGCAGTCTCATTGTCAGCACAGTACTGCGAGCCTCCCATTATCATGTTGATAACTTCGTGCTGGTCCTCGTTTTCCATGCCATAATCGCGACGTTGGTCCCTGGGAGTATCCACTTGTTGTTCGGTGTTGGCAGGAGCTTTCTCCTCGGGTTTGAAGTCTGACAGGCTGACGTTGCCTTTCAAAGTGCCTTCAGTCAGTTTGGCTATGAGCTGCTGCCCCAACTCCCAACACTTTGCAGTTGAGTGTCCATTTGCCTTGTGGAAGTCGCAATATAACTCCTCGTCGTACTCCTTTGGTCCTTCGTAACCCAATGACTCCACTTGGTAGTTATGGACCCCTCCGGATCCTCCTTCGTATTGGATGTAGACGTGATTCTAGCGTGAGCTGGCTCACTTGCCTGTTTTTTGTTTCCGCCCTTCCTGGCTTGGACTTCTTCCTCTGTTCGAGCGAAGTCAGCAGCACGGTGGAGGGCGTCTTGGATTGTTGTTGGCGTGTTGAGGCTCATCTCTTGCCAGAATGGAGATGGACACTGAAGTGCTCCTCGCAAAGCTTCCAATGCTGACTTGTTGCTGATACCTTCGACCTTTGACAGCGTGTTCTTGAACCTTGTCATGAAAGACCGAAGACTCTCGGTCTCGCCTTGTTTGTTATTCCATAGTTCCGAGTCGTAGATCTTCCGTTCCATGAAGATGTTGTAATGCTGCACGAATAACTCGGAAAGCTGGAGAAAAATATGAACTGAGTTCTTCTCCAACTTATAGAACCATTGAAGGGCAGGCCCCTTGAGACTTTCAACGAACAACTTGCAGTAGACGACGTCTTTTTCCGCTTCCTTGAAGTTTGCTCTTCCCAAGGCCACTTCGAATTCCATCAGATGATCCGAAGGGTCTGTGGTTCCTTCGTAGGGGTTTCGACGGAAGGTTCCCTCTCTCGGTTGGTTCTATGAGTCGAGGACTCCTTGCAACCATTGCCTGACTTGTTCCTTGTGTGGCTCATCTTCTTAGATCTGGTGTGTCACTTAGCTTTTTTGTGTGAAAAACTCTCTAGTTCTCCTTAGACGGCGCCAAATTGTGGAAGCCAATACTCGCACAATTAGATTTGTAAGGATTTCGTAAAAGAAGCAGAGATTTCTAGGGTAAGCTACGAGAGAGAAATGATGAGCAAAGAGAAAAAGTGTTTGTTATTGCTGTGAATGCTTTTGTGAATAAAGTTGCGGATGCCTTTCTCAAGGGTTTGTACATTGATATATATAGCTCACTTAGTCGGTTAAGTCTTTCCATAAAGATAATGCTAACTTTTCTAAGTCTTTGCGGATTCCCTTTTCTCTACGTCGGTCGCGCCTATGTGGGCTTCGTAACTGGACTTGACCTTAGTGCAGGGAACCTTCGTCGTCGCTTTGGCAGACACTTCAGTATCAGACACATTGGTGGCACTTTGGCAGACACTCCGGTGTCCAGACACATAGGTGTCGAGACACAAAGGTGGCACTCTGGTAGACACTTCGGTGTCCCGACACATAGGTGTCTAGAGACATAGGTGTCCAGAGACATCGGTGTCACTGTGTCATCGTCGGCACATTGACACTGCTGGCTCTGTTACGGCGCTGATAATGCACTCATGACTTCTACTGCGAGTAAAGAGGACTCAGAAGACTCTTTTCTTGGACGGAAAGGACTTAAGAAAGGAGAAAGACTTCATCTTCTTGTTGGGAAATGACTTGGGAGAGCCATACAACATCTTGTACGTTAACGTATATTCGTTGTTAATCATAACTTTAAACACCGAAGTTGAGCGGGTGAAATCCGACCCCACAGCTAATAAACTCTAGATTTTACGGCTTATATAGTCTTCAGAACAGGAATTAAAACATGTTCGATTTATATGTCTTCCCTAACCAACTATATATATACAATTATGTAGTGTAAGTTCGACATACATATTTTTTTTAATTGAGTATAATATTTGTTACGTACATTCCATTATATATGCAAAATATATTCACAACGTACTTGCTAAATTCTCATAACATACTGCAAAATTATAAATTTCGTTAATCCTCGTTTTAATGGATGGTTCGGAGTCTTGTAATCATATGGTAAGGAGACTGGTTTGAGACGTCAACATGTTTTAAGTTCGATCCATCTGGTACGCAAAACTAAAATTCATTGCCTTCAACATCCACCCGGATATGGATATTTGCTTTTGCCCTATTTGCATACTCGAAAAAAAGGTTTATCCGTAAGCTGCACCTTCCTGGCCTATTTGTATATCCGAAAAAAAGATCTATCCGTAAGCTTCACTTTCTCTATAAATTAGTCTACGACCCTTCACAGGTTTAGAATGTATTCTGAATTATTAAAAAAAAAAAATTACATGGATGCAAATGTTCTGATACTGCATGATGCATGGTTTTCAAATTAACAGGCTTAGACTTTTTCTTTTTCCACGATGCATTTTGTTGGATCATGACATGAATAATGATTCCATGATTTAAGTATCAACCATCTAAAGTCATTATTATGTACTGTGCTTAAGTCGTATTACACTTTCATCTCGATTAAAGCCTCAGCCTTTATGTTCATCTGCAGTTCACGTGGGAAGAGGTTGACTTTGATTCTCATTTAATTACATTGATTCTATTGTCTCCCGTATCAAATGATTTTTGCGTCGACTCTAAATAAGATAAAAGATTTGCGTCTCTAAATTCTAAAATATTCAATTTCTTCGTATCTAATTTACTTTGTGTTCTCATTCGTGAGTTGGTTGGAGCCTTGGAGGCGACGGCGTGATATTTACCTATCCTTGCATTCTATTAAAATGTTAAAAATTTGAAACAATTAAGCATTATGATGTTGATATTTAAAGTTAAAGATTTGCATATTTTGCCTCTGCGATGGTTGGCGTTTTTCGCCGGTATCGTGAGAGGGCTATACAATCGTAACTTTTTTTAGAAAGATTTTCGTTTCTTTTGATTTTCATCTAATAAATTTCAGATCTAGTAGTTGGTCGGATTCAATATTATGGGGTTTTGTGACTCTTTGTTTGGATTTAGATTTTCTCTTTTGGATGATGTTTTTATATGAGATTTCTCTCATCGTAAAAGATTTGTGTTTGAGATGCTTAGATTTTAGCCAATTTTGGCAATATATCTAGTTTGTGTGTTTTGCAGTTCAAATTTGTTCGACGGGTGGCTAGAGTGGGTTTCGCCGAATCTAACTCTTCCAGAACAAAATTATTGAAAACAATTAAAGAAGAAACTCTATCTTAATCATGTGAATCGTTGTCGTGGTATCGTAAAAATACAAGATGTCCGTATGCTATTGTAGTACGTGAACGTCTTTTATTGACCTTATAAAGACTCGAGACAAGACTTTCACTTTGGCTTCAAGCTCTCATCGAAGCAGAGTACGCTACTTGACATGAGAGCTTTGAAGAATCATTTTTTCACTCTTCGTAAGCCATATTGGTTTTCAAACATGAATCTTTGAATTTTCTATGTACACCTATTGGTGATGTTTTACTTGAATCTTTGTAATACTTATTCATACTATTCTCATAATAATAAAATATTAATTCAGTGTTAAAAAAAAGTAGCTCAAATTTGAATTGATCTCAAATGAGTTACTAACAGACGGTGAACTAAATTACTGTGTAGATTAACTTTGTTATGTTATGCCTGCAGTAATGAAGTACTATCTTTGCATCTTTTCAATTTCATTTTAAGTTTAAAGAGCAAAGCTGATCCAATTCATTTGGAAAATAAAGTTAAAAGTGTACTAATGAAAGGCATAGTGTAAAAAAAAATCTAAACAACACTTGTGATGAAACGAAGGTAATACAATGGAAATAACGGAAAATGTAATGTATTTTGTAGGATCGGCCTTAGCAGCTGAAGCCCTTGCAATCCGATGCAATATTGAACATGCTTGTGCGCTGGACATCACCAAGCTTCAGATCATATCGGATTCGAGCCAAGTGATTCAAGCCATTACGACGAAGTCACACCTATCAGAGATCTACAGCGTTCTTCACGACATCAGAAACGATCTCTAAGCAATTGATTGAAGTTTCTTTTAATTTTATTCTAAGAGAGGCCAATCTAAGGGCCGATACTCTTGCTAAATCAAGTCTTAGGACTCTATCTGTAATCGAATTTGAAACTGATCAAAACCTTGAATAAGGAAAATCAATAAAAATTATATTTCGAACAAATTAAAAAAATGTAATGTAAATATTGAAGCACTGCTAAAATAATATTGGGAATCTAGAAGCCCTTTATCACAAAAAGAAAAAAAGAATTAAAAGAGATAATTATGGGGAAACAATAATATTTGGGTTAATATAGTTGAATATATCACGCATGGACCAGATGTAATTTACAAGCTATGGAGTATGCTTAAAAACTGAAATCGGTAAAGATTTGAACACATATACGCATCATAATTCATTACAAAGTAATAAAAACGGAAAGACCATTTATATATGTATTATAATTTGTCAATCACTTTGTTATCTTCCGAGTTCCAAGTTCAGAGATGAATAATGTAATTTGATGAACAAAAAAAGATATGAAGGATAAAAATACAGATATATTATACGCAATTTAGATGGGTGAAAAAGCAATGGAATATCGGGTGTGTGAGTTGAAGTTTTATCCGACGATCTGATCGTTCTCATAATTAATTGAATATCGGGTGTAAATTATACCAAAAGTATCTCGTACCTAGAATCGTGGAATCTAGTAAAATTTTTGAAGATTTGTTTTGCGAAATCTTATGGAATTTAGCAAAAGAAATTAAAATATAAATTCCTTAAACTTATATAAATATTAATTAAATATTTTTTTTGTCAAAATTAAATATTTACTAGGATTGGACCCGCAGGTGCAGCCGCGGTTAAATGTTTACGTCTATTAAAATTTTAAATTACTGTCATAGTTGTCAAATATTAAATAAAAACGCTATTTCACGAAGCATAAAAATATATGGTCAAATCCTATTTTATTTGTATGTTTAGTTTCGATAATTTTGTATTTTTAGCACAGTCGACATAGTTTTGGATTTAGTGAACTGAGGAACATGGATTTGTAGGATCCGCGTGCTTTTCAAATGGATTTTTTAAGTGTTTGGCTATGGGTGTAGAGTTATCCAGGATCCGGATACGAATACTCTTTATCTTTTTAAAAGGAAACCGGGACAAAACAGGATGAACGCGTCAATATACGGATCCGTTTGACAACATCGATTAAATATAGCTTATACGTCTCAAAAACTGGCCTTTTTAGGACCATAATACACCAATTCTCAATGTCAAAGGATATTGGATTTCAAGTAAAATGAGTAGCAAGGCCGTAAAAAATTAAAAAACTATGTCGACTGTGTTAAAAATGATGCCACATTTGAAACCAATATCCTTTGACATTAAGAATTGGTGTATTACCAAGAAGTGTATTTTTTTTAACAACATTGTAGAATTGAGTTGTTGAATGAATAAATATTTCTTAAAACGAATGTTTATGACACAATGTGAAAAAAATGTACAAATTGTAGACCACTTAAGTTGGCAGAGATGAGATTGTTTTATATTGTTTAGTAACATTAGACAAATACAAAATTTGATAAGATATTGTCATTTCGGTTCGTTAATATTTTAATAGATTGTAAGAATTTATAAAATAAAATTATGAATCATAAAATTTATTATCGATAATAAAAATATCTAAAAACAAAAACAACTACAAAAAACATTAAAACAAAACTAATTCAATACTACTTCATATCCGATCAATAGCAAATCTAGCTTTCAAAAGTATCTTCTCACATAGATCAACACCAAGAAATGGAGTCATCTGCTTTCTAAACTTAGAACAAACATCTTCAGTAGACCAAACAATAGATTGAATGATACCATCAACATACTCATCTTCAGAATCTAACAATCCTAATGCATAACATGCATCTTTAAAAGTAGGATAGATTAATCACCAGACAGTCCTTATATCTTCAAATGATTTTGGACCTTTACTAACACAAAGCATTACCCGTAAATACTAAGCCTCACCAATTGACATTGGAACATGAACTAACCTACAAACTGTGCTAACAATGTCCCTACGTATCCACTTGCTCATATCAGAATCCCATTTAAATCTACAACCGAATTCAACATACATTAATGTTTTAGTATCCGAGTCTAGTTTATTAAACTCTAACCAACCCATGAAGAGAGTCTTTTGTGTAGGGACAGACGAAAATATATCGCTAACGAGTCCACCATCAGCATATAAAATTATCTTAAGAATTGATAAATTAAAAGAAAGAACATCATCTGTTGGTTGCTGGACCCCACCAAAATTATCGATATGACCTAAAGATAAAGAAAAAAATACCATTGAAATAACCAAGTAGAACAATAGAAGGTGTAGTATTATAGGTAGTCAAGTTTTTACCATAAATCTTGTCATTAGATTCATGACTAATCTTCTTAAAGTTTGATGACATAATAACTTCGATATGTTTAACCCTACAATACATATAAACAAACCAAAGATCAATACTCGACTCGAAGCACAAATAATATGATTAAAAATTCAAAAGATAGTAGGTGTGACAAAACATACTCTGTTTAATAATGAAAATGATGATGATGCTGATAGGTTTCACGATGAATCTAATATATATATATATATATATATATATATATATAGAACCAAACAATTAGGGTTTCTGAAGTAAACGAATATCTAAAAAATAGGAAAGATAATAACAAAATATTCACAAATATTAGAATAAGTATAGTAAAAGAAAGTTAACTAATTAACTAAAGATCTATCACCCATGCTTAATTGATTAGGTTAGTTTGCAATATATATTCAGTTACCATTACACAACAAAGTGGTAATTAATTACTATAGATACAAATTATGATATTCTCCTAAATTAGTTTGAGATATTTGAGCATATGACGACTATTTAACATTTTTTACTGTTTAATTGTTAAAAACTGATTGTATCAACAAATTGTCATTATTTCGAATCATAATTACAAAGTTGAACTCGAATATATTGTGAATCCTTTCCGTTGTTTAATATTTTTGTTAACCAACAAAAACGACTATCTCTTTAGATTGGAAATATGAAAAGATAAGAGGAAATCATTAAAGTTTTTTTGTATAGGACAATTATGTTATCGTATAAGTAATAACTAAAATAAGTTTACAATATTATATAAAAAGAATATGAAATCTATCATATTTCCATAAGGCAGAATCTCCACAATGTCTTTTATATAGCTTTGCTTGATGGGAACCTGAAAGATGATTAATATGATTATAATATTTATATGAATGGTTATGAAATTATCAAAATACATAAATGTTTAGATGAATATAAATTAATTACTTGTTCCGAAACTCTGTTACTTCTGGAATCCGAGGATCAATATAAATTTCAGACGTAACTCCAGAGGGGTCGACCAGTAAACGACCTAGGTTCAGACATAAAAATAATATAAAACATGATGTCGTAATATGATTTTTATACCTTCCAATACAAATTACTGAACAAAAACTAACCAAGAGGGTAAGTTAATCTCCAAAAGCGCAAGACACAAATTGGTGTATCTTCGTTAGAAGAAAAATACTTCTCTAGAAATTCATCAGCAAGCATTCCATAAACATAGTATTCGATTTCCTTGTCACTGTAAAGTATTGAAAATGTCGATCAAAACCATTACAAAATAAACGTTATGTAAAAAAACAAACTTACAACATATCGGTGAGCCAAAAGCAAGCTTCATTCATGCTTCTCCAGAAAAGTTCCTCAAAAGAATCTGTTTCGGTTACATCGCGCGGAATAACTTTCGTAATGACACCAATAATATCTAATAATTAAATGAAAAACAATTAACTTCAAAACACTCAGTTTTACTAACAACAAAATTAAGTATACGTACCATATGAATATTTTGCATCAATATTTCGATCTATCAGACGTTGAAAATGAATAAAATCCATGAAATGATCATGTTTAACAGTGTAACTGTTTGATATGCCAATTGCTGAAAGAGTTTCTAGGTTCACTATACGCTTCAACGACACTGAAATCATTTATACGTTTCCATGTTCCTTCTTCCAAACATTCTTAAACTTTTCAACCAAAGGAGAAGCAATAGTTGCTTGAATTTTATAGCCCTAATCAATGTAACTTGCAATAAGATATGATTGCAAACTACAAATAAATATTAGATTGGACAAATATAGTTAACTTACATTTCTATATGCGAAAATCACATGTAAATCTTTGAGTCCAGTAGTAGGCGTAGTTAATATCCACTTCCTGATGATCTTAATACGGATTTGCCAATCATCGCTCTGGTTATGCAAACAGTAGAGTAATGTGGTCTTCACCATTGTTGATATTAATCGAAAGGATATCGCTGAGATTGAATATATTCTTACAACTGCAAAATATATATGATAAAGATTAGACGACAATATTTAATGCTCATTGGTGATTGTTCACTTAACAACGTTTCATATTTCTGTAAGCTACTTTGAATTTATAAAATGACACAAATTTTGATCATTAGAATCTATTCATTCGAAATGATTCTTTGACTTGATTCTAATGATCTAATGTACATTTTTTTAACCAGAACTGTTTTATTGATTGACATTTATAATGTAAACGATGATCATTTCGAATCTATCTAACATTGAATACAAATATACATTCATTGAAACGACACGACCCATTTTTTTAAAAACAATTAATCCTTAGACTCACATTAACGTTCCCATAAACGCTAACCCTCAACGTCTAAGCAAAACATAAGCAACAACCAGCGGATAACAACCAAACGATTCGAATAGACTAAACCAATGAAAAACTTAAACCAAATCAAACCGGTTCAACAATAACAAATTCCATAACTAACCAACAACCTAAGGCAGTTTAAAAAAAAACAAAAAAAAACGTAAAGCAAACAACCGAGATCCCAGATCATCCTCCTCTTCGTAGCCATGATTCCACGATCACACTTTGCCTTTACCTGCATCACATGGAAAAACGAGATGCGTGAGTATTATCATAAATACCCAGTGAGACGGTCATCCCATCTACGACTGCGCACTCAGGCACGATCGACCGCTCAAGCAAACATTCAAATCACACAGCAACCAAAAACAGCTCAACAGCCATAACCAGACGTGCGTCGATCGACAGTACCACTAGGTGTCGATCGACACACTGGTCTTGTGTCGGTCGACACACTCCACTTGTGTCGATCGACACACCACAGACCAGATGCATGTGTCCATCGACACACCCTCTAGGTCTCGATCGACACACTCCCTCGGGTACCTGTGTCGGTCGACACACTTTAGTGGTGTCGATCGACACATATCACAGACTCGCTAGAATCGAACCTTTTCCTCTCTGGTCCGATTCTGAGCCTGCTTAAACCCATCAAACTGCAAATAAACCACAACAAACACCACAACAAGTGCACACAATCACGAAATCAACTATCCATGATCAATCAATACACACAAACCTATCATGCCGCAGCTGGCTTAGCTCCCTTCCCAAGGAACGTCCCCGAATCCATGTCCCTCATAACTCGGAGGATCTCCCAGTACGTGGGCACCCTTTCCATGGGATGCACGTCTACCATCACGCGTACGTCCACATCGATCACCGGTGGGTTCGGGGGTAGTGGGTTTTCTGGGTTCCCTGGTCCTCTCTGCTGTATGACATTTCCGAGGAGGGTTCGTAACTCCTGGAGCCCATGTAGCAAAGCCGCATTGATCGCGGTCTGGTTGATGGCTGGCGTTTCGGGCTCCTCGGGCGCAGCGGGGTTAGGTGGGGGTGGGTTTGGATTGTCGAGTTGTACCGGGGGTACGGGGTCTACTGGCGGAACGAGGTTAACAGGTGGTAGAGGCTGAACCGGCGGTACTGGCTGGACAGGAGGTACATGTTGGACATGCGGGGTGGGTTGAACGGGGGGTGTTGGCTGGACTGGTGGTACTGGGTTTGGGGGTATGGCTTCCTCGTTTTCTGGTGGGTTTCCTACTCGTGTTGTTACTGCGGCGTTTCTTCTTCTGGTGGTCATCTGAAAAGGACACCTCTAAGGTTACTATTCCTAACTTACCAAGGATGACCGTAGGTAGTGGCAGAGAAGGCAGAGGAACCGAGGCTCTTTCCCAAGTAGTCCTCATAAATCTTTGGGTCGCCCTCCAGGTCAGAACTGGAGTGACAGCCAAGCTCTGATACCAAATCTGTAACACCCGCATCTCGGACTCTGTATCCAGACCCAAGTGTTAGTCAAATAAATGGTATCTTCATTACTAAAAAATTTCTCAATATATTGTTCGGTAAATTACAACGTATGAGTACTAGATTCACAACGCCTTGGGAAAGTCTTCCTCCATTGCCTGCTGCTCCCTCCTGCCTTGCCGTCCTATGGTCCACCTGACCGGATGTCCTATCCTGCGTACTGGTAAGGGGGTGAGTATTGAATACTCAGTAAGACGGTCTTCTCCGTCTCACCACCTAACACTACCTAGCTATTCTAAACTCCTACAACCCCTACAATACCCTTAACACTACGTGCCAGGTACTATGTCTCACAGTCAACCCTTTGGCGGTGATAAAACTGCTATACTCTTGTCGGTACGCTGGCAGTCTTAACTCGACACCAGCAAGCTGGTAACTACTAATGATACACTACTCCGTACCAGGCTATGTACGGATCTCTATCCGTCCAAGGCTGTTATTACTACTACCGGGCCATGTACGGATCTCTATCCGTCCAAGGCTGCTACTACTACTACCGGGACATGTACGGATCTCTATCCGTCCAAGGCTGCTACTACTACTACTACTCCTACTACTACCCGAACCCGTACTACTAAGACTACCGTATGAAAGCTATAAAGGAAAAGAATAGAAATAGAGTATTATGTACGGATCACGCCTTACCGTATACCGCTGCTCCTTAGGGTGGGGTGCGGAGTTCCTTCTTGAGCTCCTCCTATTCTCTTCCTCTTAAGCGCTTAGGGTGGGGTGCCGAGTTTCTTCCGGACCTTTTGGGTCTAGAGAGAAGAGAAATGTTTAGTGTGTAAATAATGAGCTCCCTTGCCCCCTATTTATACTAACCAAAAATCGTAAGGAGAATATTCACTTTCCATATTCTTTTCCACCTCCTTACTACATGGGACGAAACCCGTTTTACTCCTCCTCTCCTCCACGTTTTACCATTTTTCCTCTTTTTGCCCTTACTCTCGCGTTACTGCCTAAAAGGTCCTCCACCGGTTTCCTTTTTCCACTAACGACCTATCCTACAACCAACCTATCCTAATACCTTAGATGTCCTCGTGACCACCATTCTTCCGCTGAACCTCTGATAGTTTCCTCCTAAGTACCTCGGATTTTCCTGACTAGGTTTTTGGATGTTACATTAACACCCGTAACCATACCCGACTCAGATCTGACTCGATATCGAGGATCCATTTAGACGTCTCGGCCCGTTAAGGAGCGTTAGCCGACCTCGGAAAATACAAGTGAATTTGAAGACTTAGGTTAGATAAAAGGATATACTTAAAATTAGTATAACTTCCTTTTATCTTTTAGGAGATTTTCCATTTATCTTTTAGGGTTATTTTGACCGACTTTGTACTTGTATAAATACTTGATGTGTTCCTCCAAAACGTGGACATCTCCTTCAATAGAGAATTCTATACACATCTTTTTACTTGATCTTTTCTTTATGATTTTACGCTTAAACCTATTTCCTCTATCCTTTGGACCGATCTCGGATTGTTGCTCAATCCAGTATCACCAAATTGGCGCCGACTAAGGGGACCGATTAGGTTTACTGCGTAACTTTCACAAGAGAAATCTTTCAAAGATGTTCAGAAAAGAAACCCTAGCTCTAGTAGCTGCAACGGCAGAGCCTGCGAAAGTAAGAACCTTCATGATCATCAAGGATCGTGAAGAAGACATACAACGATACGGTGGGTTTCAACCAACCGCACAACGATTCGCTCGTGCTCAGACTGTTAATAGACAATTGCGAAGTCAATCATATATTAATAGACATCGGAAGCATTGTAAATCTGATTTACAAAGAAACCCTACAAAGGATGGGCACATACGAACGTATGCACGAGCGAAACAAAACCCTAACGGGATTTGCGGGTCAAATGATCCCTACAGTTGCAATAATCCAACTAACGGTCGAAGTTGCCAAAATAAAACATTACGTCGAGTTCGACGTCATGGATTCTCCCACCGCGTATAACGCTGTCTTGTGGACGCCATGGCTCTATCTAATGAAGGTTGTAGCATCGACCTATCATCAGTGTTTGAAAATCCCGACCTCTTTCGGGATTCATACAAAAAAATGTAATCAAAGCGAAACTCGTAACTGTTTTATCCTCGAAAGGAAAAACAGGACCCAAGCCGCTATGGCCGTATGGGCCTTGGAGGAGATAGCAGGGAGTCAGAACAATGCACCCCATGCTGATAAAAAAAAAGTGTCGTCAGAACGACATATCACACAGATCATCGTGGACTTCCAACATCCCGACCAATGTGTGGGAATAGGGTCAGAACTAAGCGACCCTATACGAGACAAACTCGTTGAACTTCTAAGGAAGAACGCATCGACTTTTGCGTGGTCCATCAAGGACATGAAGGGGATCGACCCAAAGATAATTTCTCACGAGCTGAATGTGAATCCGTCCCATAGACCGGTTAAACAGAAGCGGAGAAAGCTCGGCCTAGAGAGGTCCAGGGCGGTAGATGATGAGGTCGAGCGACTGCTCGACGCTGAATCTATTACCGAGGTAAAGTACCCAGAGTGGTTAGCTAATCCAGTGGTAGTGAAAAGGAAGAACGGGAAGTGGAGAGTCTGTGTTGATTTCACAGATATCAACAAAGCTTGTACTAAAGACATCTTTCCGTTACCTCAGATCGACAAACTTGGCGAGGCAACCGCCGGTAATGAACTCTTATCGTTTATGGATGCCTTCTCCGGTTATTATCAGATCTTGATGCATCCTCATGACAAGAAGAAGACCGCTTTCATAACCGATCTAGGAATCTACTGCTATAAAGTGATGCCCTTCGGCTTGAAGAACGCCGGGGCAACTTACCAACGGCTGGTAAACAAGATGTATGTAGAACAGCTCGAAAAGTCTATAGAGGTTTACATCGACGACATGCTAGTTAAGTCGGCGAACACCGAAGATCACATCGATCATCTCAGTAAGTGTTTCGAAACACTCAATCTGTATGGGATGAAACTGAACCCTGCCAAGTGTACCTTTACAGTAACTTCGGGAGAATTCCTGGGTTATTTGGTAACAAAAAGGGGGATATAAGCAAACCCAAAGCAAATATCCGCCGTGTTAGATTTACGTTCTCCCTAAACGCAGAAATAAGTCCAGAAACTAATCGGACGAATAGCTGCTTTAAATCGATTCATAAGTAGATCGACGACAAAAGTCTTCTGTTCTATCGACTGCTAAGAAAGGTAAGCAAGACCTTTGAATGGTCAGAACAATGCGAAGAAGTTTTTTCCGAGCTCAAACCATACCTCACTCCTGTGCTGGCTAAACCCGAGGCAGGAGAAACCCTATACTTGTACCTCGTGGTTTTAGCATCGGCAGTCAGTGGAGTTCTGGTAAGGGAAGACCGAGGCGAACAACAACCCATCTTCTGCATCAGTAAATCCCTCAACAACGCAGAGTCGAGATACTCAATGATGGAAAAATTGGCATTGGCGCTCCTAACATCGGCAAGGAAACTCATGCCATATTTCCAATCCCATGCCATTGAGGTATTAACGAATCATCCACTTCATTCGATCTTACACAGCTCGAATAAATCAGGATGATTAACTCAGTGGGCGATCGAGCTTAGTGAATATGATATAATCTATAAAAATAGACTGACTATGAAGTCGCAAGTACTAGCAGACTTTATCGCCGAGGTACCCAGCGAGCCTTCTTCAGAGAATTTATAAGAAATCTTGTGGTGGACACTGCACGCGGATGGGTCGTCATCCCAAAGGCGATCATGAATCGGAGTATGCCTCAAATCTCCGACTGGAGAGGTGATTGAACAATAATTCTGTCTTGATTTTGTGGCAACGAACAATGCCGCTGAATATGAAGCCTTGATCGCAAGACTTCGACTGGAAAAAGCAGTAGGAGCTAAATGAGTTCGAGTTTGCTCGGATTCTCACCTCGTTACCTGTCAATTCAGCGGATCGTATGATGCGAAAGATAACAAGATGGACGCCTAACTAAAGGTAGTACGCGAGAACGCTGATGCGTTCGATGGATTCGAGCTAGTAAAAATTCCCCGCAGTGAGAACTCAGCTGCGAATGCATTGGCTGCGCTGGCCTTGAGCTCGGATATGAGACGAGTTATACCCGTATAGAGTATAACGAATCCCAACATAGATCCACTACCCATGGTCTGGGAGATTATGGATGGTGAAACGGATGAAGAATCCACAAAAATGGAAGATGATTCCATTCCACAGGAAGACTGGCGGACAGAGATTGTGGAATATATAACCGAAGGAAAGCAACCTGAAGATAATGGGCAGCCCGAAGGTTGAGAACCCGAAGTGCCCATTACACTATCTTGGAAGGGAAGCTCTACCGATGGAGTGCATCTCGCTATATGATGAGATGCATTTATGGAGAGGAGATCCTTGAAGTCTTGCGTCATACTCACGGGAAGGAAGGAGGAAATCATTCCGGAGGACGATCGGTCTCCCTAAAGCTTAAAAAGGTTGGCTATTACAGGCCGACGATGCTGGCTGATTGCCAAAAGTACGCGCAAAAGTGCATAGCGAGTCAAAAGCTTGCACCAAAGATGCTGCCCCACCTGAGGAGTATTCCCCGGCAACCGTCGCATAACCGTTCATGAGATGGGCCATCGATGCGGTCAGACCGCTGGTAACATCACGAGGAAAAAAGAATATTCTAGAAATGACGAATTACTTTACCAAGTGGGTCGAAGCCGCCTATCCTCAAATTACCTGACCAGATGTGGAAAGATTTGTTTGGAAGAACATTATCTGTCGACATGGAGTTCCTTACGAAATCGTAACGAACAACAGTTCAAACCTTACCTGTGATGTTTTCGCAAAGTTTTGCGACAAATGGAATATCCGTCTGGCCACAACAATTGTCTATTATCCCCAAGGGAACGGACATGCCGAGTCAACTAATAAAATGTTGATAGCCGGGCTAAAGAAGCG